>CASBWL010000092.1:0-64272 GCA_949130495.1 Sambucus nigra
AGTGTTACTTCCTACATGTTTGACTCATGTTTCCTTTATTGCACACATGCACGGATTTGTTTGATTATTGTGCTTGTCTTATCACACGTTGGTTGGGTGTTTTCACTTTAATCCTGCCCTTAAAACGAACCAAGCGCGATAAATTTTGATAAGGAATTTGTGCATATAAAAACCGTTTTGTGAGTTTGTGTGCTTTGTTTGATAACAGGGAGGGGCTGCGAAAGGTAATTATCTATCCTTTGCGCAGAAGCCACCGTTAAAAAGGACCTAAAAAATTGAGGAATTTTATTATCCGAGGTCCAAAGAGGTTAAAAGAGCCCGAAAAAATTTAAAGGCAATAAAAAGAAATTCATGCCAATTATGGGCCATTTAGGTTTTTGCACCAATTCTCCAAAGTTTGAGAATTTAGATTACCTCTAAAAGAAAATATATATGAGGGAGTTTGGTTGGAGAATTAAAACGGGTTTGCACGTCCTTGAAAATGCGCTACACAGTTTTGGACGTTATTGGTGTGGAAATCATTTGACTTTGATTTGTTGATTTGCATAAGACGATGTCATCTAAATTCAACAAACTTTTACACCTAAGGATACCTTTGATGTTCATTCGTTAGGAGTACACGTGTGCATCGTGCACATATGATTGATTGAGTTGATTTACCTATCGAATGTGTTCACACCCATTCATTCCGTTTCCATGACTTGGTAGTTTGAGTCTAAATCCATGGTGTGATTTTTATTTCATATTGGTATCCTATCTTTGTATGAAAAATTTGAAAAATCAAAAATAGTTTGTGTATTTTTTGTATACCGTGTCACCTCGATTTTGCTTTTTTGATTCATTCTTCCTATTTGTCTATTTGGGGACATCATAAAAAGGGGGAGGAAGAATTATCATATTATGGGGGAGAGTTTGAATTTTGGGGGAGTTTTTGAGATGTAGCTTATGTTTTTATCATATATTGGTATCCATGTTTATCTCTTTCAAACTCGATATGTCACGTGGTATTTGCTTTGTCTCGTGTGTGTAGGTATGAAGATTGAAGATCAATATGTTGCACACCCTGATGAGAAAAGCTTTGAGATTTGATGATTGTTGAAGATTGAAGAACAAACGATGAAGATTTAAACATTTGTATCTTTCCATCTTTAGGGTTCATGGGAGGGTAGATTTGTATGGGTCATTAGTTGATAATTCGGATATTTTTTTATGTATGTACCGGCATAGACATAGGGGGAGATTTGTAAGGACATTTTTGTCCATTGTCAATATGTATGTCATACGCCGTTACACCGTTGAAGAAATTCAAGACCGCATCTACATCAACGGATCCGAATATCAAAGCGTCTTCAACATCATAGCCTCTGCAAGAATGAACTTGGTAAAATTTTGTTTTTACGTTCCTTAAAGTTCATATTTAGTATTGGGAAATTTTTATAAAATGTTTTTTATAAAAATAAGAAGTAAGTTTTTTCAAGCAAAATGAGGCTTTTTAAAGTTTTTATTTTTCTGGGAAAACCGGACCGGTCCGCCCTCTACCCGGACCGATCCGCCTTGCTCAAGGTCCAGTAGACCCCGGATCGAATGCAAACCGATGAAGCAGAAATATCCGAACCGATCCGCCTCTTAATAAAAGAACCGATCCGGTCAAATCGGACCGATCCAACTGGGATAAATTCGGCCAGATCTGTTAGAGATTTTTTAGGCTCAAAGTTTTCCTATTTAAAACCCACTACGGGAAGTGGTTTTCTAAGACTTTTCAAGACGATTTTCAGAGTCCTAAATACTCTAAGTCTTCACCTTTTTGAGTCCCAAGACTCTTTTTGATTCACACCAAAAATCCCAATTACTTTTGTGAATCTTTTGGAACCCTAGAACACAAACTTCGTTGTTGTTCATCTTTGTGGAGAGATCTTTGCAACCGAGGGCTGCGTGTCATTGCTGAGGGAGTCTCTACAAAGTTATATGGCTGCGTGTCATTGAGGAGAGCTGCGGTTCTACCTTTGTTGATTGGGCTGCGAGTCCTTGGAGGGTGCTGCGTGTATTCTCTTGCTGAGTTGAAGACTGCGTGTCTTTGTGGGTTGGCTGCGCGTTGATCCATTGCATATTTCTCTATGTAATTGTAAGTTGCGGCTTGTATATTCATAGTGAAATAAAGGTTTTACCCGAAAGGGGTTTTTTTCCTGAAATCTGTGTCTCAGCATATTTTTGTGTCACATGCTTTATTTATTTATGGATTGACATACGCACCTTAGATGCATGTTTAGGGGATGAAATTAAATAAGTGTGCTATATTAGAAAGTTGCAAAGTTAATCAATTATCACGCGTTCTCAAATTGGTATCAGAGCGGGTTACGCTAATTTATCGCGTGATCCTATTTTCCGCAAAATCGTGTGATATTGATTTTTTTTGTAAAATCAGTTTTGTGAAAAATCACAATTTTTCTAATGGAACACCCATTTAATGAGGAGCCTATTTTTGATAAAGTTCACGACCATGCTGAAAATTTAAAAAGTTTGAATTTGAAACTTTGCAAAAGAATTAACGTTTTGGAAAAAGAAAATTCTCTCTTGAAAAGTAAGATTGAATATTTGCAAGAGTTTCAAACTCAAAATGATATTTGTCGTGAGCACTTTGGTAATTTGTGTATTGATTTTGATTCTTTGAAAATTGCCAAAAAGAAGAGTGGTGGGAGAGTCCTTGTTTTAGAGAAGGAATTAGAGGACTTAAAAAATTCTAGGGTTCCCGTTTGTGCCGTCGAGGATAAAAAAAAATTAATCGATGATTTTACGGCACGTGAAAAGACTCTTAGGGATAAGTTTGTTTTAATTGAGGGGGAGCGTGATAAACTGTTAAGTTTAATTGATAATTTGAAAAAGAAATCCCTATCTTTGGAAGAGTCTAATTCTTTGCTTGAGTCAAAAATTTTGAAGTTAAAAAATGATTTGACAGACTCAAGTAGGTTTGATAGTGATGGTAATGGCTCATCTTGTTCTCATACTTCTAGTGCTAAAGCCAAAACCATTATTTGTTTTAGAGGGTCAACTAAGCCCAAGGATGTTATAAAAGATCACACTTTAGGTGTCATTCCACCCGTTTACACATGTTCATATTGTGGTAGGAAAGGTCACCTTAGGCGTTGTTGTTTTGATCTTGGAAGAAGTCCTAGGAAGTTTATATCTAGTGTTCCCGTGGTTTCCAAAGCCCCCACACGATGTTTCACATCTATTTGGGTTAGAAAATCACTTTTAGAGGCACTAGATTTTAGACAAGTTGACTCCCGGTTGCTTGCACATGATTCTTCTCTTGCCATATCATATAGATGATTGTGTTTGCATGTTTGTCATACACTAGTTGTGGTTTCATGATTTATACTTGTTTGCTAGTGTTATGTCATGTGTACTTTTTGTATAAATTTTTGTTTTTCATAAAATTTATGAAAAAATACAAAAAGATTTTAGTTTGTTAAAATTTTGAGAAAATCCAAAAAGATTTTTTGTTTTTTGTTTGCACCGTTTATGGATGAACACTTTGGATGACCGAGTCACAACTTCATTCCATTATTTTCATGTGACTATTTGATAGTGTTTTGTGACAATAGGTCAATGCATCCATGCGCTTTATAATGTTTGGAGTCATTAAGATGTAATTAAGTGTTACTTCCTACATGTTTGACTCATGTTTCCTTTATTGCACACATGCACGGATTTGTTTGATTATTGTGCTTGTCTTATCACATGTTGGTTGGGTGTCTTCACTTCAATCCTGCCCTTAAAACGAACCAAGCGCGATAAATTTTGATAAGGAATTTGTGCATATAAAAACCGTTTTGTGAGTTTGTGTGCTTTGTTTGATAACAGGGAGGGGCTGCGAAAGGTAATTATCTATCCTTTGCGCAAAAGCCACCGTTAAAAAGGACCTAAAAAATTGAGGAATTTTATTATCCGAGGTCCAAAGAGGTTAAAAGAGCCCGAAAAAATTTAAAGGCAATAAAAAGAAATCCATGCCAATTATGGGCCATTTAGGTTTTTGCACCAATTCTCCAAAGTTTGAGAATTTAGATTACCTCTAAAAGAAAATATATATGAGGGAGTTTGGTTGGAGAATTAAAACGGGTTTGCACGTCCTTGAAAATGCGCTACACAGTTTTGGACGTTATTGGTGTGGAAATCATTTGACTTTGATTTGTTGATTTGCATAAGACGATGTCATCTAAATTCAACAAACTTTTACACCTAAGGATACCTTTGATGTTCATTCGTTAGGAGTACACGTGTGCATCGTGCACATATGATTGATTGAGTTGATTTACCTATCGAATGTGTTCACACCCATTCATTCCGTTTCCATGACTTGGTAGTTTGAGTCTAAATCCATGGTGTGATTTTTATTTCATATTGGTATCCTATCTTTGTATGAAAAATTTGAAAAATCAAAAATAGTTTGTGTATTTTTTGTATACCGTGTCACCCCGATTTTGCTTTTTTGATTCATTCTTCCTATTTGTCTATTTGGGGACATCATAAAAAGGGGGAGGAAGAATTATCATATTATGGGGGAGAGTTTGAATTTTGGGGGAGTTTTTGAGATGTAGCTTATGTTTTTATCATATATTGGTATCCATGTTTATCTCTTTCAAACTCGATATGTCACGTGGTATTTGCTTTGTCTCGTGTGTGTAGGTATGAAGATTGAAGATCAATATGTTGCACACCCTGATGAGAAAAGCTTTGAGATTTGATGATTGTTGAAGATTGAAGAACAAACGATGAAGATTTAAACATTTGTATCTTTCCATCTTTAGGGTTCATGGGAGGGTAGATTTGTATGGGTCATTAGTTGATAATTCGGATATTTTTTTATGTATGTACCGGCATAGACATAGGGGGAGATTTGTAAGGACATTTTTGTCCATTGTCAATATGTATGTCATACGCCGTTACACCGTTGAAGAAATTCAAGACCGCATCTACATCAACGGATCCGAATATCAAAGCGTCTTCAACATCATAGCCTCTGCAAGAATGAACTTGGTAAAATTTTGTTTTTACGTTCCTTAAAGTTCATATTTAGTATTGGGAAATTTTTATAAAATGTTTTTTATAAAAATAAGAAGTAAGTTTTTTCAAGCAAAATGAGGCTTTTTAAAGTTTTTATTTTTCTGGGAAAACCGGACCGGTCCGCCCTCTACCCGGACCGATCCGCCTTGCTCAAGGTCCAGTAGACCCCGGATCGAATGCAAACCGATGAAGCAGAAATATCCGAACCGATCCGACCTCATCCGGACCGATCCGCCTCTTAATAAAAGAACCGATCCGGTCAAATCGGACCGATCCAACTGGGATAAATTCGGCCAGATCTGTTAGAGATTTTTTAGGCTCAAAGTTTTCCTATTTAAAACCCACTACGGGAAGTGGTTTTCTAAGACTTTTCAAGACGATTTTCAGAGTCCTAAATACTCTAAGTCTTCACCTTTTTGAGTCCCAAGACTCTTTTTGATTCACACCAAAAATCCCAATTACTTTTGTGAATCTTTTGGAACCCTAGAACACAAACTTCGTTGTTGTTCATCTTTGTGGAGAGATCTTTGCAACCGAGGGCTGCGTGTCATTGCTGAGGGAGTCTCTACAAAGTTATATGGCTGCGTGTCATTGAGGAGAGCTGCGGTTCTACCTTTGTTGATTGGGCTGCGAGTCCTTGGAGGGTGCTGCGTGTATTCTCTTGCTGAGTTGAAGACTGCGTGTCTTTGTGGGTTGGCTGCGCGTTGATCCATTGCATATTTCTCTATGTAATTGTAAGTTGCGGCTTGTATATTCATAGTGAAATAAAGGTTTTACCCGAAAGGGGTTTTTTTCCTGAAATCTGTGTCTCAGCATATTTTTGTGTCACATGCTTTATTTATTTATGGATTGACATACGCACCTTAGATGCATGTTTAGGGGATGAAATTAAATAAGTGTGCTATATTAGAAAGTTGCAAAGTTAATCAATTATCACGCGTTCTCAAATTGGTATCAGAGCGGGTTACGCTAATTTATCGCGTGATCCTATTTTCCGCAAAATCGTGTGATATTGATTTTTTTTGTAAAATCAGTTTTGTGAAAAATCACAATTTTTCTAATGGAACACCCATTTAATGAGGAGCCTATTTTTGATAAAGTTCACGACCATGCTGAAAATTTAAAAAGTTTGAATTTGAAACTTTGCAAAAGAATTAACGTTTTGGAAAAAGAAAATTCTCTCTTTAAAAGTAAGATTGAATATTTGCAAGAGTTTCAAACTCAAAATGATATTTGTCGTGAGCACTTTGGTAATTTGTGTATTGATTTTGATTCTTTGAAAATTGCCAAAAAGAAGAGTGATGGGAGAGTCCTTGTTTTAGAGAAGGAATTAGAGGACTTAAAAAATTCTAGGGTTCCCGTTTGTGCCGTCGAGGATAAAAAAAAATTAATCGATGATTTTACGGCACGTGAAAAGACTCTTAGGGATAAGTTTGTTTTAATTGAGGGGGAGCGTGATAAACTGTTAAGTTTAATTGATAATTTGAAAAAGAAATCCCTATCTTTGGAAGAGTCTAATTCTTTGCTTGAGTCAAAAATTTTGAAGTTAAAAAATGATTTGACAGACTCAAGTAGGTTTGATAGTGATGGTAATGGCTCATCTTGTTCTCATACTTCTAGTGCTAAAGCCAAAACCATTATTTGTTTTAGAGGGTCAACTAAGCCCAAGGATGTTATAAAAGATCACACTTTAGGTGTCATTCCACCCGTTTACACATGTTCATATTGTGGTAGGAAAGGTCACCTTAGGCGTTGTTGTTTTGATCTTGGAAGAAGTCCTAGGAAGTTTATATCTAGTGTTCCCGTGGTTTCCAAAGCCCCCACACGATGTTTCACATCTATTTGGGTTAGAAAATCACTTTTAGAGGCACTAGATTTTAGACAAGTTGACTCCCGGTTGCTTGCACATGATTCTTCTCTTGCCATATCATATAGATGATTGTGTTTGCATGTTTGTCATACACTAGTTGTGGTTTCATGATTTATACTTGTTTGCTAGTGTTATGTCATGTGTACTTTTTGTATAAATTTTTGTTTTTCATAAAATTTATGAAAAAATACAAAAAGATTTTAGTTTGTTAAAATTTTGAGAAAATCCAAAAAGATTTTTTGTTTTTTGTTTGCACCGTTTATGGATGAACACTTTGGATGACCGAGTCACAACTTCATTCCATTATTTTCATGTGACTATTTGATAGTGTTTTGTGACAATAGGTCAATGCATCCATGCACTTTATAATGTTTGGAGTCATTAAGATGTAATTAAGTGTTACTTCCTACATGTTTGACTCATGTTTCCTTTATTGCACACATGCACGGATTTGTTTGATTATTGTGCTTGTCTTATCACATGTTGGTTGGGTGTCTTCACTTCAATCCTGCCCTTAAAACGAACCAAGCGCGATAAATTTTGATAAGGAATTTGTGCATATAAAAACCGTTTTGTGAGTTTGTGTGCTTTGTTTGATAACAGGGAGGGGCTGCGAAAGGTAATTATCTATCCTTTGCGCAAAAGCCACCGTTAAAAAGGACCTAAAAAATTGAGGAATTTTATTATCCGAGGTCCAAAGAGGTTAAAAGAGCCCGAAAAAATTTAAAGGCAATAAAAAGAAATCCATGCCAATTATGGGCCATTTAGGTTTTTGCACCAATTCTCCAAAGTTTGAGAATTTAGATTACCTCTAAAAGAAAATATATATGAGGGAGTTTGGTTGGAGAATTAAAACGGGTTTGCACGTCCTTGAAAATGCGCTACACAGTTTTGGACGTTATTGGTGTGGAAATCATTTGACTTTGATTTGTTGATTTGCATAAGACGATGTCATCTAAATTCAACAAACTTTTACACCTAAGGATACCTTTGATGTTCATTCATTAGGAGTACACGTGTGCATCGTGCACATATGATTGATTGAGTTGATTTACCTATCGAATGTGTTCACACCCATTCATTCCGTTTCCATGACTTGGTAGTTTGAGTCTAAATCCATGGTGTGATTTTTATTTCATATTGGTATCCTATCTTTGTATGAAAAATTTGAAAAATCAAAAATAGTTTGTGTATTTTTTGTATACCGTGTCACCCCGATTTTGCTTTTTTGATTCATTCTTCCTATTTGTCTATTTGGGGACATCATAAAAAGGGGGAGGAAGAATTATCATATTATGGGGGAGAGTTTGAATTTTGGGGGAGTTTTTGAGATGTAGCTTATGTTTTTATCATATATTGGTATCCATGTTTATCTCTTTCAAACTCGATATGTCACGTGGTATTTGCTTTGTCTCGTGTGTGTAGGTATGAAGATTGAAGATCAATATGTTGCACACCCTGATGAGAAAAGCTTTGAGATTTGATGATTGTTGAAGATTGAAGAACAAACGATGAAGATTTAAACATTTGTATCTTTCCATCTTTAGGGTTCATGGGAGGGTAGATTTGTATGGGTCATTAGTTGATAATTCGGATATTTTTTTATGTATGTACCGGCATAGACATAGGGGGAGATTTGTAAGGACATTTTTGTCCATTGTCAATATGTATGTCATACGCCGTTACACCGTTGAAGAAATTCAAGATCGCATCTACATCAACGGATCCGAATATCAAAGCGTCTTCAACATCATAGCCTCTGCAAGAATGAACTTGGTAAAATTTTGTTTTTACGTTCCTTAAAGTTCATATTTAGTATTGGGAAATTTTTATAAAATGTTTTTTATAAAAATAAGAAGTAAGTTTTTTCAAGCAAAATGAGGCTTTTTAAAGTTTTTATTTTTCTGGGAAAACCGGACCGGTCCGCCCTCTACCCGGACCGATCCGCCTTGCTCAAGGTCCAGTAGACCCCGGATCGAATGCAAACCGATGAAGCAGAAATATCCGAACCGATCCGACCTCATCCGGACCGATCCGCCTCTTAATAAAAGAACCGATCCGGTCAAATCGGACCGATCCAACTGGGATAAATTCGGCCAGATCTGTTAGAGATTTTTTAGGCTCAAAGTTTTCCTATTTAAAACCCACTACGGGAAGTGGTTTTCTAAGACTTTTCAAGACGATTTTCAGAGTCCTAAATACTCTAAGTCTTCACCTTTTTGAGTCCCAAGACTCTTTTTGATTCACACCAAAAATCCCAATTACTTTTGTGAATCTTTTGGAACCCTAGAACACAAACTTCGTTGTTGTTCATCTTTGTGGAGAGATCTTTGCAACCGAGGGCTGCGTGTCATTGCTGAGGGAGTCTCTACAAAGTTATATGGCTGCGTGTCATTGAGGAGAGCTGCGGTTCTACCTTTGTTGATTGGGCTGCGAGTCCTTGGAGGGTGCTGCGTGTATTCTCTTGCTGAGTTGAAGACTGCGTGTCTTTGTGGGTTGGCTGCGCGTTGATCCATTGCATATTTCTCTATGTAATTGTAAGTTGCGGCTTGTATATTCATAGTGAAATAAAGGTTTTACCCGAAAGGGGTTTTTTTCCTGAAATCTGTGTCTCAGCATATTTTTGTGTCACATGCTTTATTTATTTATGGATTGACATACGCACCTTAGATGCATGTTTAGGGGATGAAATTAAATAAGTGTGCTATATTAGAAAGTTGCAAAGTTAATCAATTATCACGCGTTCTCAAATTGGTATCAGAGCGGGTTACGCTAATTTATCGCGTGATCCTATTTTCCGCAAAATCGTGTGATATTGATTTTTTTTGTAAAATCAGTTTTGTGAAAAATCACAATTTTTCTAATGGAACACCCATTTAATGAGGAGCCTATTTTTGATAAAGTTCACGACCATGCTGAAAATTTAAAAAGTTTGAATTTGAAACTTTGCAAAAGAATTAACGTTTTGGAAAAAGAAAATTCTCTCTTTAAAAGTAAGATTGAATATTTGCAAGAGTTTCAAACTCAAAATGATATTTGTCGTGAGCACTTTGGTAATTTGTGTATTGATTTTGATTCTTTGAAAATTGCCAAAAAGAAGAGTGATGGGAGAGTCCTTGTTTTAGAGAAGGAATTAGAGGACTTAAAAAATTCTAGGGTTCCCGTTTGTGCCGTCGAGGATAAAAAAAAATTAATCGATGATTTTACGGCACGTGAAAAGACTCTTAGGGATAAGTTTGTTTTAATTGAGGGGGAGCGTGATAAACTGTTAAGTTTAATTGATAATTTGAAAAAGAAATCCCTATCTTTGGAAGAGTCTAATTCTTTGCTTGAGTCAAAAATTTTGAAGTTAAAAAATGATTTGACAGACTCAAGTAGGTTTGATAGTGATGGTAATGGCTCATCTTGTTCTCATACTTCTAGTGCTAAAGCCAAAACCATTATTTGTTTTAGAGGGTCAACTAAGCCCAAGGATGTTATAAAAGATCACACTTTAGGTGTCATTCCACCCGTTTACACATGTTCATATTGTGGTAGGAAAGGTCACCTTAGGCGTTGTTGTTTTGATCTTGGAAGAAGTCCTAGGAAGTTTATATCTAGTGTTCCCGTGGTTTCCAAAGCCCCCACACGATGTTTCACATCTATTTGGGTTAGAAAATCACTTTTAGAGGCACTAGATTTTAGACAAGTTGACTCCCGGTTGCTTGCACATGATTCTTCTCTTGCCATATCATATAGATGATTGTGTTTGCATGTTTGTCATACACTAGTTGTGGTTTCATGATTTATACTTGTTTGCTAGTGTTATGTCATGTGTACTTTTTGTATAAATTTTTGTTTTTCATAAAATTTATGAAAAAATACAAAAAGATTTTAGTTTGTTAAAATTTTGAGAAAATCCAAAAAGATTTTTTGTTTTTTGTTTGCACCGTTTATGGATGAACACTTTGGATGACCGAGTCACAACTTCATTCCATTATTTTCATGTGACTATTTGATAGTGTTTTGTGACAATAGGTCAA
The DNA here is from genome assembly GCA_949130495.1 of Sambucus nigra. Classification (NCBI taxonomy): domain Eukaryota; kingdom Viridiplantae; phylum Streptophyta; class Magnoliopsida; order Dipsacales; family Adoxaceae; genus Sambucus; species Sambucus nigra. The sequence continues at coordinate 10,954 of CASBWL010000092.1, forward strand.
TGCATCCATGCGCTTTATAATGTTTGGAGTCATTAAGATGTAATTAAGTGTTACTTCCTACATGTTTGACTCATGTTTCCTTTATTGCACACATGCACGGATTTGTTTGATTATTGTGCTTGTCTTATCACATGTTGGTTGGGTGTCTTCACTTCAATCCTGCCCTTAAAACGAACCAAGCGCGATAAATTTTGATAAGGAATTTGTGCATATAAAAACCGTTTTGTGAGTTTGTGTGCTTTGTTTGATAACAGGGAGGGGCTGCGAAAGGTAATTATCTATCCTTTGCGCAAAAGCCACCGTTAAAAAGGACCTAAAAAATTGAGGAATTTTATTATCCGAGGTCCAAAGAGGTTAAAAGAGCCCGAAAAAATTTAAAGGCAATAAAAAGAAATCCATGCCAATTATGGGCCATTTAGGTTTTTGCACCAATTCTCCAAAGTTTGAGAATTTAGATTACCTCTAAAAGAAAATATATATGAGGGAGTTTGGTTGGAGAATTAAAACGGGTTTGCACGTCCTTGAAAATGCGCTACACAGTTTTGGACGTTATTGGTGTGGAAATCATTTGACTTTGATTTGTTGATTTGCATAAGACGATGTCATCTAAATTCAACAAACTTTTACACCTAAGGATACCTTTGATGTTCATTCGTTAGGAGTACACGTGTGCATCGTGCACATATGATTGATTGAGTTGATTTACCTATCGAATGTGTTCACACCCATTCATTCCGTTTCCATGACTTGGTAGTTTGAGTCTAAATCCATGGTGTGATTTTTATTTCATATTGGTATCCTATCTTTGTATGAAAAATTTGAAAAATCAAAAATAGTTTGTGTATTTTTTGTATACCGTGTCACCCCGATTTTGCTTTTTTGATTCATTCTTCCTATTTGTCTATTTGGGGACATCATAAAAAGGGGGAGGAAGAATTATCATATTATGGGGGAGAGTTTGAATTTTGGGGGAGTTTTTGAGATGTAGCTTATGTTTTTATCATATATTGGTATCCATGTTTATCTCTTTCAAACTCGATATGTCACGTGGTATTTGCTTTGTCTCGTGTGTGTAGGTATGAAGATTGAAGATCAATATGTTGCACACCCTGATGAGAAAAGCTTTGAGATTTGATGATTGTTGAAGATTGAAGAACAAACGATGAAGATTTAAACATTTGTATCTTTCCATCTTTAGGGTTCATGGGAGGGTAGATTTGTATGGGTCATTAGTTGATAATTCGGATATTTTTTTATGTATGTACCGGCATAGACATAGGGGGAGATTTGTAAGGACATTTTTGTCCATTGTCAATATGTATGTCATACGCCGTTACACCGTTGAAGAAATTCAAGACCGCATCTACATCAACGGATCCGAATATCAAAGCGTCTTCAACATCATAGCCTCTGCAAGAATGAACTTGGTAAAATTTTGTTTTTACGTTCCTTAAAGTTCATATTTAGTATTGGGAAATTTTTATAAAATGTTTTTTATAAAAATAAGAAGTAAGTTTTTTCAAGCAAAATGAGGCTTTTTAAAGTTTTTATTTTTCTGGGAAAACCGGACCGGTCCGCCCTCTACCCGGACCGATCCGCCTTGCTCAAGGTCCAGTAGACCCCGGATCGAATGCAAACCGATGAAGCAGAAATATCCGAACCGATCCGACCTCATCCGGACCGATCCGCCTCTTAATAAAAGAACCGATCCGGTCAAATCGGACCGATCCAACTGGGATAAATTCGGCCAGATCTGTTAGAGATTTTTTAGGCTCAAAGTTTTCCTATTTAAAACCCACTACGGGAAGTGGTTTTCTAAGACTTTTCAAGACGATTTTCAGAGTCCTAAATACTCTAAGTCTTCACCTTTTTGAGTCCCAAGACTCTTTTTGATTCACACCAAAAATCCCAATTACTTTTGTGAATCTTTTGGAACCCTAGAACACAAACTTCGTTGTTGTTCATCTTTGTGGAGAGATCTTTGCAACCGAGGGCTGCGTGTCATTGCTGAGGGAGTCTCTACAAAGTTATATGGCTGCGTGTCATTGAGGAGAGCTGCGGTTCTACCTTTGTTGATTGGGCTGCGAGTCCTTGGAGGGTGCTGCGTGTATTCTCTTGCTGAGTTGAAGACTGCGTGTCTTTGTGGGTTGGCTGCGCGTTGATCCATTGCATATTTCTCTATGTAATTGTAAGTTGCGGCTTGTATATTCATAGTGAAATAAAGGTTTTACCCGAAAGGGGTTTTTTTCCTGAAATCTGTGTCTCAGCATATTTTTGTGTCACATGCTTTATTTATTTATGGATTGACATACGCACCTTAGATGCATGTTTAGGGGATGAAATTAAATAAGTGTGCTATATTAGAAAGTTGCAAAGTTAATCAATTATCACGCGTTCTCAAATTGGTATCAGAGCGGGTTACGCTAATTTATCGCGTGATCCTATTTTCCGCAAAATCGTGTGATATTGATTTTTTTTGTAAAATCAGTTTTGTGAAAAATCACAATTTTTCTAATGGAACACCCATTTAATGAGGAGCCTATTTTTGATAAAGTTCACGACCATGCTGAAAATTTAAAAAGTTTGAATTTGAAACTTTGCAAAAGAATTAACGTTTTGGAAAAAGAAAATTCTCTCTTTAAAAGTAAGATTGAATATTTGCAAGAGTTTCAAACTCAAAATGATATTTGTCGTGAGCACTTTGGTAATTTGTGTATTGATTTTGATTCTTTGAAAATTGCCAAAAAGAAGAGTGATGGGAGAGTCCTTGTTTTAGAGAAGGAATTAGAGGACTTAAAAAATTCTAGGGTTCCCGTTTGTGCCGTCGAGGATAAAAAAAAATTAATCGATGATTTTACGGCACGTGAAAAGACTCTTAGGGATAAGTTTGTTTTAATTGAGGGGGAGCGTGATAAACTGTTAAGTTTAATTGATAATTTGAAAAAGAAATCCCTATCTTTGGAAGAGTCTAATTCTTTGCTTGAGTCAAAAATTTTGAAGTTAAAAAATGATTTGACAGACTCAAGTAGGTTTGATAGTGATGGTAATGGCTCATCTTGTTCTCATACTTCTAGTGCTAAAGCCAAAACCATTATTTGTTTTAGAGGGTCAACTAAGCCCAAGGATGTTATAAAAGATCACACTTTAGGTGTCATTCCACCCGTTTACACATGTTCATATTGTGGTAGGAAAGGTCACCTTAGGCGTTGTTGTTTTGATCTTGGAAGAAGTCCTAGGAAGTTTATATCTAGTGTTCCCGTGGTTTCCAAAGCCCCCACACGATGTTTCACATCTATTTGGGTTAGAAAATCACTTTTAGAGGCACTAGATTTTAGACAAGTTGACTCCCGGTTGCTTGCACATGATTCTTCTCTTGCCATATCATATAGATGATTGTGTTTGCATGTTTGTCATACACTAGTTGTGGTTTCATGATTTATACTTGTTTGCTAGTGTTATGTCATGTGTACTTTTTGTATAAATTTTTGTTTTTCATAAAATTTATGAAAAAATACAAAAAGATTTTAGTTTGTTAAAATTTTGAGAAAATCCAAAAAGATTTTTTGTTTTTTGTTTGCACCGTTTATGGATGAACACTTTGGATGACCGAGTCACAACTTCATTCCATTATTTTCATGTGACTATTTGATAGTGTTTTGTGACAATAGGTCAATGCATCCATGCGCTTTATAATGTTTGGAGTCATTAAGATGTAATTAAGTGTTACTTCCTACATGTTTGACTCATGTTTCCTTTATTGCACACATGCACGGATTTGTTTGATTATTGTGCTTGTCTTATCACATGTTGGTTGGGTGTCTTCACTTCAATCCTGCCCTTAAAACGAACCAAGCGCGATAAATTTTGATAAGGAATTTGTGCATATAAAAACCGTTTTGTGAGTTTGTGTGCTTTGTTTGATAACAGGGAGGGGCTGCGAAAGGTAATTATCTATCCTTTGCGCAAAAGCCACCGTTAAAAAGGACCTAAAAAATTGAGGAATTTTATTATCCGAGGTCCAAAGAGGTTAAAAGAGCCCGAAAAAATTTAAAGGCAATAAAAAGAAATCCATGCCAATTATGGGTCATTTAGGTTTTTGCACCAATTCTCCAAAGTTTGAGAATTTAGATTACCTCTAAAAGAAAATATATATGAGGGAGTTTGGTTGGAGAATTAAAACGGGTTTGCACGTCCTTGAAAATGCGCTACACAGTTTTGGACGTTATTGGTGTGGAAATCATTTGACTTTGATTTGTTGATTTGCATAAGACGATGTCATCTAAATTCAACAAACTTTTACACCTAAGGATACCTTTGATGTTCATTCGTTAGGAGTACACGTGTGCATCGTGCACATATGATTGATTGAGTTGATTTACCTATCGAATGTGTTCACACCCATTCATTCCGTTTCCATGACTTGGTAGTTTGAGTCTAAATCCATGGTGTGATTTTTATTTCATATTGGTATCCTATCTTTGTATGAAAAATTTGAAAAATCAAAAATAGTTTGTGTATTTTTTGTATACCGTGTCACCCCGATTTTGCTTTTTTGATTCATTCTTCCTATTTGTCTATTTGGGGACATCATAAAAAGGGGGAGGAAGAATTATCATATTATGGGGGAGAGTTTGAATTTTGGGGGAGTTTTTGAGATGTAGCTTATGTTTTTATCATATATTGGTATCCATGTTTATCTCTTTCAAACTCGATATGTCACGTGGTATTTGCTTTGTCTCGTGTGTGTAGGTATGAAGATTGAAGATCAATATGTTGCACACCCTGATGAGAAAAGCTTTGAGATTTGATGATTGTTGAAGATTGAAGAACAAACGATGAAGATTTAAACATTTGTATCTTTCCATCTTTAGGGTTCATGGGAGGGTAGATTTGTATGGGTCATTAGTTGATAATTCGGATATTTTTTTATGTATGTACCGGCATAGACATAGGGGGAGATTTGTAAGGACATTTTTGTCCATTGTCAATATGTATGTCATACGCCGTTACACCGTTGAAGAAATTCAAGATCGCATCTACATCAACGGATCCGAATATCAAAGCGTCTTCAACATCATAGCCTCTGCAAGAATGAACTTGGTAAAATTTTGTTTTTACGTTCCTTAAAGTTCATATTTAGTATTGGGAATTTTTTATAAAATGTTTTTTATAAAAATAAGAAGTAAGTTTTTTCAAGCAAAATGAGGCTTTTTAAAGTTTTTATTTTTCTGGGAAAACCGGACCGGTCCGCCCTCTACCCGGACCGATCCGCCTTGCTCAAGGTCCAGTAGACCCCGGATCGAATGCAAACCGATGAAGCAGAAATATCCGAACCGATCCGCCTCTTAATAAAAGAACCGATCCGGTCAAATCGGACCGATCCAACTGGGATAAATTCGGCCAGATCTGTTAGAGATTTTTTAGGCTCAAAGTTTTCCTATTTAAAACCCACTACGGGAAGTGGTTTTCTAAGACTTTTCAAGACGATTTTCAGAGTCCTAAATACTCTAAGTCTTCACCTTTTTGAGTCCCAAGACTCTTTTTGATTCACACCAAAAATCCCAATTACTTTTGTGAATCTTTTGGAACCCTAGAACACAAACTTCGTTGTTGTTCATCTTTGTGGAGAGATCTTTGCAACCGAGGGCTGCGTGTCATTGCTGAGGGAGTCTCTACAAAGTTATATGGCTGCGTGTCATTGAGGAGAGCTGCGGTTCTACCTTTGTTGATTGGGCTGCGAGTCCTTGGAGGGTGCTGCGTGTATTCTCTTGCTGAGTTGAAGACTGCGTGTCTTTGTGGGTTGGCTGCGCGTTGATCCATTGCATATTTCTCTATGTAATTGTAAGTTGCGGCTTGTATATTCATAGTGAAATAAAGGTTTTACCCGAAAGGGGTTTTTTTCCTGAAATCTGTGTCTCAGCATATTTTTGTGTCACATGCTTTATTTATTTATGGATTGACATACGCACCTTAGATGCATGTTTAGGGGATGAAATTAAATAAGTGTGCTATATTAGAAAGTTGCAAAGTTAATCAATTATCACGCGTTCTCAAATTGGTATCAGAGCGGGTTACGCTAATTTATCGCGTGATCCTATTTTCCGCAAAATCGTGTGATATTGATTTTTTTTGTAAAATCAGTTTTGTGAAAAATCACAATTTTTCTAATGGAACACCCATTTAATGAGGAGCCTATTTTTGATAAAGTTCACGACCATGCTGAAAATTTAAAAAGTTTGAATTTGAAACTTTGCAAAAGAATTAACGTTTTGGAAAAAGAAAATTCTCTCTTTAAAAGTAAGATTGAATATTTGCAAGAGTTTCAAACTCAAAATGATATTTGTCGTGAGCACTTTGGTAATTTGTGTATTGATTTTGATTCTTTGAAAATTGCCAAAAAGAAGAGTGATGGGAGAGTCCTTGTTTTAGAGAAGGAATTAGAGGACTTAAAAAATTCTAGGGTTCCCGTTTGTGCCGTCGAGGATAAAAAAAAATTAATCGATGATTTTACGGCACGTGAAAAGACTCTTAGGGATAAGTTTGTTTTAATTGAGGGGGAGCGTGATAAACTGTTAAGTTTAATTGATAATTTGAAAAAGAAATCCCTATCTTTGGAAGAGTCTAATTCTTTGCTTGAGTCAAAAATTTTGAAGTTAAAAAATGATTTGACAGACTCAAGTAGGTTTGATAGTGATGGTAATGGCTCATCTTGTTCTCATACTTCTAGTGCTAAAGCCAAAACCATTATTTGTTTTAGAGGGTCAACTAAGCCCAAGGATGTTATAAAAGATCACACTTTAGGTGTCATTCCACCCGTTTACACATGTTCATATTGTGGTAGGAAAGGTCACCTTAGGCGTTGTTGTTTTGATCTTGGAAGAAGTCCTAGGAAGTTTATATCTAGTGTTCCCGTGGTTTCCAAAGCCCCCACACGATGTTTCACATCTATTTGGGTTAGAAAATCACTTTTAGAGGCACTAGATTTTAGACAAGTTGACTCCCGGTTGCTTGCACATGATTCTTCTCTTGCCATATCATATAGATGATTGTGTTTGCATGTTTGTCATACACTAGTTGTGGTTTCATGATTTATACTTGTTTGCTAGTGTTATGTCATGTGTACTTTTTGTATAAATTTTTGTTTTTCATAAAATTTATGAAAAAATACAAAAAGATTTTAGTTTGTTAAAATTTTGAGAAAATCCAAAAAGATTTTTTGTTTTTTGTTTGCACCGTTTATGGATGAACACTTTGGATGACCGAGTCACAACTTCATTCCATTATTTTCATGTGACTATTTGATAGTGTTTTGTGACAATAGGTCAATGCATCCATGCGCTTTATAATGTTTGGAGTCATTAAGATGTAATTAAGTGTTACTTCCTACATGTTTGACTCATGTTTCCTTTATTGCACACATGCACGGATTTGTTTGATTATTGTGCTTGTCTTATCACATGTTGGTTGGGTGTCTTCACTTCAATCCTGCCCTTAAAACGAACCAAGCGCGATAAATTTTGATAAGGAATTTGTGCATATAAAAACCGTTTTGTGAGTTTGTGTGCTTTGTTTGATAACAGGGAGGGGCTGCGAAAGGTAATTATCTATCCTTTGCGCAAAAGCCACCGTTAAAAAGGACCTAAAAAATTGAGGAATTTTATTATCCGAGGTCCAAAGAGGTTAAAAGAGCCCGAAAAAATTTAAAGGCAATAAAAAGAAATCCATGCCAATTATGGGCCATTTAGGTTTTTGCACCAATTCTCCAAAGTTTGAGAATTTAGATTACCTCTAAAAGAAAATATATATGAGGGAGTTTGGTTGGAGAATTAAAACGGGTTTGCACGTCCTTGAAAATGCGCTACACAGTTTTGGACGTTATTGGTGTGGAAATCATTTGACTTTGATTTGTTGATTTGCATAAGACGATGTCATCTAAATTCAACAAACTTTTACACCTAAGGATACCTTTGATGTTCATTCGTTAGGAGTACACGTGTGCATCGTGCACATATGATTGATTGAGTTGATTTACCTATCGAATGTGTTCACACCCATTCATTCCGTTTCCATGACTTGGTAGTTTGAGTCTAAATCCATGGTGTGATTTTTATTTCATATTGGTATCCTATCTTTGTATGAAAAATTTGAAAAATCAAAAATAGTTTGTGTATTTTTTGTATACCGTGTCACCCCGATTTTGCTTTTTTGATTCATTCTTCCTATTTGTCTATTTGGGGACATCATAAAAAGGGGGAGGAAGAATTATCATATTATGGGGGAGAGTTTGAATTTTGGGGGAGTTTTTGAGATGTAGCTTATGTTTTTATCATATATTGGTATCCATGTTTATCTCTTTCAAACTCGATATGTCACGTGGTATTTGCTTTGTCTCGTGTGTGTAGGTATGAAGATTGAAGATCAATATGTTGCACACCCTGATGAGAAAAGCTTTGAGATTTGATGATTGTTGAAGATTGAAGAACAAACGATGAAGATTTAAACATTTGTATCTTTCCATCTTTAGGGTTCATGGGAGGGTAGATTTGTATGGGTCATTAGTTGATAATTCGGATATTTTTTTATGTATGTACCGGCATAGACATAGGGGGAGATTTGTAAGGACATTTTTGTCCATTGTCAATATGTATGTCATACGCCGTTACACCGTTGAAGAAATTCAAGATCGCATCTACATCAACGGATCCGAATATCAAAGCGTCTTCAACATCATAGCCTCTGCAAGAATGAACTTGGTAAAATTTTGTTTTTACGTTCCTTAAAGTTCATATTTAGTATTGGGAAATTTTTATAAAATGTTTTTTATAAAAATAAGAAGTAAGTTTTTTCAAGCAAAATGAGGCTTTTTAAAGTTTTTATTTTTCTGGGAAAACCGGACCGGTCCGCCCTCTACCCGGACCGATCCGCCTTGCTCAAGGTCCAGTAGACCCCGGATCGAATGCAAACCGATGAAGCAGAAATATCCGAACCGATCCGACCTCATCCGGACCGATCCGCCTCTTAATAAAAGAACCGATCCGGTCAAATCGGACCGATCCAACTGGGATAAATTCGGCCAGATCTGTTAGAGATTTTTTAGGCTCAAAGTTTTCCTATTTAAAACCCACTACGGGAAGTGGTTTTCTAAGACTTTTCAAGACGATTTTCAGAGTCCTAAATACTCTAAGTCTTCACCTTTTTGAGTCCCAAGACTCTTTTTGATTCACACCAAAAATCCCAATTACTTTTGTGAATCTTTTGGAACCCTAGAACACAAACTTCGTTGTTGTTCATCTTTGTGGAGAGATCTTTGCAACCGAGGGCTGCGTGTCATTGCTGAGGGAGTCTCTACAAAGTTATATGGCTGCGTGTCATTGAGGAGAGCTGCGGTTCTACCTTTGTTGATTGGGCTGCGAGTCCTTGGAGGGTGCTGCGTGTATTCTCTTGCTGAGTTGAAGACTGCGTGTCTTTGTGGGTTGGCTGCGCGTTGATCCATTGCATATTTCTCTATGTAATTGTAAGTTGCGGCTTGTATATTCATAGTGAAATAAAGGTTTTACCCGAAAGGGGTTTTTTTCCTGAAATCTGTGTCTCAGCATATTTTTGTGTCACATGCTTTATTTATTTATGGATTGACATACGCACCTTAGATGCATGTTTAGGGGATGAAATTAAATAAGTGTGCTATATTAGAAATTGCAAAGTTAATCAATTATCACGCGTTCTCAAATTGGTATCAGAGCGGGTTACGCTAATTTATCGCGTGATCCTATTTTCCGCAAAATCGTGTGATATTGATTTTTTTTGTAAAATCAGTTTTGTGAAAAATCACAATTTTTCTAATGGAACACCCATTTAATGAGGAGCCTATTTTTGATAAAGTTCACGACCATGCTGAAAATTTAAAAAGTTTGAATTTGAAACTTTGCAAAAGAATTAACGTTTTGGAAAAAGAAAATTCTCTCTTTAAAAGTAAGATTGAATATTTGCAAGAGTTTCAAACTCAAAATGATATTTGTCGTGAGCACTTTGGTAATTTGTGTATTGATTTTGATTCTTTGAAAATTGCCAAAAAGAAGAGTGATGGGAGAGTCCTTGTTTTAGAGAAGGAATTAGAGGACTTAAAAAATTCTAGGGTTCCCGTTTGTGCCGTCGAGGATAAAAAAAAAGTTAATCGATGATTTTACGGCACGTGAAAAGACTCTTAGGGATAAGTTTGTTTTAATTGAGGGGGAGCGTGATAAACTGTTAAGTTTAATTGATAATTTGAAAAAGAAATCCCTATCTTTGGAAGAGTCTAATTCTTTGCTTGAGTCAAAAATTTTGAAGTTAAAAAATGATTTGACAGACTCAAGTAGGTTTGATAGTGATGGTAATGGCTCATCTTGTTCTCATACTTCTAGTGCTAAAGCCAAAACCATTATTTGTTTTAGAGGGTCAACTAAGCCCAAGGATGTTATAAAAGATCACACTTTAGGTGTCATTCCACCCGTTTACACATGTTCATATTGTGGTAGGAAAGGTCACCTTAGGCGTTGTTGTTTTGATCTTGGAAGAAGTCCTAGGAAGTTTATATCTAGTGTTCCCGTGGTTTCCAAAGCCCCCACACGATGTTTCACATCTATTTGGGTTAGAAAATCACTTTTAGAGGCACTAGATTTTAGACAAGTTGACTCCCGGTTGCTTGCACATGATTCTTCTCTTGCCATATCATATAGATGATTGTGTTTGCATGTTTGTCATACACTAGTTGTGGTTTCATGATTTATACTTGTTTGCTAGTGTTATGTCATGTGTACTTTTTGTATAAATTTTTGTTTTTCATAAAATTTATGAAAAAATACAAAAAGATTTTAGTTTGTTAAAATTTTGAGAAAATCCAAAAAGATTTTTTGTTTTTTGTTTGCACCGTTTATGGATGAACACTTTGGATGACCGAGTCACAACTTCATTCCATTATTTTCATGTGACTATTTGATAGTGTTTTGTGACAATAGGTCAATGCATCCATGCGCTTTATAATGTTTGGAGTCATTAAGATGTAATTAAGTGTTACTTCCTACATGTTTGACTCATGTTTCCTTTATTGCACACATGCACGGATTTGTTTGATTATTGTGCTTGTCTTATCACATGTTGGTTGGGTGTCTTCACTTCAATCCTGCCCTTAAAACGAACCAAGCGCGATAAATTTTGATAAGGAATTTGTGCATATAAAAACCGTTTTGTGAGTTTGTGTGCTTTGTTTGATAACAGGGAGGGGCTGCGAAAGGTAATTATCTATCCTTTGCGCAAAAGCCACCGTTAAAAAGGACCTAAAAAATTGAGGAATTTTATTATCCGAGGTCCAAAGAGGTTAAAAGAGCCCGAAAAAATTTAAAGGCAATAAAAAGAAATCCATGCCAATTATGGGCCATTTAGGTTTTTGCACCAATTCTCCAAAGTTTGAGAATTTAGATTACCTCTAAAAGAAAATATATATGAGGGAGTTTGGTTGGAGAATTAAAACGGGTTTGCACGTCCTTGAAAATGCGCTACACAGTTTTGGACGTTATTGGTGTGGAAATCATTTGACTTTGATTTGTTGATTTGCATAAGACGATGTCATCTAAATTCAACAAACTTTTACACCTAAGGATACCTTTGATGTTCATTCGTTAGGAGTACACGTGTGCATCGTGCACATATGATTGATTGAGTTGATTTACCTATCGAATGTGTTCACACCCATTCATTCCGTTTCCATGACTTGGTAGTTTGAGTCTAAATCCATGGTGTGATTTTTATTTCATATTGGTATCCTATCTTTGTATGAAAAATTTGAAAAATCAAAAATAGTTTGTGTATTTTTTGTATACCGTGTCACCCCGATTTTGCTTTTTTGATTCATTCTTCCTATTTGTCTATTTGGGGACATCATAAAAAGGGGGAGGAAGAATTATCATATTATGGGGGAGAGTTTGAATTTTGGGGGAGTTTTTGAGATGTAGCTTATGTTTTTATCATATATTGGTATCCATGTTTATCTCTTTCAAACTCGATATGTCACGTGGTATTTGCTTTGTCTCGTGTGTGTAGGTATGAAGATTGAAGATCAATATGTTGCACACCCTGATGAGAAAAGCTTTGAGATTTGATGATTGTTGAAGATTGAAGAACAAACGATGAAGATTTAAACATTTGTATCTTTCCATCTTTAGGGTTCATGGGAGGGTAGATTTGTATGGGTCATTAGTTGATAATTCGGATATTTTTTTATGTATGTACCGGCATAGACATAGGGGGAGATTTGTAAGGACATTTTTGTCCATTGTCAATACGTATGTCATACGCCGTTACACCGTTGAAGAAATTCAAGACCGCATCTACATCAACGGATCCGAATATCAAAGCGTCTTCAACATCATAGCCTCTGCAAGAATGAACTTGGTAAAATTTTGTTTTTACGTTCCTTAAAGTTCATATTTAGTATTGGGAAATTTTTATAAATGTTTTTTATAAAAATAAGAAGTAAGTTTTTTCAAGCAAAATGAGGCTTTTTAAAGTTTTTATTTTTCTGGGAAAACCGGACCGGTCCGCCCTCTACCCGGACCGATCCGCCTTGCTCAAGGTCCAGTAGACCCCGGATCGAATGCAAACCGATGAAGCAGAAATATCCGAACCGATCCGCCTCTTAATAAAAGAACCGATCCGGTCAAATCGGACCGATCCAACTGGGATAAATTCGGCCAGATCTGTTAGAGATTTTTTAGGCTCAAAGTTTTCCTATTTAAAACCCACTACGGGAAGTGGTTTTCTAAGACTTTTCAAGACGATTTTCAGAGTCCTAAATACTCTAAGTCTTCACCTTTTTGAGTCCCAAGACTCTTTTTGATTCACACCAAAAATCCCAATTACTTTTGTGAATCTTTTGGAACCCTAGAACACAAACTTCGTTGTTGTTCATCTTTGTGGAGAGATCTTTGCAACCGAGGGCTGCGTGTCATTGCTGAGGGAGTCTCTACAAAGTTATATGGCTGCGTGTCATTGAGGAGAGCTGCGGTTCTACCTTTGTTGATTGGGCTGCGAGTCCTTGGAGGGTGCTGCGTGTATTCTCTTGCTGAGTTGAAGACTGCGTGTCTTTGTGGGTTGGCTGCGCGTTGATCCATTGCATATTTCTCTATGTAATTGTAAGTTGCGGCTTGTATATTCATAGTGAAATAAAGGTTTTACCCGAAAGGGGTTTTTTTCCTGAAATCTGTGTCTCAGCATATTTTTGTGTCACATGCTTTATTTATTTATGGATTGACATACGCACCTTAGATGCATGTTTAGGGGATGAAATTAAATAAGTGTGCTATATTAGAAAGTTGCAAAGTTAATCAATTATCACGCGTTCTCAAATTGGTATCAGAGCGGGTTACGCTAATTTATCGCGTGATCCTATTTTCCGCAAAATCGTGTGATATTGATTTTTTTTGTAAAATCAGTTTTGTGAAAAATCACAATTTTTCTAATGGAACACCCATTTAATGAGGAGCCTATTTTTGATAAAGTTCACGACCATGCTGAAAATTTAAAAAGTTTGAATTTGAAACTTTGCAAAAGAATTAACGTTTTGGAAAAAGAAAATTCTCTCTTTAAAAGTAAGATTGAATATTTGCAAGAGTTTCAAACTCAAAATGATATTTGTCGTGAGCACTTTGGTAATTTGTGTATTGATTTTGATTCTTTGAAAATTGCCAAAAAGAAGAGTGATGGGAGAGTCCTTGTTTTAGAGAAGGAATTAGAGGACTTAAAAAATTCTAGGGTTCCCGTTTGTGCCGTCGAGGATAAAAAAAAAGTTAATCGATGATTTTACGGCACGTGAAAAGACTCTTAGGGATAAGTTTGTTTTAATTGAGGGGGAGCGTGATAAACTGTTAAGTTTAATTGATAATTTGAAAAAGAAATCCCTATCTTTGGAAGAGTCTAATTCTTTGCTTGAGTCAAAAATTTTGAAGTTAAAAAATGATTTGACAGACTCAAGTAGGTTTGATAGTGATGGTAATGGCTCATCTTGTTCTCATACTTCTAGTGCTAAAGCCAAAACCATTATTTGTTTTAGAGGGTCAACTAAGCCCAAGGATGTTATAAAAGATCACACTTTAGGTGTCATTCCACCCGTTTACACATGTTCATATTGTGGTAGGAAAGGTCACCTTAGGCGTTGTTGTTTTGATCTTGGAAGAAGTCCTAGGAAGTTTATATCTAGTGTTCCCGTGGTTTCCAAAGCCCCCACACGATGTTTCACATCTATTTGGGTTAGAAAATCACTTTTAGAGGCACTAGATTTTAGACAAGTTGACTCCCGGTTGCTTGCACATGATTCTTCTCTTGCCATATCATATAGATGATTGTGTTTGCATGTTTGTCATACACTAGTTGTGGTTTCATGATTTATACTTGTTTGCTAGTGTTATGTCATGTGTACTTTTTGTATAAATTTTTGTTTTTCATAAAATTTATGAAAAAATACAAAAAGATTTTAGTTTGTTAAAATTTTGAGAAAATCCAAAAAGATTTTTTGTTTTTTGTTTGCACCGTTTATGGATGAACACTTTGGATGACCGAGTCACAACTTCATTCCATTATTTTCATGTGACTATTTGATAGTGTTTTGTGACAATAGGTCAATGCATCCATGCGCTTTATAATGTTTGGAGTCATTAAGATGTAATTAAGTGTTACTTCCTACATGTTTGACTCATGTTTCCTTTATTGCACACATGCACGGATTTGTTTGATTATTGTGCTTGTCTTATCACATGTTGGTTGGGTGTCTTCACTTCAATCCTGCCCTTAAAACGAACCAAGCGCGATAAATTTTGATAAGGAATTTGTGCATATAAAAACCGTTTTGTGAGTTTGTGTGCTTTGTTTGATAACAGGGAGGGGCTGCGAAAGGTAATTATCTATCCTTTGCGCAAAAGCCACCGTTAAAAAGGACCTAAAAAATTGAGGAATTTTATTATCCGAGGTCCAAAGAGGTTAAAAGAGCCCGAAAAAATTTAAAGGCAATAAAAAGAAATCCATGCCAATTATGGGCCATTTAGGTTTTTGCACCAATTCTCCAAAGTTTGAGAATTTAGATTACCTCTAAAAGAAAATATATATGAGGGAGTTTGGTTGGAGAATTAAAACGGGTTTGCACGTCCTTGAAAATGCGCTACACAGTTTTGGACGTTATTGGTGTGGAAATCATTTGACTTTGATTTGTTGATTTGCATAAGACGATGTCATCTAAATTCAACAAACTTTTACACCTAAGGATACCTTTGATGTTCATTCGTTAGGAGTACACGTGTGCATCGTGCACATATGATTGATTGAGTTGATTTACCTATCGAATGTGTTCACACCCATTCATTCCGTTTCCATGACTTGGTAGTTTGAGTCTAAATCCATGGTGTGATTTTTATTTCATATTGGTATCCTATCTTTGTATGAAAAATTTGAAAAATCAAAAATAGTTTGTGTATTTTTTGTATACCGTGTCACCCCGATTTTGCTTTTTTGATTCATTCTTCCTATTTGTCTATTTGGGGACATCATAAAAAGGGGGAGGAAGAATTATCATATTATGGGGGAGAGTTTGAATTTTGGGGGACTTTTTGAGATGTAGCTTATGTTTTTATCATATATTGGTATCCATGTTTATCTCTTTCAAACTCGATATGTCACGTGGTATTTGCTTTGTCTCGTGTGTGTAGGTATGAAGATTGAAGATCAATATGTTGCACACCCTGATGAGAAAAGCTTTGAGATTTGATGATTGTTGAAGATTGAAGAACAAACGATGAAGATTTAAACATTTGTATCTTTCCATCTTTAGGGTTCATGGGAGGGTAGATTTGTATGGGTCATTAGTTGATAATTCGGATATTTTTTTATGTATGTACCGGCATAGACATAGGGGGAGATTTGTAAGGACATTTTTGTCCATTGTCAATACGTATGTCATACGCCGTTACACCGTTGAAGAAATTCAAGATCGCATCTACATCAACGGATCCGAATATCAAAGCGTCTTCAACATCATAGCCTCTGCAAGAATGAACTTGGTAAAATTTTGTTTTTACGTTCCTTAAAGTTCATATTTAGTATTGGGAAATTTTTATAAAATGTTTTTTATAAAAATAAGAAGTAAGTTTTTTCAAGCAAAATGAGGCTTTTTAAAGTTTTTATTTTTCTGGGAAAACCGGACCGGTCCGCCCTCTACCCGGACCGATCCGCCTTGCTCAAGGTCCAGTAGACCCCGGATCGAATGCAAACCGATGAAGCAGAAATATCCGAACCGATCCGCCTCTTAATAAAAGAACCGATCCGGTCAAATCGGACCGATCCAACTGGGATAAATTCGGCCAGATCTGTTAGAGATTTTTTAGGCTCAAAGTTTTCCTATTTAAAACCCACTACGGGAAGTGGTTTTCTAAGACTTTTCAAGACGATTTTCAGAGTCCTAAATACTCTAAGTCTTCACCTTTTTGAGTCCCAAGACTCTTTTTGATTCACACCAAAAATCCCAATTACTTTTGTGAATCTTTTGGAACCCTAGAACACAAACTTCGTTGTTGTTCATCTTTGTGGAGAGATCTTTGCAACCGAGGGCTGCGTGTCATTGCTGAGGGAGTCTCTACAAAGTTATATGGCTGCGTGTCATTGAGGAGAGCTGCGGTTCTACCTTTGTTGATTGGGCTGCGAGTCCTTGGAGGGTGCTGCGTGTATTCTCTTGCTGAGTTGAAGACTGCGTGTCTTTGTGGGTTGGCTGCGCGTTGATCCATTGCATATTTCTCTATGTAATTGTAAGTTGCGGCTTGTATATTCATAGTGAAATAAAGGTTTTACCCGAAAGGGGTTTTTTTCCTGAAATCTGTGTCTCAGCATATTTTTGTGTCACATGCTTTATTTATTTATGGATTGACATACGCACCTTAGATGCATGTTTAGGGGATGAAATTAAATAAGTGTGCTATATTAGAAAGTTGCAAAGTTAATCAATTATCACGCGTTCTCAAATTGGTATCAGAGCGGGTTACGCTAATTTATCGCGTGATCCTATTTTCCGCAAAATCGTGTGATATTGATTTTTTTTGTAAAATCAGTTTTGTGAAAAATCACAATTTTTCTAATGGAACACCCATTTAATGAGGAGCCTATTTTTGATAAAGTTCACGACCATGCTGAAAATTTAAAAAGTTTGAATTTGAAACTTTGCAAAAGAATTAACGTTTTGGAAAAAGAAAATTCTCTCTTTAAAAGTAAGATTGAATATTTGCAAGAGTTTCAAACTCAAAATGATATTTGTCGTGAGCACTTTGGTAATTTGTGTATTGATTTTGATTCTTTGAAAATTGCCAAAAAGAAGAGTGATGGGAGAGTCCTTGTTTTAGAGAAGGAATTAGAGGACTTAAAAAATTCTAGGGTTCCCGTTTGTGCCGTCGAGGATAAAAAAAAAGTTAATCGATGATTTTACGGCACGTGAAAAGACTCTTAGGGATAAGTTTGTTTTAATTGAGGGGGAGCGTGATAAACTGTTAAGTTTAATTGATAATTTGAAAAAGAAATCCCTATCTTTGGAAGAGTCTAATTCTTTGCTTGAGTCAAAAATTTTGAAGTTAAAAAATGATTTGACAGACTCAAGTAGGTTTGATAGTGATGGTAATGGCTCATCTTGTTCTCATACTTCTAGTGCTAAAGCCAAAACCATTATTTGTTTTAGAGGGTCAACTAAGCCCAAGGATGTTATAAAAGATCACACTTTAGGTGTCATTCCACCCGTTTACACATGTTCATATTGTGGTAGGAAAGGTCACCTTAGGCGTTGTTGTTTTGATCTTGGAAGAAGTCCTAGGAAGTTTATATCTAGTGTTCCCGTGGTTTCCAAAGCCCCCACACGATGTTTCACATCTATTTGGGTTAGAAAATCACTTTTAGAGGCACTAGATTTTAGACAAGTTGACTCCCGGTTGCTTGCACATGATTCTTCTCTTGCCATATCATATAGATGATTGTGTTTGCATGTTTGTCATACACTAGTTGTGGTTTCATGATTTATACTTGTTTGCTAGTGTTATGTCATGTGTACTTTTTGTATAAATTTTTGTTTTTCATAAAATTTATGAAAAAATACAAAAAGATTTTAGTTTGTTAAAATTTTGAGAAAATCCAAAAAGATTTTTTGTTTTTTGTTTGCACCGTTTATGGATGAACACTTTGGATGACCGAGTCACAACTTCATTCCATTATTTTCATGTGACTATTTGATAGTGTTTTGTGACAATAGGTCAATGCATCCATGCGCTTTATAATGTTTGGAGTCATTAAGATGTAATTAAGTGTTACTTCCTACATGTTTGACTCATGTTTCCTTTATTGCACACATGCACGGATTTGTTTGATTATTGTGCTTGTCTTATCACATGTTGGTTGGGTGTCTTCACTTCAATCCTGCCCTTAAAACGAACCAAGCGCGATAAATTTTGATAAGGAATTTGTGCATATAAAAACCGTTTTGTGAGTTTGTGTGCTTTGTTTGATAACAGGGAGGGGCTGCGAAAGGTAATTATCTATCCTTTGCGCAAAAGCCACCGTTAAAAAGGACCTAAAAAATTGAGGAATTTTATTATCCGAGGTCCAAAGAGGTTAAAAGAGCCCGAAAAAATTTAAAGGCAATAAAAAGAAATCCATGCCAATTATGGGCCATTTAGGTTTTTGCACCAATTCTCCAAAGTTTGAGAATTTAGATTACCTCTAAAAGAAAATATATATGAGGGAGTTTGGTTGGAGAATTAAAACGGGTTTGCACGTCCTTGAAAATGCGCTACACAGTTTTGGACGTTATTGGTGTGGAAATCATTTGACTTTGATTTGTTGATTTGCATAAGACGATGTCATCTAAATTCAACAAACTTTTACACCTAAGGATACCTTTGATGTTCATTCGTTAGGAGTACACGTGTGCATCGTGCACATATGATTGATTGAGTTGATTTACCTATCGAATGTGTTCACACCCATTCATTCCGTTTCCATGACTTGGTAGTTTGAGTCTAAATCCATGGTGTGATTTTTATTTCATATTGGTATCCTATCTTTGTATGAAAAATTTGAAAAATCAAAAATAGTTTGTGTATTTTTTGTATACCGTGTCACCCCGATTTTGCTTTTTTGATTCATTCTTCCTATTTGTCTATTTGGGGACATCATAAAAAGGGGGAGGAAGAATTATCATATTATGGGGGAGAGTTTGAATTTTGGGGGAGTTTTTGAGATGTAGCTTATGTTTTTATCATATATTGGTATCCATGTTTATCTCTTTCAAACTCGATATGTCACGTGGTATTTGCTTTGTCTCGTGTGTGTAGGTATGAAGATTGAAGATCAATATGTTGCACACCCTGATGAGAAAAGCTTTGAGATTTGATGATTGTTGAAGATTGAAGAACAAACGATGAAGATTTAAACATTTGTATCTTTCCATCTTTAGGGTTCATGGGAGGGTAGATTTGTATGGGTCATTAGTTGATAATTCGGATATTTTTTTATGTATGTACCGGCATAGACATAGGGGGAGATTTGTAAGGACATTTTTGTCCATTGTCAATACGTATGTCATACGCCGTTACACCGTTGAAGAAATTCAAGATCGCATCTACATCAACGGATCCGAATATCAAAGCGTCTTCAACATCATAGCCTCTGCAAGAATGAACTTGGTAAAATTTTGTTTTTACGTTCCTTAAAGTTCATATTTAGTATTGGGAAATTTTTATAAAATGTTTTTTATAAAAATAAGAAGTAAGTTTTTTCAAGCAAAATGAGGCTTTTTAAAGTTTTTATTTTTCTGGGAAAACCGGACCGGTCCGCCCTCTACCCGGACCGATCCGCCTTGCTCAAGGTCCAGTAGACCCCGGATCGAATGCAAACCGATGAAGCAGAAATATCCGAACCGATCCGCCTCTTAATAAAAGAACCGATCCGGTCAAATCGGACCGATCCAACTGGGATAAATTCGGCCAGATCTGTTAGAGATTTTTTAGGCTCAAAGTTTTCCTATTTAAAACCCACTACGGGAAGTGGTTTTCTAAGACTTTTCAAGACGATTTTCAGAGTCCTAAATACTCTAAGTCTTCACCTTTTTGAGTCCCAAGACTCTTTTTGATTCACACCAAAAATCCCAATTACTTTTGTGAATCTTTTGGAACCCTAGAACACAAACTTCGTTGTTGTTCATCTTTGTGGAGAGATCTTTGCAACCGAGGGCTGCGTGTCATTGCTGAGGGAGTCTCTACAAAGTTATATGGCTGCGTGTCATTGAGGAGAGCTGCGGTTCTACCTTTGTTGATTGGGCTGCGAGTCCTTGGAGGGTGCTGCGTGTATTCTCTTGCTGAGTTGAAGACTGCGTGTCTTTGTGGGTTGGCTGCGCGTTGATCCATTGCATATTTCTCTATGTAATTGTAAGTTGCGGCTTGTATATTCATAGTGAAATAAAGGTTTTACCCGAAAGGGTTTTTTTTCCTGAAATCTGTGTCTCAGCATATTTTTGTGTCACATGCTTTATTTATTTATGGATTGACATACGCACCTTAGATGCATGTTTAGGGGATGAAATTAAATAAGTGTGCTATATTAGAAAGTTGCAAAGTTAATCAATTATCACGCGTTCTCAAATTGGTATCAGAGCGGGTTACGCTAATTTATCGCGTGATCCTATTTTCCGCAAAATCGTGTGATATTGATTTTTTTTGTAAAATCAGTTTTGTGAAAAATCACAATTTTTCTAATGGAACACCCATTTAATGAGGAGCCTATTTTTGATAAAGTTCACGACCATGCTGAAAATTTAAAAAGTTTGAATTTGAAACTTTGCAAAAGAATTAACGTTTTGGAAAAAGAAAATTCTCTCTTTAAAAGTAAGATTGAATATTTGCAAGAGTTTCAAACTCAAAATGATATTTGTCGTGAGCACTTTGGTAATTTGTGTATTGATTTTGATTCTTTGAAAATTGCCAAAAAGAAGAGTGATGGGAGAGTCCTTGTTTTAGAGAAGGAATTAGAGGACTTAAAAAATTCTAGGGTTCCCGTTTGTGCCGTCGAGGATAAAAAAAAATTAATCGATGATTTTACGGCACGTGAAAAGACTCTTAGGGATAAGTTTGTTTTAATTGAGGGGGAGCGTGATAAACTGTTAAGTTTAATTGATAATTTGAAAAAGAAATCCCTATCTTTGGAAGAGTCTAATTCTTTGCTTGAGTCAAAAATTTTGAAGTTAAAAAATGATTTGACAGACTCAAGTAGGTTTGATAGTGATGGTAATGGCTCATCTTGTTCTCATACTTCTAGTGCTAAAGCCAAAACCATTATTTGTTTTAGAGGGTCAACTAAGCCCAAGGATGTTATAAAAGATCACACTTTAGGTGTCATTCCACCCGTTTACACATGTTCATATTGTGGTAGGAAAGGTCACCTTAGGCGTTGTTGTTTTGATCTTGGAAGAAGTCCTAGGAAGTTTATATCTAGTGTTCCCGTGGTTTCCAAAGCCCCCACACGATGTTTCACATCTATTTGGGTTAGAAAATCACTTTTAGAGGCACTAGATTTTAGACAAGTTGACTCCCGGTTGCTTGCACATGATTCTTCTCTTGCCATATCATATAGATGATTGTGTTTGCATGTTTGTCATACACTAGTTGTGGTTTCATGATTTATACTTGTTTGCTAGTGTTATGTCATGTGTACTTTTTGTATAAATTTTTGTTTTTCATAAAATTTATGAAAAAATACAAAAAGATTTTAGTTTGTTAAAATTTTGAGAAAATCCAAAAAGATTTTTTGTTTTTTGTTTGCACCGTTTATGGATGAACACTTTGGATGACCGAGTCACAACTTCATTCCATTATTTTCATGTGACTATTTGATAGTGTTTTGTGACAATAGGTCAATGCATCCATGCGCTTTATAATGTTTGGAGTCATTAAGATGTAATTAAGTGTTACTTCCTACATGTTTGACTCATGTTTCCTTTATTTCACACATGCACGGATTTGTTTGATTATTGTGCTTGTCTTATCACATGTTGGTTGGGTGTCTTCACTTCAATCCTGCCCTTAAAACGAACCAAGCGCGATAAATTTTGATAAGGAATTTGTGCATATAAAAACCGTTTTGTGAGTTTGTGTGCTTTGTTTGATAACAGGGAGGGGCTGCGAAAGGTAATTATCTATCCTTTGCGCAAAAGCCACCGTTAAAAAGGACCTAAAAAATTGAGGAATTTTATTATCCGAGGTCCAAAGAGGTTAAAAGAGCCCGAAAAAATTTAAAGGCAATAAAAAGAAATCCATGCCAATTATGGGCCATTTAGGTTTTTGCACCAATTCTCCAAAGTTTGAGAATTTAGATTACCTCTAAAAGAAAATATATATGAGGGAGTTTGGTTGGAGAATTAAAACGGGTTTGCACGTCCTTGAAAATGCGCTACACAGTTTTGGACGTTATTGGTGTGGAAATCATTTGACTTTGATTTGTTGATTTGCATAAGACGATGTCATCTAAATTCAACAAACTTTTACACCTAAGGATACCTTTGATGTTCATTCGTTAGGAGTACACGTGTGCATCGTGCACATATGATTGATTGAGTTGATTTACCTATCGAATGTGTTCACACCCATTCATTCCGTTTCCATGACTTGGTAGTTTGAGTCTAAATCCATGGTGTGATTTTTATTTCATATTGGTATCCTATCTTTGTATGAAAAATTTGAAAAATCAAAAATAGTTTGTGTATTTTTTGTATACCGTGTCACCCCGATTTTGCTTTTTTGATTCATTCTTCCTATTTGTCTATTTGGGGACATCATAAAAAGGGGGAGGAAGAATTATCATATTATGGGGGAGAGTTTGAATTTTGGGGGAGTTTTTGAGATGTAGCTTATGTTTTTATCATATATTGGTATCCATGTTTATCTCTTTCAAACTCGATATGTCACGTGGTATTTGCTTTGTCTCGTGTGTGTAGGTATGAAGATTGAAGATCAATATGTTGCACACCCTGATGAGAAAAGCTTTGAGATTTGATGATTGTTGAAGATTGAAGAACAAACGATGAAGATTTAAACATTTGTATCTTTCCATCTTTAGGGTTCATGGGAGGGTAGATTTGTATGGGTCATTAGTTGATAATTCGGATATTTTTTTATGTATGTACCGGCATAGACATAGGGGGAGATTTGTAAGGACATTTTTGTCCATTGTCAATATGTATGTCATACGCCGTTACACCGTTGAAGAAATTCAAGACCGCATCTACATCAACGGATCCGAATATCAAAGCGTCTTCAACATCATAGCCTCTGCAAGAATGAACTTGGTAAAATTTTGTTTTTACGTTCCTTAAAGTTCATATTTAGTATTGGGAAATTTTTATAAAATGTTTTTTATAAAAATAAGAAGTAAGTTTTTTCAAGCAAAATGAGGCTTTTTAAAGTTTTTATTTTTCTGGGAAAACCGGACCGGTCCGCCCTCTACCCGGACCGATCCGCCTTGCTCAAGGTCCAGTAGACCCCGGATCGAATGCAAACCGATGAAGCAGAAATATCCGAACCGATCCGCCTCTTAATAAAAGAACCGATCCGGTCAAATCGGACCGATCCAACTGGGATAAATTCGGCCAGATCTGTTAGAGATTTTTTAGGCTCAAAGTTTTCCTATTTAAAACCCACTACGGGAAGTGGTTTTCTAAGACTTTTCAAGACGATTTTCAGAGTCCTAAATACTCTAAGTCTTCACCTTTTTGAGTCCCAAGACTCTTTTTGATTCACACCAAAAATCCCAATTACTTTTGTGAATCTTTTGGAACCCTAGACCACAAACTTCGTTGTTGTTCATCTTTGTGGAGAGATCTTTGCAACCGAGGGCTGCGTGTCATTGCTGAGGGAGTCTCTACAAAGTTATATGGCTGCGTGTCATTGAGGAGAGCTGCGGTTCTACCTTTGTTGATTGGGCTGCGAGTCCTTGGAGGGTGCTGCGTGTATTCTCTTGCTGAGTTGAAGACTGCGTGTCTTTGTGGGTTGGCTGCGCGTTGATCCATTGCATATTTCTCTATGTAATTGTAAGTTGCGGCTTGTATATTCATAGTGAAATAAAGGTTTTACCCGAAAGGGGTTTTTTTCCTGAAATCTGTGTCTCAGCATATTTTTGTGTCACATGCTTTATTTATTTATGGATTGACATACGCACCTTAGATGCATGTTTAGGGGATGAAATTAAATAAGTGTGCTATATTAGAAAGTTGCAAAGTTAATCAATTATCACGCGTTCTCAAATTGGTATCAGAGCGGGTTACGCTAATTTATCGCGTGATCCTATTTTCCGCAAAATCGTGTGATATTGATTTTTTTTGTAAAATCAGTTTTGTGAAAAATCACAATTTTTCTAATGGAACACCCATTTAATGAGGAGCCTATTTTTGATAAAGTTCACGACCATGCTGAAAATTTAAAAAGTTTGAATTTGAAACTTTGCAAAAGAATTAACGTTTTGGAAAAAGAAAATTCTCTCTTTAAAAGTAAGATTGAATATTTGCAAGAGTTTCAAACTCAAAATGATATTTGTCGTGAGCACTTTGGTAATTTGTGTATTGATTTTGATTCTTTGAAAATTGCCAAAAAGAAGAGTGATGGGAGAGTCCTTGTTTTAGAGAAGGAATTAGAGGACTTAAAAAATTCTAGGGTTCCCGTTTGTGCCGTCGAGGATAAAAAAAAATTAATCGATGATTTTACGGCACGTGAAAAGACTCTTAGGGATAAGTTTGTTTTAATTGAGGGGGAGCGTGATAAACTGTTAAGTTTAATTGATAATTTGAAAAAGAAATCCCTATCTTTGGAAGAGTCTAATTCTTTGCTTGAGTCAAAAATTTTGAAGTTAAAAAATGATTTGACAGACTCAAGTAGGTTTGATAGTGATGGTAATGGCTCATCTTGTTCTCATACTTCTAGTGCTAAAGCCAAAACCATTATTTGTTTTAGAGGGTCAACTAAGCCCAAGGATGTTATAAAAGATCACACTTTAGGTGTCATTCCACCCGTTTACACATGTTCATATTGTGGTAGGAAAGGTCACCTTAGGCGTTGTTGTTTTGATCTTGGAAGAAGTCCTAGGAAGTTTATATCTAGTGTTCCCGTGGTTTCCAAAGCCCCCACACGATGTTTCACATCTATTTGGGTTAGAAAATCACTTTTAGAGGCACTAGATTTTAGACAAGTTGACTCCCGGTTGCTTGCACATGATTCTTCTCTTGCCATATCATATAGATGATTGTGTTTGCATGTTTGTCATACACTAGTTGTGGTTTCATGATTTATACTTGTTTGCTAGTGTTATGTCATGTGTACTTTTTGTATAAATTTTTGTTTTTCATAAAATTTATGAAAAAATACAAAAAGATTTTAGTTTGTTAAAATTTTGAGAAAATCCAAAAAGATTTTTTGTTTTTTGTTTGCACCGTTTATGGATGAACACTTTGGATGACCGAGTCACAACTTCATTCCATTATTTTCATGTGACTATTTGATAGTGTTTTGTGACAATAGGTCAATGCATCCATGCGCTTTATAATGTTTGGAGTCATTAAGATGTAATTAAGTGTTACTTCCTACATGTTTGACTCATGTTTCCTTTATTGCACACATGCACGGATTTGTTTGATTATTGTGCTTGTCTTATCACATGTTGGTTGGGTGTCTTCACTTCAATCCTGCCCTTAAAACGAACCAAGCGCGATAAATTTTGATAAGGAATTTGTGCATATAAAAACCGTTTTGTGAGTTTGTGTGCTTTGTTTGATAACAGGGAGGGGCTGCGAAAGGTAATTATCTATCCTTTGCGCAAAAGCCACCGTTAAAAAGGACCTAAAAAATTGAGGAATTTTATTATCCGAGGTCCAAAGAGGTTAAAAGAGCCCGAAAAAATTTAAAGGCAATAAAAAGAAATTCATGCCAATTATGGGCCATTTAGGTTTTTGCACCAATTCTCCAAAGTTTGAGAATTTAGATTACCTCTAAAAGAAAATATATATGAGGGAGTTTGGTTGGAGAATTAAAACGGGTTTGCACGTCCTTGAAAATGCGCTACACAGTTTTGGACGTTATTGGTGTGGAAATCATTTGACTTTGATTTGTTGATTTGCATAAGACGATGTCATCTAAATTCAACAAACTTTTACACCTAAGGATACCTTTGATGTTCATTCGTTAGGAGTACACGTGTGCATCGTGCACATATGATTGATTGAGTTGATTTACCTATCGAATGTGTTCACACCCATTCATTCCGTTTCCATGACTTGGTAGTTTGAGTCTAAATCCATGGTGTGATTTTTATTTCATATTGGTATCCTATCTTTGTATGAAAAATTTGAAAAATCAAAAATAGTTTGTGTATTTTTTGTATACCGTGTCACCCCGATTTTGCTTTTTTGATTCATTCTTCCTATTTGTCTATTTGGGGACATCATAAAAAGGGGGAGGAAGAATTATCATATTATGGGGGAGAGTTTGAATTTTGGGGGAGTTTTTGAGATGTAGCTTATGTTTTTATCATATATTGGTATCCATGTTTATCTCTTTCAAACTCGATATGTCACGTGGTATTTGCTTTGTCTCGTGTGTGTAGGTATGAAGATTGAAGATCAATATGTTGCACACCCTGATGAGAAAAGCTTTGAGATTTGATGATTGTTGAAGATTGAAGAACAAACGATGAAGATTTAAACATTTGTATCTTTCCATCTTTAGGGTTCATGGGAGGGTAGATTTGTATGGGTCATTAGTTGATAATTCGGATATTTTTTTATGTATGTACCGGCATAGACATAGGGGGAGATTTGTAAGGACATTTTTGTCCATTGTCAATATGTATGTCATACGCCGTTACACCGTTGAAGAAATTCAAGACCGCATCTACATCAACGGATCCGAATATCAAAGCGTCTTCAACATCATAGCCTCTGCAAGAATGAACTTGGTAAAATTTTGTTTTTACGTTCCTTAAAGTTCATATTTAGTATTGGGAAATTTTTATAAAATGTTTTTTATAAAAATAAGAAGTAAGTTTTTTCAAGCAAAATGAGGCTTTTTAAAGTTTTTATTTTTCTGGGAAAACCGGACCGGTCCGCCCTCTACCCGGACCGATCCGCCTTGCTCAAGGTCCAGTAGACCCCGGATCGAATGCAAACCGATGAAGCAGAAATATCCGAACCGATCCGACCTCATCCGGACCGATCCGCCTCTTAATAAAAGAACCGATCCGGTCAAATCGGACCGATCCAACTGGGATAAATTCGGCCAGATCTGTTAGAGATTTTTTAGGCTCAAAGTTTTCCTATTTAAAACCCACTACGGGAAGTGGTTTTCTAAGACTTTTCAAGACGATTTTCAGAGTCCTAAATACTCTAAGTCTTCACCTTTTTGAGTCCCAAGACTCTTTTTGATTCACACCAAAAATCCCAATTACTTTTGTGAATCTTTTGGAACCCTAGAACACAAACTTCGTTGTTGTTCATCTTTGTGGAGAGATCTTTGCAACCGAGGGCTGCGTGTCATTGCTGAGGGAGTCTCTACAAAGTTATATGGCTGCGTGTCATTGAGGAGAGCTGCGGTTCTACCTTTGTTGATTGGGCTGCGAGTCCTTGGAGGGTGCTGCGTGTATTCTCTTGCTGAGTTGAAGACTGCGTGTCTTTGTGGGTTGGCTGCGCGTTGATCCATTGCATATTTCTCTATGTAATTGTAAGTTGCGGCTTGTATATTCATAGTGAAATAAAGGTTTTACCCGAAAGGGGTTTTTTTCCTGAAATCTGTGTCTCAGCATATTTTTGTGTCACATGCTTTATTTATTTATGGATTGACATACGCACCTTAGATGCATGTTTAGGGGATGAAATTAAATAAGTGTGCTATATTAGAAAGTTGCAAAGTTAATCAATTATCACGCGTTCTCAAATTGGTATCAGAGCGGGTTACGCTAATTTATCGCGTGATCCTATTTTCCGCAAAATCGTGTGATATTGATTTTTTTTGTAAAATCAGTTTTGTGAAAAATCACAATTTTTCTAATGGAACACCCATTTAATGAGGAGCCTATTTTTGATAAAGTTCACGACCATGCTGAAAATTTAAAAAGTTTGAATTTGAAACTTTGCAAAAGAATTAACGTTTTGGAAAAAGAAAATTCTCTCTTTAAAAGTAAGATTGAATATTTGCAAGAGTTTCAAACTCAAAATGATATTTGTCGTGAGCACTTTGGTAATTTGTGTATTGATTTTGATTCTTTGAAAATTGCCAAAAAGAAGAGTGATGGGAGAGTCCTTGTTTTAGAGAAGGAATTAGAGGACTTAAAAAATTCTAGGGTTCCCGTTTGTGCCGTCGAGGATAAAAAAAAATTAATCGATGATTTTACGGCACGTGAAAAGACTCTTAGGGATAAGTTTGTTTTAATTGAGGGGGAGCGTGATAAACTGTTAAGTTTAATTGATAATTTGAAAAAGAAATCCCTATCTTTGGAAGAGTCTAATTCTTTGCTTGAGTCAAAAATTTTGAAGTTAAAAAATGATTTGACAGACTCAAGTAGGTTTGATAGTGATGGTAATGGCTCATCTTGTTCTCATACTTCTAGTGCTAAAGCCAAAACCATTATTTGTTTTAGAGGGTCAACTAAGCCCAAGGATGTTATAAAAGATCACACTTTAGGTGTCATTCCACCCGTTTACACATGTTCATATTGTGGTAGGAAAGGTCACCTTAGGCGTTGTTGTTTTGATCTTGGAAGAAGTCCTAGGAAGTTTATATCTAGTGTTCCCGTGGTTTCCAAAGCCCCCACACGATGTTTCACATCTATTTGGGTTAGAAAATCACTTTTAGAGGCACTAGATTTTAGACAAGTTGACTCCCGGTTGCTTGCACATGATTCTTCTCTTGCCATATCATATAGATGATTGTGTTTGCATGTTTGTCATACACTAGTTGTGGTTTCATGATTTATACTTGTTTGCTAGTGTTATGTCATGTGTACTTTTTGTATAAATTTTTGTTTTTCATAAAATTTATGAAAAAATACAAAAAGATTTTAGTTTGTTAAAATTTTGAGAAAATCCAAAAAGATTTTTTGTTTTTTGTTTGCACC
Source organism: Sambucus nigra (assembly GCA_949130495.1). Lineage (NCBI taxonomy): Eukaryota > Viridiplantae > Streptophyta > Magnoliopsida > Dipsacales > Adoxaceae > Sambucus > Sambucus nigra. The sequence continues at coordinate 40,147 of CASBWL010000092.1, forward strand.
GTTTATGGATGAACACTTTGGATGACCGAGTCACAACTTCATTCCATTATTTTCATGTGACTATTTGATAGTGTTTTGTGACAATAGGTCAATGCATCCATGCGCTTTATAATGTTTGGAGTCATTAAGATGTAATTAAGTGTTACTTCCTACATGTTTGACTCATGTTTCCTTTATTGCACACATGCACGGATTTGTTTGATTATTGTGCTTGTCTTATCACATGTTGGTTGGGTGTCTTCACTTCAATCCTGCCCTTAAAACGAACCAAGCGCGATAAATTTTGATAAGGAATTTGTGCATATAAAAACCGTTTTGTGAGTTTGTGTGCTTTGTTTGATAACAGGGAGGGGCTGCGAAAGGTAATTATCTATCCTTTGCGCAAAAGCCACCGTTAAAAAGGACCTAAAAAATTGAGGAATTTTATTATCCGAGGTCCAAAGAGGTTAAAAGAGCCCGAAAAAATTTAAAGGCAATAAAAAGAAATTCATGCCAATTATGGGCCATTTAGGTTTTTGCACCAATTCTCCAAAGTTTGAGAATTTAGATTACCTCTAAAAGAAAATATATATGAGGGAGTTTGGTTGGAGAATTAAAACGGGTTTGCACGTCCTTGAAAATGCGCTACACAGTTTTGGACGTTATTGGTGTGGAAATCATTTGACTTTGATTTGTTGATTTGCATAAGACGATGTCATCTAAATTCAACAAACTTTTACACCTAAGGATACCTTTGATGTTCATTCGTTAGGAGTACACGTGTGCATCGTGCACATATGATTGATTGAGTTGATTTACCTATCGAATGTGTTCACACCCATTCATTCCGTTTCCATGACTTGGTAGTTTGAGTCTAAATCCATGGTGTGATTTTTATTTCATATTGGTATCCTATCTTTGTATGAAAAATTTGAAAAATCAAAAATAGTTTGTGTATTTTTTGTATACCGTGTCACCCCGATTTTGCTTTTTTGATTCATTCTTCCTATTTGTCTATTTGGGGACATCATAAAAAGGGGGAGGAAGAATTATCATATTATGGGGGAGAGTTTGAATTTTGGGGGAGTTTTTGAGATGTAGCTTATGTTTTTATCATATATTGGTATCCATGTTTATCTCTTTCAAACTCGATATGTCACGTGGTATTTGCTTTGTCTCGTGTGTGTAGGTATGAAGATTGAAGATCAATATGTTGCACACCCTGATGAGAAAAGCTTTGAGATTTGATGATTGTTGAAGATTGAAGAACAAACGATGAAGATTTAAACATTTGTATCTTTCCATCTTTAGGGTTCATGGGAGGGTAGATTTGTATGGGTCATTAGTTGATAATTCGGATATTTTTTTATGTATGTACCGGCATAGACATAGGGGGAGATTTGTAAGGACATTTTTGTCCATTGTCAATATGTATGTCATACGCCGTTACACCGTTGAAGAAATTCAAGACCGCATCTACATCAACGGATCCGAATATCAAAGCGTCTTCAACATCATAGCCTCTGCAAGAATGAACTTGGTAAAATTTTGTTTTTACGTTCCTTAAAGTTCATATTTAGTATTGGGAAATTTTTATAAAATGTTTTTTATAAAAATAAGAAGTAAGTTTTTTCAAGCAAAATGAGGCTTTTTAAAGTTTTTATTTTTCTGGGAAAACCGGACCGGTCCGCCCTCTACCCGGACCGGTCCGCCTTGCTCAAGGTCCAGTAGACCCCGGATCGAATGCAAACCGATGAAGCAGAAATATCCGAACCGATCCGACCTCATCCGGACCGATCCGCCTCTTAATAAAAGAACCGATCCGGTCAAATCGGACCGATCCAACTGGGATAAATTCGGCCAGATCTGTTAGAGATTTTTTAGGCTCAAAGTTTTCCTATTTAAAACCCACTACGGGAAGTGGTTTTCTAAGACTTTTCAAGACGATTTTCAGAGTCCTAAATACTCTAAGTCTTCACCTTTTTGAGTCCCAAGACTCTTTTTGATTCACACCAAAAATCCCAATTACTTTTGTGAATCTTTTGGAACCCTAGAACACAAACTTCGTTGTTGTTCATCTTTGTGGAGAGATCTTTGCAACCGAGGGCTGCGTGTCATTGCTGAGGGAGTCTCTACAAAGTTATATGGCTGCGTGTCATTGAGGAGAGCTGCGGTTCTACCTTTGTTGATTGGGCTGCGAGTCCTTGGAGGGTGCTGCGTGTATTCTCTTGCTGAGTTGAAGACTGCGTGTCTTTGTGGGTTGGCTGCGCGTTGATCCATTGCATATTTCTCTATGTAATTGTAAGTTGCGGCTTGTATATTCATAGTGAAATAAAGGTTTTACCCGAAAGGGGTTTTTTTCCTGAAATCTGTGTCTCAGCATATTTTTGTGTCACATGCTTTATTTATTTATGGATTGACATACGCACCTTAGATGCATGTTTAGGGGATGAAATTAAATAAGTGTGCTATATTAGAAAGTTGCAAAGTTAATCAATTATCACGCGTTCTCAAATTGGTATCAGAGCGGGTTACGCTAATTTATCGCGTGATCCTATTTTCCGCAAAATCGTGTGATATTGATTTTTTTTGTAAAATCAGTTTTGTGAAAAATCACAATTTTTCTAATGGAACACCCATTTAATGAGGAGCCTATTTTTGATAAAGTTCACGACCATGCTGAAAATTTAAAAAGTTTGAATTTGAAACTTTGCAAAAGAATTAACGTTTTGGAAAAAGAAAATTCTCTCTTTAAAAGTAAGATTGAATATTTGCAAGAGTTTCAAACTCAAAATGATATTTGTCGTGAGCACTTTGGTAATTTGTGTATTGATTTTGATTCTTTGAAAATTGCCAAAAAGAAGAGTGATGGGAGAGTCCTTGTTTTAGAGAAGGAATTAGAGGACTTAAAAAATTCTAGGGTTCCCGTTTGTGCCGTCGAGGATAAAAAAAAATTAATCGATGATTTTACGGCACGTGAAAAGACTCTTAGGGATAAGTTTGTTTTAATTGAGGGGGAGCGTGATAAACTGTTAAGTTTAATTGATAATTTGAAAAAGAAATCCCTATCTTTGGAAGAGTCTAATTCTTTGCTTGAGTCAAAAATTTTGAAGTTAAAAAATGATTTGACAGACTCAAGTAGGTTTGATAGTGATGGTAATGGCTCATCTTGTTCTCATACTTCTAGTGCTAAAGCCAAAACCATTATTTGTTTTAGAGGGTCAACTAAGCCCAAGGATGTTATAAAAGATCACACTTTAGGTGTCATTCCACCCGTTTACACATGTTCATATTGTGGTAGGAAAGGTCACCTTAGGCGTTGTTGTTTTGATCTTGGAAGAAGTCCTAGGAAGTTTATATCTAGTGTTCCCGTGGTTTCCAAAGCCCCCACACGATGTTTCACATCTATTTGGGTTAGAAAATCACTTTTAGAGGCACTAGATTTTAGACAAGTTGACTCCCGGTTGCTTGCACATGATTCTTCTCTTGCCATATCATATAGATGATTGTGTTTGCATGTTTGTCATACACTAGTTGTGGTTTCATGATTTATACTTGTTTGCTAGTGTTATGTCATGTGTACTTTTTGTATAAATTTTTGTTTTTCATAAAATTTATGAAAAAATACAAAAAGATTTTAGTTTGTTAAAATTTTGAGAAAATCCAAAAAGATTTTTTGTTTTTTGTTTGCACCGTTTATGGATGAACACTTTGGATGACCGAGTCACAACTTCATTCCATTATTTTCATGTGACTATTTGATAGTGTTTTGTGACAATAGGTCAATGCATCCATGCGCTTTATAATGTTTGGAGTCATTAAGATGTAATTAAGTGTTACTTCCTACATGTTTGACTCATGTTTCCTTTATTGCACACATGCACGGATTTGTTTGATTATTGTGCTTGTCTTATCACATGTTGGTTGGGTGTCTTCACTTCAATCCTGCCCTTAAAACGAACCAAGCGCGATAAATTTTGATAAGGAATTTGTGCATATAAAAACCGTTTTGTGAGTTTGTGTGCTTTGTTTGATAACAGGGAGGGGCTGCGAAAGGTAATTATCTATCCTTTGCGCAAAAGCCACCGTTAAAAAGGACCTAAAAAATTGAGGAATTTTATTATCCGAGGTCCAAAGAGGTTAAAAGAGCCCGAAAAAATTTAAAGGCAATAAAAAGAAATTCATGCCAATTATGGGCCATTTAGGTTTTTGCACCAATTCTCCAAAGTTTGAGAATTTAGATTACCTCTAAAAGAAAATATATATGAGGGAGTTTGGTTGGAGAATTAAAACGGGTTTGCACGTCCTTGAAAATGCGCTACACAGTTTTGGACGTTATTGGTGTGGAAATCATTTGACTTTGATTTGTTGATTTGCATAAGACGATGTCATCTAAATTCAACAAACTTTTACACCTAAGGATACCTTTGATGTTCATTCGTTAGGAGTACACGTGTGCATCGTGCACATATGATTGATTGAGTTGATTTACCTATCGAATGTGTTCACACCCATTCATTCCGTTTCCATGACTTGGTAGTTTGAGTCTAAATCCATGGTGTGATTTTTATTTCATATTGGTATCCTATCTTTGTATGAAAAATTTGAAAAATCAAAAATAGTTTGTGTATTTTTTGTATACCGTGTCACCCCGATTTTGCTTTTTTGATTCATTCTTCCTATTTGTCTATTTGGGGACATCATAAAAAGGGGGAGGAAGAATTATCATATTATGGGGGAGAGTTTGAATTTTGGGGGAGTTTTTGAGATGTAGCTTATGTTTTTATCATATATTGGTATCCATGTTTATCTCTTTCAAACTCGATATGTCACGTGGTATTTGCTTTGTCTCGTGTGTGTAGGTATGAAGATTGAAGATCAATATGTTGCACACCCTGATGAGAAAAGCTTTGAGATTTGATGATTGTTGAAGATTGAAGAACAAACGATGAAGATTTAAACATTTGTATCTTTCCATCTTTAGGGTTCATGGGAGGGTAGATTTGTATGGGTCATTAGTTGATAATTCGGATATTTTTTTATGTATGTACCGGCATAGACATAGGGGGAGATTTGTAAGGACATTTTTGTCCATTGTCAATATGTATGTCATACGCCGTTACACCGTTGAAGAAATTCAAGACCGCATCTACATCAACGGATCCGAATATCAAAGCGTCTTCAACATCATAGCCTCTGCAAGAATGAACTTGGTAAAATTTTGTTTTTACGTTCCTTAAAGTTCATATTTAGTATTGGGAAATTTTTATAAAATGTTTTTTATAAAAATAAGAAGTAAGTTTTTTCAAGCAAAATGAGGCTTTTTAAAGTTTTTATTTTTCTGGGAAAACCGGACCGGTCCGCCCTCTACCCGGACCGATCCGCCTTGCTCAAGGTCCAGTAGACCCCGGATCGAATGCAAACCGATGAAGCAGAAATATCCGAACCGATCCGACCTCATCCGGACCGATCCGCCTCTTAATAAAAGAACCGATCCGGTCAAATCGGACCGATCCAACTGGGATAAATTCGGCCAGATCTGTTAGAGATTTTTTAGGCTCAAAGTTTTCCTATTTAAAACCCACTACGGGAAGTGGTTTTCTAAGACTTTTCAAGACGATTTTCAGAGTCCTAAATACTCTAAGTCTTCACCTTTTTGAGTCCCAAGACTCTTTTTGATTCACACCAAAAATCCCAATTACTTTTGTGAATCTTTTGGAACCCTAGACCACAAACTTCGTTGTTGTTCATCTTTGTGGAGAGATCTTTGCAACCGAGGGCTGCGTGTCATTGCTGAGGGAGTCTCTACAAAGTTATATGGCTGCGTGTCATTGAGGAGAGCTGCGGTTCTACCTTTGTTGATTGGGCTGCGAGTCCTTGGAGGGTGCTGCGTGTATTCTCTTGCTGAGTTGAAGACTGCGTGTCTTTGTGGGTTGGCTGCGCGTTGATCCATTGCATATTTCTCTATGTAATTGTAAGTTGCGGCTTGTATATTCATAGTGAAATAAAGGTTTTACCCGAAAGGGGTTTTTTTCCTGAAATCTGTGTCTCAGCATATTTTTGTGTCACATGCTTTATTTATTTATGGATTGACATACGCACCTTAGATGCATGTTTAGGGGATGAAATTAAATAAGTGTGCTATATTAGAAAGTTGCAAAGTTAATCAATTATCACGCGTTCTCAAATTGGTATCAGAGCGGGTTACGCTAATTTATCGCGTGATCCTATTTTCCGCAAAATCGTGTGATATTGATTTTTTTTGTAAAATCAGTTTTGTGAAAAATCACAATTTTTCTAATGGAACACCCATTTAATGAGGAGCCTATTTTTGATAAAGTTCACGACCATGCTGAAAATTTAAAAAGTTTGAATTTGAAACTTTGCAAAAGAATTAACGTTTTGGAAAAAGAAAATTCTCTCTTTAAAAGTAAGATTGAATATTTGCAAGAGTTTCAAACTCAAAATGATATTTGTCGTGAGCACTTTGGTAATTTGTGTATTGATTTTGATTCTTTGAAAATTGCCAAAAAGAAGAGTGATGGGAGAGTCCTTGTTTTAGAGAAGGAATTAGAGGACTTAAAAAATTCTAGGGTTCCCGTTTGTGCCGTCGAGGATAAAAAAAAATTAATCGATGATTTTACGGCACGTGAAAAGACTCTTAGGGATAAGTTTGTTTTAATTGAGGGGGAGCGTGATAAACTGTTAAGTTTAATTGATAATTTGAAAAAGAAATCCCTATCTTTGGAAGAGTCTAATTCTTTGCTTGAGTCAAAAATTTTGAAGTTAAAAAATGATTTGACAGACTCAAGTAGGTTTGATAGTGATGGTAATGGCTCATCTTGTTCTCATACTTCTAGTGCTAAAGCCAAAACCATTATTTGTTTTAGAGGGTCAACTAAGCCCAAGGATGTTATAAAAGATCACACTTTAGGTGTCATTCCACCCGTTTACACATGTTCATATTGTGGTAGGAAAGGTCACCTTAGGCGTTGTTGTTTTGATCTTGGAAGAAGTCCTAGGAAGTTTATATCTAGTGTTCCCGTGGTTTCCAAAGCCCCCACACGATGTTTCACATCTATTTGGGTTAGAAAATCACTTTTAGAGGCACTAGATTTTAGACAAGTTGACTCCCGGTTGCTTGCACATGATTCTTCTCTTGCCATATCATATAGATGATTGTGTTTGCATGTTTGTCATACACTAGTTGTGGTTTCATGATTTATACTTGTTTGCTAGTGTTATGTCATGTGTACTTTTTGTATAAATTTTTGTTTTTCATAAAATTTATGAAAAAATACAAAAAGATTTTAGTTTGTTAAAATTTTGAGAAAATCCAAAAAGATTTTTTGTTTTTTGTTTGCACCGTTTATGGATGAACACTTTGGATGACCGAGTCACAACTTCATTCCATTATTTTCATGTGACTATTTGATAGTGTTTTGTGACAATAGGTCAATGCATCCATGCGCTTTATAATGTTTGGAGTCATTAAGATGTAATTAAGTGTTACTTCCTACATGTTTGACTCATGTTTCCTTTATTGCACACATGCACGGATTTGTTTGATTATTGTGCTTGTCTTATCACATGTTGGTTGGGTGTCTTCACTTCAATCCTGCCCTTAAAACGAACCAAGCGCGATAAATTTTGATAAGGAATTTGTGCATATAAAAACCGTTTTGTGAGTTTGTGTGCTTTGTTTGATAACAGGGAGGGGCTGCGAAAGGTAATTATCTATCCTTTGCGCAAAAGCCACCGTTAAAAAGGACCTAAAAAATTGAGGAATTTTATTATCCGAGGTCCAAAGAGGTTAAAAGAGCCCGAAAAAATTTAAAGGCAATAAAAAGAAATTCATGCCAATTATGGGCCATTTAGGTTTTTGCACCAATTCTCCAAAGTTTGAGAATTTAGATTACCTCTAAAAGAAAATATATATGAGGGAGTTTGGTTGGAGAATTAAAACGGGTTTGCACGTCCTTGAAAATGCGCTACACAGTTTTGGACGTTATTGGTGTGGAAATCATTTGACTTTGATTTGTTGATTTGCATAAGACGATGTCATCTAAATTCAACAAACTTTTACACCTAAGGATACCTTTGATGTTCATTCGTTAGGAGTACACGTGTGCATCGTGCACATATGATTGATTGAGTTGATTTACCTATCGAATGTGTTCACACCCATTCATTCCGTTTCCATGACTTGGTAGTTTGAGTCTAAATCCATGGTGTGATTTTTATTTCATATTGGTATCCTATCTTTGTATGAAAAATTTGAAAAATCAAAAATAGTTTGTGTATTTTTTGTATACCGTGTCACCCCGATTTTGCTTTTTTGATTCATTCTTCCTATTTGTCTATTTGGGGACATCATAAAAAGGGGGAGGAAGAATTATCATATTATGGGGGAGAGTTTGAATTTTGGGGGAGTTTTTGAGATGTAGCTTATGTTTTTATCATATATTGGTATCCATGTTTATCTCTTTCAAACTCGATATGTCACGTGGTATTTGCTTTGTCTCGTGTGTGTAGGTATGAAGATTGAAGATCAATATGTTGCACACCCTGATGAGAAAAGCTTTGAGATTTGATGATTGTTGAAGATTGAAGAACAAACGATGAAGATTTAAACATTTGTATCTTTCCATCTTTAGGGTTCATGGGAGGGTAGATTTGTATGGGTCATTAGTTGATAATTCGGATATTTTTTTATGTATGTACCGGCATAGACATAGGGGGAGATTTGTAAGGACATTTTTGTCCATTGTCAATATGTATGTCATACGCCGTTACACCGTTGAAGAAATTCAAGACCGCATCTACATCAACGGATCCGAATATCAAAGCGTCTTCAACATCATAGCCTCTGCAAGAATGAACTTGGTAAAATTTTGTTTTTACGTTCCTTAAAGTTCATATTTAGTATTGGGAAATTTTTATAAAATGTTTTTTATAAAAATAAGAAGTAAGTTTTTTCAAGCAAAATGAGGCTTTTTAAAGTTTTTATTTTTCTGGGAAAACCGGACCGGTCCGCCCTCTACCCGGACCGATCCGCCTTGCTCAAGGTCCAGTAGACCCCGGATCGAATGCAAACCGATGAAGCAGAAATATCCGAACCGATCCGACCTCATCCGGACCGATCCGCCTCTTAATAAAAGAACCGATCCGGTCAAATCGGACCGATCCAACTGGGATAAATTCGGCCAGATCTGTTAGAGATTTTTTAGGCTCAAAGTTTTCCTATTTAAAACCCACTACGGGAAGTGGTTTTCTAAGACTTTTCAAGACGATTTTCAGAGTCCTAAATACTCTAAGTCTTCACCTTTTTGAGTCCCAAGACTCTTTTTGATTCACACCAAAAATCCCAATTACTTTTGTGAATCTTTTGGAACCCTAGACCACAAACTTCGTTGTTGTTCATCTTTGTGGAGAGATCTTTGCAACCGAGGGCTGCGTGTCATTGCTGAGGGAGTCTCTACAAAGTTATATGGCTGCGTGTCATTGAGGAGAGCTGCGGTTCTACCTTTGTTGATTGGGCTGCGAGTCCTTGGAGGGTGCTGCGTGTATTCTCTTGCTGAGTTGAAGACTGCGTGTCTTTGTGGGTTGGCTGCGCGTTGATCCATTGCATATTTCTCTATGTAATTGTAAGTTGCGGCTTGTATATTCATAGTGAAATAAAGGTTTTACCCGAAAGGGGTTTTTTTCCTGAAATCTGTGTCTCAGCATATTTTTGTGTCACATGCTTTATTTATTTATGGATTGACATACGCACCTTAGATGCATGTTTAGGGGATGAAATTAAATAAGTGTGCTATATTAGAAAGTTGCAAAGTTAATCAATTATCACGCGTTCTCAAATTGGTATCAGAGCGGGTTACGCTAATTTATCGCGTGATCCTATTTTCCGCAAAATCGTGTGATATTGATTTTTTTTGTAAAATCAGTTTTGTGAAAAATCACAATTTTTCTAATGGAACACCCATTTAATGAGGAGCCTATTTTTGATAAAGTTCACGACCATGCTGAAAATTTAAAAAGTTTGAATTTGAAACTTTGCAAAAGAATTAACGTTTTGGAAAAAGAAAATTCTCTCTTTAAAAGTAAGATTGAATATTTGCAAGAGTTTCAAACTCAAAATGATATTTGTCGTGAGCACTTTGGTAATTTGTGTATTGATTTTGATTCTTTGAAAATTGCCAAAAAGAAGAGTGATGGGAGAGTCCTTGTTTTAGAGAAGGAATTAGAGGACTTAAAAAATTCTAGGGTTCCCGTTTGTGCCGTCGAGGATAAAAAAAAATTAATCGATGATTTTACGGCACGTGAAAAGACTCTTAGGGATAAGTTTGTTTTAATTGAGGGGGAGCGTGATAAACTGTTAAGTTTAATTGATAATTTGAAAAAGAAATCCCTATCTTTGGAAGAGTCTAATTCTTTGCTTGAGTCAAAAATTTTGAAGTTAAAAAATGATTTGACAGACTCAAGTAGGTTTGATAGTGATGGTAATGGCTCATCTTGTTCTCATACTTCTAGTGCTAAAGCCAAAACCATTATTTGTTTTAGAGGGTCAACTAAGCCCAAGGATGTTATAAAAGATCACACTTTAGGTGTCATTCCACCCGTTTACACATGTTCATATTGTGGTAGGAAAGGTCACCTTAGGCGTTGTTGTTTTGATCTTGGAAGAAGTCCTAGGAAGTTTATATCTAGTGTTCCCGTGGTTTCCAAAGCCCCCACACGATGTTTCACATCTATTTGGGTTAGAAAATCACTTTTAGAGGCACTAGATTTTAGACAAGTTGACTCCCGGTTGCTTGCACATGATTCTTCTCTTGCCATATCATATAGATGATTGTGTTTGCATGTTTGTCATACACTAGTTGTGGTTTCATGATTTATACTTGTTTGCTAGTGTTATGTCATGTGTACTTTTTGTATAAATTTTTGTTTTTCATAAAATTTATGAAAAAATACAAAAAGATTTTAGTTTGTTAATATTTTGAGAAAATCCAAAAAGATTTTTTGTTTTTTGTTTGCACCGTTTATGGATGAACACTTTGGATGACCGAGTCACAACTTCATTCCATTATTTTCATGTGACTATTTGATAGTGTTTTGTGACAATAGGTCAATGCATCCATGCGCTTTATAATGTTTGGAGTCATTAAGATGTAATTAAGTGTTACTTCCTACATGTTTGACTCATGTTTCCTTTATTGCACACATGCACGGATTTGTTTGATTATTGTGCTTGTCTTATCACATGTTGGTTGGGTGTCTTCACTTCAATCCTGCCCTTAAAACGAACCAAGCGCGATAAATTTTGATAAGGAATTTGTGCATATAAAAACCGTTTTGTGAGTTTGTGTGCTTTGTTTGATAACAGGGAGGGGCTGCGAAAGGTAATTATCTATCCTTTGCGCAAAAGCCACCGTTAAAAAGGACCTAAAAAATTGAGGAATTTTATTATCCGAGGTCCAAAGAGGTTAAAAGAGCCCGAAAAAATTTAAAGGCAATAAAAAGAAATTCATGCCAATTATGGGCCATTTAGGTTTTTGCACCAATTCTCCAAAGTTTGAGAATTTAGATTACCTCTAAAAGAAAATATATATGAGGGAGTTTGGTTGGAGAATTAAAACGGGTTTGCACGTCCTTGAAAATGCGCTACACAGTTTTGGACGTTATTGGTGTGGAAATCATTTGACTTTGATTTGTTGATTTGCATAAGACGATGTCATCTAAATTCAACAAACTTTTACACCTAAGGATACCTTTGATGTTCATTCGTTAGGAGTACACGTGTGCATCGTGCACATATGATTGATTGAGTTGATTTACCTATCGAATGTGTTCACACCCATTCATTCCGTTTCCATGACTTGGTAGTTTGAGTCTAAATCCATGGTGTGATTTTTATTTCATATTGGTATCCTATCTTTGTATGAAAAATTTGAAAAATCAAAAATAGTTTGTGTATTTTTTGTATACCGTGTCACCCCGATTTTGCTTTTTTGATTCATTCTTCCTATTTGTCTATTTGGGGACATCATAAAAAGGGGGAGGAAGAATTATCATATTATGGGGGAGAGTTTGAATTTTGGGGGAGTTTTTGAGATGTAGCTTATGTTTTTATCATATATTGGTATCCATGTTTATCTCTTTCAAACTCGATATGTCACGTGGTATTTGCTTTGTCTCGTGTGTGTAGGTATGAAGATTGAAGATCAATATGTTGCACACCCTGATGAGAAAAGCTTTGAGATTTGATGATTGTTGAAGATTGAAGAACAAACGATGAAGATTTAAACATTTGTATCTTTCCATCTTTAGGGTTCATAGGAGGGTAGATTTGTATGGGTCATTAGTTGATAATTCGGATATTTTTTTATGTATGTACCGGCATAGACATAGGGGGAGATTTGTAAGGACATTTTTGTCCATTGTCAATATGTATGTCATACGCCGTTACACCGTTGAAGAAATTCAAGACCGCATCTACATCAACGGATCCGAATATCAAAGCGTCTTCAACATCATAGCCTCTGCAAGAATGAACTTGGTAAAATTTTGTTTTTACGTTCCTTAAAGTTCATATTTAGTATTGGGAAATTTTTATAAAATGTTTTTTATAAAAATAAGAAGTAAGTTTTTTCAAGCAAAATGAGGCTTTTTAAAGTTTTTATTTTTCTGGGAAAACCGGACCGGTCCGCCCTCTACCCGGACCGATCCGCCTTGCTCAAGGTCCAGTAGACCCCGGATCGAATGCAAACCGATGAAGCAGAAATATCCGAACCGATCCGACCTCATCCGGACCGATCCGCCTCTTAATAAAAGAACCGATCCGGTCAAATCGGACCGATCCAACTGGGATAAATTCGGCCAGATCTGTTAGAGATTTTTTAGGCTCAAAGTTTTCCTATTTAAAACCCACTACGGGAAGTGGTTTTCTAAGACTTTTCAAGACGATTTTCAGAGTCCTAAATACTCTAAGTCTTCACCTTTTTGAGTCCCAAGACTCTTTTTGATTCACACCAAAAATCCCAATTACTTTTGTGAATCTTTTGGAACCCTAGAACACAAACTTCGTTGTTGTTCATCTTTGTGGAGAGATCTTTGCAACCGAGGGCTGCGTGTCATTGCTGAGGGAGTCTCTACAAAGTTATATGGCTGCGTGTCATTGAGGAGAGCTGCGGTTCTACCTTTGTTGATTGGGCTGCGAGTCCTTGGAGGGTGCTGCGTGTATTCTCTTGCTGAGTTGAAGACTGCGTGTCTTTGTGGGTTGGCTGCGCGTTGATCCATTGCATATTTCTCTATGTAATTGTAAGTTGCGGCTTGTATATTCATAGTGAAATAAAGGTTTTACCCGAAAGGGGTTTTTTTCCTGAAATCTGTGTCTCAGCATATTTTTGTGTCACATGCTTTATTTATTTATGGATTGACATACGCACCTTAGATGCATGTTTAGGGGATGAAATTAAATAAGTGTGCTATATTAGAAAGTTGCAAAGTTAATCAATTATCACGCGTTCTCAAATTGGTATCAGAGCGGGTTACGCTAATTTATCGCGTGATCCTATTTTCCGCAAAATCGTGTGATATTGATTTTTTTTGTAAAATCAGTTTTGTGAAAAATCACAATTTTTCTAATGGAACACCCATTTAATGAGGAGCCTATTTTTGATAAAGTTCACGACCATGCTGAAAATTTAAAAAGTTTGAATTTGAAACTTTGCAAAAGAATTAACGTTTTGGAAAAAGAAAATTCTCTCTTTAAAAGTAAGATTGAATATTTGCAAGAGTTTCAAACTCAAAATGATATTTGTCGTGAGCACTTTGGTAATTTGTGTATTGATTTTGATTCTTTGAAAATTGCCAAAAAGAAGAGTGATGGGAGAGTCCTTGTTTTAGAGAAGGAATTAGAGGACTTAAAAAATTCTAGGGTTCCCGTTTGTGCCGTCGAGGATAAAAAAAAATTAATCGATGATTTTACGGCACGTGAAAAGACTCTTAGGGATAAGTTTGTTTTAATTGAGGGGGAGCGTGATAAACTGTTAAGTTTAATTGATAATTTGAAAAAGAAATCCCTATCTTTGGAAGAGTCTAATTCTTTGCTTGAGTCAAAAATTTTGAAGTTAAAAAATGATTTGACAGACTCAAGTAGGTTTGATAGTGATGGTAATGGCTCATCTTGTTCTCATACTTCTAGTGCTAAAGCCAAAACCATTATTTGTTTTAGAGGGTCAACTAAGCCCAAGGATGTTATAAAAGATCACACTTTAGGTGTCATTCCACCCGTTTACACATGTTCATATTGTGGTAGGAAAGGTCACCTTAGGCGTTGTTGTTTTGATCTTGGAAGAAGTCCTAGGAAGTTTATATCTAGTGTTCCCGTGGTTTCCAAAGCCCCCACACGATGTTTCACATCTATTTGGGTTAGAAAATCACTTTTAGAGGCACTAGATTTTAGACAAGTTGACTCCCGGTTGCTTGCACATGATTCTTCTCTTGCCATATCATATAGATGATTGTGTTTGCATGTTTGTCATACACTAGTTGTGGTTTCATGATTTATACTTGTTTGCTAGTGTTATGTCATGTGTACTTTTTGTATAAATTTTTGTTTTTCATAAAATTTATGAAAAAATACAAAAAGATTTTAGTTTGTTAATATTTTGAGAAAATCCAAAAAGATTTTTTGTTTTTTGTTTGCACCGTTTATGGATGAACACTTTGGATGACCGAGTCACAACTTCATTCCATTATTTTCATGTGACTATTTGATAGTGTTTTGTGACAATAGGTCAATGCATCCATGCGCTTTATAATGTTTGGAGTCATTAAGATGTAATTAAGTGTTACTTCCTACATGTTTGACTCATGTTTCCTTTATTGCACACATGCACGGATTTGTTTGATTATTGTGCTTGTCTTATCACATGTTGGTTGGGTGTCTTCACTTCAATCCTGCCCTTAAAACGAACCAAGCGCGATAAATTTTGATAAGGAATTTGTGCATATAAAAACCGTTTTGTGAGTTTGTGTGCTTTGTTTGATAACAGGGAGGGGCTGCGAAAGGTAATTATCTATCCTTTGCGCAAAAGCCACCGTTAAAAAGGACCTAAAAAATTGAGGAATTTTATTATCCGAGGTCCAAAGAGGTTAAAAGAGCCCGAAAAAATTTAAAGGCAATAAAAAGAAATTCATGCCAATTATGGGCCATTTAGGTTTTTGCACCAATTCTCCAAAGTTTGAGAATTTAGATTACCTCTAAAAGAAAATATATATGAGGGAGTTTGGTTGGAGAATTAAAACGGGTTTGCACGTCCTTGAAAATGCGCTACACAGTTTTGGACGTTATTGGTGTGGAAATCATTTGACTTTGATTTGTTGATTTGCATAAGACGATGTCATCTAAATTCAACAAACTTTTACACCTAAGGATACCTTTGATGTTCATTCGTTAGGAGTACACGTGTGCATCGTGCACATATGATTGATTGAGTTGATTTACCTATCGAATGTGTTCACACCCATTCATTCCGTTTCCATGACTTGGTAGTTTGAGTCTAAATCCATGGTGTGATTTTTATTTCATATTGGTATCCTATCTTTGTATGAAAAATTTGAAAAATCAAAAATAGTTTGTGTATTTTTTGTATACCGTGTCACCCCGATTTTGCTTTTTTGATTCATTCTTCCTATTTGTCTATTTGGGGACATCATAAAAAGGGGGAGGAAGAATTATCATATTATGGGGGAGAGTTTGAATTTTGGGGGAGTTTTTGAGATGTAGCTTATGTTTTTATCATATATTGGTATCCATGTTTATCTCTTTCAAACTCGATATGTCACGTGGTATTTGCTTTGTCTCGTGTGTGTAGGTATGAAGATTGAAGATCAATATGTTGCACACCCTGATGAGAAAAGCTTTGAGATTTGATGATTGTTGAAGATTGAAGAACAAACGATGAAGATTTAAACATTTGTATCTTTCCATCTTTAGGGTTCATGGGAGGGTAGATTTGTATGGGTCATTAGTTGATAATTCGGATATTTTTTTATGTATGTACCGGCATAGACATAGGGGGAGATTTGTAAGGACATTTTTGTCCATTGTCAATATGTATGTCATACGCCGTTACACCGTTGAAGAAATTCAAGACCGCATCTACATCAACGGATCCGAATATCAAAGCGTCTTCAACATCATAGCCTCTGCAAGAATGAACTTGGTAAAATTTTGTTTTTACGTTCCTTAAAGTTCATATTTAGTATTGGGAAATTTTTATAAAATGTTTTTTATAAAAATAAGAAGTAAGTTTTTTCAAGCAAAATGAGGCTTTTTAAAGTTTTTATTTTTCTGGGAAAACCGGACCGGTCCGCCCTCTACCCGGACCGATCCGCCTTGCTCAAGGTCCAGTAGACCCCGGATCGAATGCAAACCGATGAAGCAGAAATATCCGAACCGATCCGACCTCATCCGGACCGATCCGCCTCTTAATAAAAGAACCGATCCGGTCAAATCGGACCGATCCAACTGGGATAAATTCGGCCAGATCTGTTAGAGATTTTTTAGGCTCAAAGTTTTCCTATTTAAAACCCACTACGGGAAGTGGTTTTCTAAGACTTTTCAAGACGATTTTCAGAGTCCTAAATACTCTAAGTCTTCACCTTTTTGAGTCCCAAGACTCTTTTTGATTCACACCAAAAATCCCAATTACTTTTGTGAATCTTTTGGAACCCTAGAACACAAACTTCGTTGTTGTTCATCTTTGTGGAGAGATCTTTGCAACCGAGGGCTGCGTGTCATTGCTGAGGGAGTCTCTACAAAGTTATATGGCTGCGTGTCATTGAGGAGAGCTGCGGTTCTACCTTTGTTGATTGGGCTGCGAGTCCTTGGAGGGTGCTGCGTGTATTCTCTTGCTGAGTTGAAGACTGCGTGTCTTTGTGGGTTGGCTGCGCGTTGATCCATTGCATATTTCTCTATGTAATTGTAAGTTGCGGCTTGTATATTCATAGTGAAATAAAGGTTTTACCCGAAAGGGGTTTTTTTCCTGAAATCTGTGTCTCAGCATATTTTTGTGTCACATGCTTTATTTATTTATGGATTGACATACGCACCTTAGATGCATGTTTAGGGGATGAAATTAAATAAGTGTGCTATATTAGAAAGTTGCAAAGTTAATCAATTATCACGCGTTCTCAAATTGGTATCAGAGCGGGTTACGCTAATTTATCGCGTGATCCTATTTTCCGCAAAATCGTGTGATATTGATTTTTTTTGTAAAATCAGTTTTGTGAAAAATCACAATTTTTCTAATGGAACACCCATTTAATGAGGAGCCTATTTTTGATAAAGTTCACGACCATGCTGAAAATTTAAAAAGTTTGAATTTGAAACTTTGCAAAAGAATTAACGTTTTGGAAAAAGAAAATTCTCTCTTTAAAAGTAAGATTGAATATTTGCAAGAGTTTCAAACTCAAAATGATATTTGTCGTGAGCACTTTGGTAATTTGTGTATTGATTTTGATTCTTTGAAAATTGCCAAAAAGAAGAGTGATGGGAGAGTCCTTGTTTTAGAGAAGGAATTAGAGGACTTAAAAAATTCTAGGGTTCCCGTTTGTGCCGTCGAGGATAAAAAAAAATTAATCGATGATTTTACGGCACGTGAAAAGACTCTTAGGGATAAGTTTGTTTTAATTGAGGGGGAGCGTGATAAACTGTTAAGTTTAATTGATAATTTGAAAAAGAAATCCCTATCTTTGGAAGAGTCTAATTCTTTGCTTGAGTCAAAAATTTTGAAGTTAAAAAATGATTTGACAGACTCAAGTAGGTTTGATAGTGATGGTAATGGCTCATCTTGTTCTCATACTTCTAGTGCTAAAGCCAAAACCATTATTTGTTTTAGAGGGTCAACTAAGCCCAAGGATGTTATAAAAGATCACACTTTAGGTGTCATTCCACCCGTTTACACATGTTCATATTGTGGTAGGAAAGGTCACCTTAGGCGTTGTTGTTTTGATCTTGGAAGAAGTCCTAGGAAGTTTATATCTAGTGTTCCCGTGGTTTCCAAAGCCCCCACACGATGTTTCACATCTATTTGGGTTAGAAAATCACTTTTAGAGGCACTAGATTTTAGACAAGTTGACTCCCGGTTGCTTGCACATGATTCTTCTCTTGCCATATCATATAGATGATTGTGTTTGCATGTTTGTCATACACTAGTTGTGGTTTCATGATTTATACTTGTTTGCTAGTGTTATGTCATGTGTACTTTTTGTATAAATTTTTGTTTTTCATAAAATTTATGAAAAAATACAAAAAGATTTTAGTTTGTTAAAATTTTGAGAAAATCCAAAAAGATTTTTTGTTTTTTGTTTGCACCGTTTATGGATGAACACTTTGGATGACCGAGTCACAACTTCATTCCATTATTTTCATGTGACTATTTGATAGTGTTTTGTGACAATAGGTCAATGCATCCATGCGCTTTATAATGTTTGGAGTCATTAAGATGTAATTAAGTGTTACTTCCTACATGTTTGACTCATGTTTCCTTTATTGCACACATGCACGGATTTGTTTGATTATTGTGCTTGTCTTATCACATGTTGGTTGGGTGTCTTCACTTCAATCCTGCCCTTAAAACGAACCAAGCGCGATAAATTTTGATAAGGAATTTGTGCATATAAAAACCGTTTTGTGAGTTTGTGTGCTTTGTTTGATAACAGGGAGGGGCTGCGAAAGGTAATTATCTATCCTTTGCGCAAAAGCCACCGTTAAAAAGGACCTAAAAAATTGAGGAATTTTATTATCCGAGGTCCAAAGAGGTTAAAAGAGCCCGAAAAAATTTAAAGGCAATAAAAAGAAATTCATGCCAATTATGGGCCATTTAGGTTTTTGCACCAATTCTCCAAAGTTTGAGAATTTAGATTACCTCTAAAAGAAAATATATATGAGGGAGTTTGGTTGGAGAATTAAAACGGGTTTGCACGTCCTTGAAAATGCGCTACACAGTTTTGGACGTTATTGGTGTGGAAATCATTTGACTTTGATTTGTTGATTTGCATAAGACGATGTCATCTAAATTCAACAAACTTTTACACCTAAGGATACCTTTGATGTTCATTCGTTAGGAGTACACGTGTGCATCGTGCACATATGATTGATTGAGTTGATTTACCTATCGAATGTGTTCACACCCATTCATTCCGTTTCCATGACTTGGTAGTTTGAGTCTAAATCCATGGTGTGATTTTTATTTCATATTGGTATCCTATCTTTGTATGAAAAATTTGAAAAATCAAAAATAGTTTGTGTATTTTTTGTATACCGTGTCACCCCGATTTTGCTTTTTTGATTCATTCTTCCTATTTGTCTATTTGGGGACATCATAAAAAGGGGGAGGAAGAATTATCATATTATGGGGGAGAGTTTGAATTTTGGGGGAGTTTTTGAGATGTAGCTTATGTTTTTGTCATATATTGGTATCCATGTTTATCTCTTTCAAACTCGATATGTCACGTGGTATTTGCTTTGTCTCGTGTGTGTAGGTATGAAGATTGAAGATCAATATGTTGCACACCCTGATGAGAAAAGCTTTGAGATTTGATGATTGTTGAAGATTGAAGAACAAACGATGAAGATTTAAACATTTGTATCTTTCCATCTTTAGGGTTCATGGGAGGGTAGATTTGTATGGGTCATTAGTTGATAATTCGGATATTTTTTTATGTATGTACCGGCATAGACATAGGGGGAGATTTGTAAGGACATTTTTGTCCATTGTCAATATGTATGTCATACGCCGTTACACCGTTGAAGAAATTCAAGACCGCATCTACATCAACGGATCCGAATATCAAAGCGTCTTCAACATCATAGCCTCTGCAAGAATGAACTTGGTAAAATTTTGTTTTTACGTTCCTTAAAGTTCATATTTAGTATTGGGAAATTTTTATAAAATGTTTTTTATAAAAATAAGAAGTAAGTTTTTTCAAGCAAAATGAGGCTTTTTAAAGTTTTTATTTTTCTGGGAAAACCGGACCGGTCCGCCCTCTACCCGGACCGATCCGCCTTGCTCAAGGTCCAGTAGACCCCGGATCGAATGCAAACCGATGAAGCAGAAATATCCGAACCGATCCGACCTCATCCGGACCGATCCGCCTCTTAATAAAAGAACCGATCCGGTCAAATCGGACCGATCCAACTGGGATAAATTCGGCCAGATCTGTTAGAGATTTTTTAGGCTCAAAGTTTTCCTATTTAAAACCCACTACGGGAAGTTGTTTTCTAAGACTTTTCAAGACGATTTTCAGAGTCCTAAATACTCTAAGTCTTCACCTTTTTGAGTCCCAAGACTCTTTTTGATTCACACCAAAAATCCCAATTACTTTTGTGAATCTTTTGGAACCCTAGAACACAAACTTCGTTGTTGTTCATCTTTGTGGAGAGATCTTTGCAACCGAGGGCTGCGTGTCATTGCTGAGGGAGTCTCTACAAAGTTATATGGCTGCGTGTCATTGAGGAGAGCTGCGGTTCTACCTTTGTTGATTGGGCTGCGAGTCCTTGGAGGGTGCTGCGTGTATTCTCTTGCTGAGTTGAAGACTGCGTGTCTTTGTGGGTTGGCTGCGCGTTGATCCATTGCATATTTCTCTATGTAATTGTAAGTTGCGGCTTGTATATTCATAGTGAAATAAAGGTTTTACCCGAAAGGGGTTTTTTTCCTGAAATCTGTGTCTCAGCATATTTTTGTGTCACATGCTTTATTTATTTATGGATTGACATACGCACCTTAGATGCATGTTTAGGGGATGAAATTAAATAAGTGTGCTATATTAGAAAGTTGCAAAGTTAATCAATTATCACGCGTTCTCAAATTGGTATCAGAGCGGGTTACGCTAATTTATCGCGTGATCCTATTTTCCGCAAAATCGTGTGATATTGATTTTTTTTGTAAAATCAGTTTTGTGAAAAATCACAATTTTTCTAATGGAACACCCATTTAATGAGGAGCCTATTTTTGATAAAGTTCACGACCATGCTGAAAATTTAAAAAGTTTGAATTTGAAACTTTGCAAAAGAATTAACGTTTTGGAAAAAGAAAATTCTCTCTTTAAAAGTAAGATTGAATATTTGCAAGAGTTTCAAACTCAAAATGATATTTGTCGTGAGCACTTTGGTAATTTGTGTATTGATTTTGATTCTTTGAAAATTGCCAAAAAGAAGAGTGATGGGAGAGTCCTTGTTTTAGAGAAGGAATTAGAGGACTTAAAAAATTCTAGGGTTCCCGTTTGTGCCGTCGAGGATAAAAAAAAATTAATCGATGATTTTACGGCACGTGAAAAGACTCTTAGGGATAAGTTTGTTTTAATTGAGGGGGAGCGTGATAAACTGTTAAGTTTAATTGATAATTTGAAAAAGAAATCCCTATCTTTGGAAGAGTCTAATTCTTTGCTTGAGTCAAAAATTTTGAAGTTAAAAAATGATTTGACAGACTCAAGTAGGTTTGATAGTGATGGTAATGGCTCATCTTGTTCTCATACTTCTAGTGCTAAAGCCAAAACCATTATTTGTTTTAGAGGGTCAACTAAGCCCAAGGATGTTATAAAAGATCACACTTTAGGTGTCATTCCACCCGTTTACACATGTTCATATTGTGGTAGGAAAGGTCACCTTAGGCGTTGTTGTTTTGATCTTGGAAGAAGTCCTAGGAAGTTTATATCTAGTGTTCCCGTGGTTTCCAAAGCCCCCACACGATGTTTCACATCTATTTGGGTTAGAAAATCACTTTTAGAGGCACTAGATTTTAGACAAGTTGACTCCCGGTTGCTTGCACATGATTCTTCTCTTGCCATATCATATAGATGATTGTGTTTGCATGTTTGTCATACACTAGTTGTGGTTTCATGATTTATACTTGTTTGCTAGTGTTATGTCATGTGTACTTTTTGTATAAATTTTTGTTTTTCATAAAATTTATGAAAAAATACAAAAAGATTTTAGTTTGTTAAAATTTTGAGAAAATCCAAAAAGATTTTTTGTTTTTTGTTTGCACCGTTTATGGATGAACACTTTGGATGACCGAGTCACAACTTCATTCCATTATTTTCATGTGACTATTTGATAGTGTTTTGTGACAATAGGTCAATGCATCCATGCGCTTTATAATGTTTGGAGTCATTAAGATGTAATTAAGTGTTAGTTCCTACATGTTTGACTCATGTTTCCTTTATTGCACACATGCACGGATTTGTTTGATTATTGTGCTTGTCTTATCACATGTTGGTTGGGTGTCTTCACTTCAATCCTGCCCTTAAAACGAACCAAGCGCGATAAATTTTGATAAGGAATTTGTGCATATAAAAACCGTTTTGTGAGTTTGTGTGCTTTGTTTGATAACAGGGAGGGGCTGCGAAAGGTAATTATCTATCCTTTGCGCAAAAGCCACCGTTAAAAAGGACCTAAAAAATTGAGGAATTTTATTATCCGAGGTCCAAAGAGGTTAAAAGAGCCCGAAAAAATTTAAAGGCAATAAAAAGAAATTCATGCCAATTATGGGCCATTTAGGTTTTTGCACCAATTCTCCAAAGTTTGAGAATTTAGATTACCTCTAAAAGAAAATATATATGAGGGAGTTTGGTTGGAGAATTAAAACGGGTTTGCACGTCCTTGAAAATGCGCTACACAGTTTTGGACGTTATTGGTGTGGAAATCATTTGACTTTGATTTGTTGATTTGCATAAGACGATGTCATCTAAATTCAACAAACTTTTACACCTAAGGATACCTTTGATGTTCATTCGTTAGGAGTACACGTGTGCATCGTGCACATATGATTGATTGAGTTGATTTACCTATCGAATGTGTTCACACCCATTCATTCCGTTTCCATGACTTGGTAGTTTGAGTCTAAATCCATGGTGTGATTTTTATTTCATATTGGTATCCTATCTTTGTATGAAAAATTTGAAAAATCAAAAATAGTTTGTGTATTTTTTGTATACCGTGTCACCCCGATTTTGCTTTTTTGATTCATTCTTCCTATTTGTCTATTTGGGGACATCATAAAAAGGGGGAGGAAGAATTATCATATTATGGGGGAGAGTTTGAATTTTGGGGGAGTTTTTGAGATGTAGCTTATGTTTTTGTCATATATTGGTATCCATGTTTATCTCTTTCAAACTCGATATGTCACGTGGTATTTGCTTTGTCTCGTGTGTGTAGGTATGAAGATTGAAGATCAATATGTTGCACACCCTGATGAGAAAAGCTTTGAGATTTGATGATTGTTGAAGATTGAAGAACAAACGATGAAGATTTAAACATTTGTATCTTTCCATCTTTAGGGTTCATGGGAGGGTAGATTTGTATGGGTCATTAGTTGATAATTCGGATATTTTTTTATGTATGTACCGGCATAGACATAGGGGGAGATTTGTAAGGACATTTTTGTCCATTGTCAATATGTATGTCATACGCCGTTACACCGTTGAAGAAATTCAAGACCGCATCTACATCAACGGATCCGAATATCAAAGCGTCTTCAACATCATAGCCTCTGCAAGAATGAACTTGGTAAAATTTTGTTTTTACGTTCCTTAAAGTTCATATTTAGTATTGGGAAATTTTTATAAAATGTTTTTTATAAAAATAAGAAGTAAGTTTTTTCAAGCAAAATGAGGCTTTTTAAAGTTTTTATTTTTCTGGGAAAACCGGACCGGTCCGCCCTCTACCCGGACCGATCCGCCTTGCTCAAGGTCCAGTAGACCCCGGATCGAATGCAAACCGATGAAGCAGAAATATCCGAACCGATCCGACCTCATCCGGACCGATCCGCCTCTTAATAAAAGAACCGATCCGGTCAAATCGGACCGATCCAACTGGGATAAATTCGGCCAGATCTGTTAGAGATTTTTTAGGCTCAAAGTTTTCCTATTTAAAACCCACTACGGGAAGTGGTTTTCTAAGACTTTTCAAGACGATTTTCAGAGTCCTAAATACTCTAAGTCTTCACCTTTTTGAGTCCCAAGACTCTTTTTGATTCACACCAAAAATCCCAATTACTTTTGTGAATCTTTTGGAACCCTAGAACACAAACTTCGTTGTTGTTCATCTTTGTGGAGAGATCTTTGCAACCGAGGGCT
>CASBWL010000093.1:2500-5000 GCA_949130495.1 Sambucus nigra
AGTAACCTCGATCACTTCCCGACAGCACCCTGTAAGGAACCTCGCGCGTCGGTCGACCGACGAAAAAATCGGTCGACCTAGCAGCAAGGCAATGTCGACAGGGTGATGCCCGGGAACAAGGCAACAGTCGGTCTGGTGATGCCTGGAAACAAGACAATGTCGGCAAGGTGATGCCTCGAAACAAGGCAATGTCGGTCGGGTGATGCCTAGCAACAAGGTGATACCCAAAAATGGGCAAAGTCGGTCCGCCGATGCAAGGCAATGTCGGTCGACCGACGCCCAACAAGGAAATACATTCAAGGAAGGAACCTCACCCGCACGAGACAACTAGGCGCGCTCCTGCGAGTGAACCTCGTGCTCTCGGGTGATGCCTAGAAACAAGGAATTTTTCGGTCGGACGATGCCCAGAAAAAAGGCAAGGTCGGTCGAGTTATGCCTAGAAACAAGCAATGTCGGTCGGATGATGCCTAGAAATAAGGTAAAGTCATTTGGGTGATGCCCAAAAATGGGCAAAGTCGGTCGCCCGATGCAAGGCAATGTCGGTCAGCCGACGATACAGTCGGTCGACCGGCGCCCAACAAGGAAATTCATCCGAGGAAGGAACCTCGCGTGCACGAGAAAACTCGACCCACGTTGCCAAGGTAATACCCAAACCACCCAACAAGTATTTAGGGTGATGCATAGAACCAAGGCAATGTCGGCCCAAAATGGGCAAAGTCGGTCGGCCGACGAAAAATAGCAGAGCAATGTCGGTCAGCCGATGTCGGTCGACCGACGAAAAACAGTACCGGGAAGGAACCTCACGCTACCGAGAAAACTCGGTCACGCTACCGGGAAAACCAGGAGAGGAACCTCAGGCTACCGAGAAAACTCGGTCACGCTACCGGGAAAACCAGGTGAGGAACCTCGGGCTACCGAGAAAACTCGGTCACGCTACCTGGAAAACCAGGTGAGGAACCTCGCGCGTCGGTCAACCGACGAAAAACTCGATCACGATACCGAGAGAACCCGGTAAGGAACCTCGCGCGCACGGGAAGCCTCGATCACAGCCCGGCAGCACCCGGTAAGGAACCTCGCGCGTCGGTCGACCGACGAAAAAATCGGTCGACCGACGAAAAAGTCGGTCGACCGACATTTTTTTTCAAAGTTTTTCCAAATGCCTAGGCAAGCTTCCCAGACCTTCCCAACAACATATTATGACTTCCCATGGACGCCCTCAAACTTTGGCAAAGGGAATACCCGAGTACTCATCTTATTGCAGTTGATGTCTACTGCTACCACTATGAAAATTTCGTTAAGATGTTATATGAGGGGGGGTGAGTCCAGAGCAGCAGAGGTTCGAAATTTTCAGCATGACCGATGACCGTTACCGACGCATGCCCGATGCATAAAAACACCCCAAGACAAGTCCACTAAGCCCCGATGACCCAAAAAAGTCCCGAAAAAAGGGTCGCCAAGATCTGCCCGACCGTCGGCCGACCGACGAAAAACGTCGGTCGACCGTTTCCAGGCTAGAACGAAAACGTTGTCCAAATGTTGCCTGAAAGTCATTCCAATGATGACTACATACAAGGCAACGTCCGCAAGTAACTGAGGTCCCTAGATATGCCCGATACTACGGGTCACCGAAAGTCGCCCGATCGTCGGCCGACCGACACGGCACGTCGGTCGACCGTTTCCAGCGCATAATGAAAACGGTGCCCAAATGTTGCCTGAAAGTCATTCGAGCAAACATGGAACACCTAGGCAAGGTACCCAATGGCCAAATGTTCCTAGAAATGTCCGATAGAGAATGGGTCACCAAAAGTCGACCGACCGGCGTGGCACACCGGCTGACCGTTTTCAGTGCAGAACGGAACTGTGCCCAGATGTTGCCTGAAAGTCATTTGAATGATGCCTAGAAACAAGGCAACGTCCCTAGATATGCCCGATACAAGGCGTCGCCAAAAGCGAAACATGCTGTCGGCCGACCGACACGGCACGTCGGTCGACCGTTTTCAGCGCACAACGAAAATGTGCCCAAATGTTGCCTGAATGCCCATGCAAGTTGGCACCCGATTGGGTATCATGGCAAGGCAACCCAATATCGAAAGAAATAGTGGCGCCAACCTGGGATGCCCAACCCAAGATGCAGGTTGGCACCCACAACAGTCCCGACACGATAAGGTAACATATTCCACGTGATGCCTAAGCGACCCAACAAGTTGGTCGATCTATTCCCATGCACGTCCTGCTTACTCCCAAAATATATAGGCAAAGTCGGCCAGGTCGTGCATAAAACCAGGCAATTTCGGTCGGGTGATGTCGAAAAATAAGCGAATAACCTCACGTGATGCCACCGATACCAGTGAAAGAAGACAATGTCGTCGAGGTAATGCTTGGAAAACAGGCAAACAACCTCACGCGATGCCTGACGTTGGGTGACCTTTCCCAGTGCAAGGAAATTTTTCGAACTTATCGCAGTTCATGTCTACTGCTACCACTTTGGAATTTTTGTTAA
>CASBWL010000093.1:25000-27500 GCA_949130495.1 Sambucus nigra
TGTCGACAGGGTGATGCCCGGGAACAAGGCAACAGTCGGTCTGGTGATGCCTGGAAACAAGACAATGTCGGCAAGGTGATGCCTCGAAACAAGGCAATGTCGGTCGGGTGATGCCTAGCAACAAGGTGATACCCAAAAATGGGCAAAGTCGGTCCGCCGATGCAAGGCAATGTCGGTCGACCGACGCCCAACAAGGAAATACATTCAAGGAAGGAACCTCACCCGCACGAGACAACTAGGCGCGCTCCTGCGAGTGAACCTCGTGCTCTCGGGTGATGCCTAGAAACAAGGAATTTTTCGGTCGGACGATGCCCAGAAAAAAGGCAAGGTCGGTCGAGTTATGCCTAGAAACAAGCAATGTCGGTCGGATGATGCCTAGAAATAAGGTAAAGTCATTTGGGTGATGCCCAAAAATGGGCAAAGTCGGTCGCCCGATGCAAGGCAATGTCGGTCAGCCGACGATACAGTCGGTCGACCGGCGCCCAACAAGGAAATTCATCCGAGGAAGGAACCTCGCGTGCACGAGAAAACTCGACCCACGTTGCCAAGGTAATACCCAAACCACCCAACAAGTATTTAGGGTGATGCATAGAACCAAGGCAATGTCGGCCCAAAATGGGCAAAGTCGGTCGGCCGACGAAAAATAGCAGAGCAATGTCGGTCAGCCGATGTCGGTCGACCGACGAAAAACAGTACCGGGAAGGAACCTCACGCTACCGAGAAAACTCGGTCACGCTACCGGGAAAACCAGGAGAGGAACCTCAGGCTACCGAGAAAACTCGGTCACGCTACCGGGAAAACCAGGTGAGGAACCTCGGGCTACCGAGAAAACTCGGTCACGCTACCTGGAAAACCAGGTGAGGAACCTCGCGCGTCGGTCAACCGACGAAAAACTCGATCACGATACCGAGAGAACCCGGTAAGGAACCTCGCGCGCACGGGAAGCCTCGATCACAGCCCGGCAGCACCCGGTAAGGAACCTCGCGCGTCGGTCGACCGACGAAAAAATCGGTCGACCGACGAAAAAGTCGGTCGACCGACATTTTTTTTCAAAGTTTTTCCAAATGCCTAGGCAAGCTTCCCAGACCTTCCCAACAACATATTATGACTTCCCATGGACGCCCTCAAACTTTGGCAAAGGGAATACCCGAGTACTCATCTTATTGCAGTTGATGTCTACTGCTACCACTATGAAAATTTCGTTAAGATGTTATATGAGGGGGGGTGAGTCCAGAGCAGCAGAGGTTCGAAATTTTCAGCATGACCGATGACCGTTACCGACGCATGCCCGATGCATAAAAACACCCCAAGACAAGTCCACTAAGCCCCGATGACCCAAAAAAGTCCCGAAAAAAGGGTCGCCAAGATCTGCCCGACCGTCGGCCGACCGACGAAAAACGTCGGTCGACCGTTTCCAGGCTAGAACGAAAACGTTGTCCAAATGTTGCCTGAAAGTCATTCCAATGATGACTACATACAAGGCAACGTCCGCAAGTAACTGAGGTCCCTAGATATGCCCGATACTACGGGTCACCGAAAGTCGCCCGATCGTCGGCCGACCGACACGGCACGTCGGTCGACCGTTTCCAGCGCATAATGAAAACGGTGCCCAAATGTTGCCTGAAAGTCATTCGAGCAAACATGGAACACCTAGGCAAGGTACCCAATGGCCAAATGTTCCTAGAAATGTCCGATAGAGAATGGGTCACCAAAAGTCGACCGACCGGCGTGGCACACCGGCTGACCGTTTTCAGTGCAGAACGGAACTGTGCCCAGATGTTGCCTGAAAGTCATTTGAATGATGCCTAGAAACAAGGCAACGTCCCTAGATATGCCCGATACAAGGCGTCGCCAAAAGCGAAACATGCTGTCGGCCGACCGACACGGCACGTCGGTCGACCGTTTTCAGCGCACAACGAAAATGTGCCCAAATGTTGCCTGAATGCCCATGCAAGTTGGCACCCGATTGGGTATCATGGCAAGGCAACCCAATATCGAAAGAAATAGTGGCGCCAACCTGGGATGCCCAACCCAAGATGCAGGTTGGCACCCACAACAGTCCCGACACGATAAGGTAACATATTCCACGTGATGCCTAAGCGACCCAACAAGTTGGTCGATCTATTCCCATGCACGTCCTGCTTACTCCCAAAATATATAGGCAAAGTCGGCCAGGTCGTGCATAAAACCAGGCAATTTCGGTCGGGTGATGTCGAAAAATAAGCGAATAACCTCACGTGATGCCACCGATACCAGTGAAAGAAGACAATGTCGTCGAGGTAATGCTTGGAAAACAGGCAAACAACCTCACGCGATGCCTGACGTTGGGTGACCTTTCCCAGTGCAAGGAAATTTTTCGAACTTATCGCAGTTCATGTCTACTGCTACCACTTTGGAATTTTTGTTAAGATGTTATATAGAGGGGGGTGATGTTCCTAGCCAACCTTCCCTTCCTTCGGGAAGGGTCGGGGAACGAGCGCCTAGGCGTTCCCAGGAATAC
>CASBWL010000093.1:47500-50000 GCA_949130495.1 Sambucus nigra
GGCAATGTCGGTCGGGTGATGCCTAGCAACAAGGTGATACCCAAAAATGGGCAAAGTCGGTCCGCCGATGCAAGGCAATGTCAGTCGACCGACGCCCAACAAGGAAATACATTCAAGGAAGGAACCTCACCCGCACGAGACAACTAGGCGCGCTCCTGCGAGTGAACCTCGTGCTCTCGGGTGATGCCTAGAAACAAGGAATTTTTCGGTCGGACGATGCCCAGAAAAAAGGCAAGGTCGGTCGAGTTATGCCTAGAAACAAGCAATGTCGGTCGGATGATGCCTAGAAATAAGGTAAAGTCATTTGGGTGATGCCCAAAAATGGGCAAAGTCGGTCGCCCGATGCAAGGCAATGTCGGTCAGCCGACGATACAGTCGGTCGACCGGCGCCCAACAAGGAAATTCATCCGAGGAAGGAACCTCGCGTGCACGAGAAAACTCGACCCACGTTGCCAAGGTAATACCCAAACCACCCAACAAGTATTTAGGGTGATGCATAGAACCAAGGCAATGTCGGCCCAAAATGGGCAAAGTCGGTCGGCCGACGAAAAATAGCAGAGCAATGTCGGTCAGCCGATGTCGGTCGACCGACGAAAAACAGTACCGGGAAGGAACCTCACGCTACCGAGAAAACTCGGTCACGCTACCGGGAAAACCAGGAGAGGAACCTCAGGCTACCGAGAAAACTCGGTCACGCTACCGGGAAAACCAGGTGAGGAACCTCGGGCTACCGAGAAAACTCGGTCACGCTACCTGGAAAACCAGGTGAGGAACCTCGCGCGTCGGTCAACCGACGAAAAACTCGATCACGATACCGAGAGAACCCGGTAAGGAACCTCGCGCGCACGGGAAGCCTCGATCACAGCCCGGCAGCACCCGGTAAGGAACCTCGCGCGTCGGTCGACCGACGAAAAAATCGGTCGACCGACGAAAAAGTCGGTCGACCGACATTTTTTTTCAAAGTTTTTCCAAATGCCTAGGCAAGCTTCCCAGACCTTCCCAACAACATATTATGACTTCCCATGGACGCCCTCAAACTTTGGCAAAGGGAATACCCGAGTACTCATCTTATTGCAGTTGATGTCTACTGCTACCACTATGAAAATTTCGTTAAGATGTTATATGAGGGGGGGTGAGTCCAGAGCAGCAGAGGTTCGAAATTTTCAGCATGACCGATGACCGTTACCGACGCATGCCCGATGCATAAAAACACCCCAAGACAAGTCCACTAAGCCCCGATGACCCAAAAAAGTCCCGAAAAAAGGGTCGCCAAGATCTGCCCGACCGTCGGCCGACCGACGAAAAACGTCGGTCGACCGTTTCCAGGCTAGAACGAAAACGTTGTCCAAATGTTGCCTGAAAGTCATTCCAATGATGACTACATACAAGGCAACGTCCGCAAGTAACTGAGGTCCCTAGATATGCCCGATACTACGGGTCACCGAAAGTCGCCCGATCGTCGGCCGACCGACACGGCACGTCGGTCGACCGTTTCCAGCGCATAATGAAAACGGTGCCCAAATGTTGCCTGAAAGTCATTCGAGCAAACATGGAACACCTAGGCAAGGTACCCAATGGCCAAATGTTCCTAGAAATGTCCGATAGAGAATGGGTCACCAAAAGTCGACCGACCGGCGTGGCACACCGGCTGACCGTTTTCAGTGCAGAACGGAACTGTGCCCAGATGTTGCCTGAAAGTCATTTGAATGATGCCTAGAAACAAGGCAACGTCCCTAGATATGCCCGATACAAGGCGTCGCCAAAAGCGAAACATGCTGTCGGCCGACCGACACGGCACGTCGGTCGACCGTTTTCAGCGCACAACGAAAATGTGCCCAAATGTTGCCTGAATGCCCATGCAAGTTGGCACCCGATTGGGTATCATGGCAAGGCAACCCAATATCGAAAGAAATAGTGGCGCCAACCTGGGATGCCCAACCCAAGATGCAGGTTGGCACCCACAACAGTCCCGACACGATAAGGTAACATATTCCACGTGATGCCTAAGCGACCCAACAAGTTGGTCGATCTATTCCCATGCACGTCCTGCTTACTCCCAAAATATATAGGCAAAGTCGGCCAGGTCGTGCATAAAACCAGGCAATTTCGGTCGGGTGATGTCGAAAAATAAGCGAATAACCTCACGTGATGCCACCGATACCAGTGAAAGAAGACAATGTCGTCGAGGTAATGCTTGGAAAACAGGCAAACAACCTCACGCGATGCCTGACGTTGGGTGACCTTTCCCAGTGCAAGGAAATTTTTCGAACTTATCGCAGTTCATGTCTACTGCTACCACTTTGGAATTTTTGTTAAGATGTTATATAGAGGGGGGTGATGTTCCTAGCCAACCTTCCCTTCCTTCGGGAAGGGTCGGGGAACGAGCGCCTAGGCGTTCCCAGGAATACGGGGGAAATCACACAGTGGGATTTGCATTCGATCTTCGTGAAGCCTCGGAATCACGAAAATGGGATGGTTATCCGACTGTGTGATTACCCTC
>CASBWL010000093.1:70000-72500 GCA_949130495.1 Sambucus nigra
ACGCCCAACAAGGAAATACATTCAAGGAAGGAACCTCACCCGCACGAGACAACTAGGCGCGCTCCTGCGAGTGAACCTCGTGCTCTCGGGTGATGCCTAGAAACAAGGAATTTTTCGGTCGGACGATGCCCAGAAAAAAGGCAAGGTCGGTCGAGTTATGCCTAGAAACAAGCAATGTCGGTCGGATGATGCCTAGAAATAAGGTAAAGTCATTTGGGTGATGCCCAAAAATGGGCAAAGTCGGTCGCCCGATGCAAGGCAATGTCGGTCAGCCGACGATACAGTCGGTCGACCGGCGCCCAACAAGGAAATTCATCCGAGGAAGGAACCTCGCGTGCACGAGAAAACTCGACCCACGTTGCCAAGGTAATACCCAAACCACCCAACAAGTATTTAGGGTGATGCATAGAACCAAGGCAATGTCGGCCCAAAATGGGCAAAGTCGGTCGGCCGACGAAAAATAGCAGAGCAATGTCGGTCAGCCGATGTCGGTCGACCGACGAAAAACAGTACCGGGAAGGAACCTCACGCTACCGAGAAAACTCGGTCACGCTACCGGGAAAACCAGGAGAGGAACCTCAGGCTACCGAGAAAACTCGGTCACGCTACCGGGAAAACCAGGTGAGGAACCTCGGGCTACCGAGAAAACTCGGTCACGCTACCTGGAAAACCAGGTGAGGAACCTCGCGCGTCGGTCAACCGACGAAAAACTCGATCACGATACCGAGAGAACCCGGTAAGGAACCTCGCGCGCACGGGAAGCCTCGATCACAGCCCGGCAGCACCCGGTAAGGAACCTCGCGCGTCGGTCGACCGACGAAAAAATCGGTCGACCGACGAAAAAGTCGGTCGACCGACATTTTTTTTCAAAGTTTTTCCAAATGCCTAGGCAAGCTTCCCAGACCTTCCCAACAACATATTATGACTTCCCATGGACGCCCTCAAACTTTGGCAAAGGGAATACCCGAGTACTCATCTTATTGCAGTTGATGTCTACTGCTACCACTATGAAAATTTCGTTAAGATGTTATATGAGGGGGGGTGAGTCCAGAGCAGCAGAGGTTCGAAATTTTCAGCATGACCGATGACCGTTACCGACGCATGCCCGATGCATAAAAACACCCCAAGACAAGTCCACTAAGCCCCGATGACCCAAAAAAGTCCCGAAAAAAGGGTCGCCAAGATCTGCCCGACCGTCGGCCGACCGACGAAAAACGTCGGTCGACCGTTTCCAGGCTAGAACGAAAACGTTGTCCAAATGTTGCCTGAAAGTCATTCCAATGATGACTACATACAAGGCAACGTCCGCAAGTAACTGAGGTCCCTAGAAATGCCCGATACTACGGGTCACCGAAAGTCGCCCGATCGTCGGCCGACCGACACGGCACGTCGGTCGACCGTTTCCAGCGCATAATGAAAACGGTGCCCAAATGTTGCCTGAAAGTCATTCGAGCAAACATGGAACACCTAGGCAAGGTACCCAATGGCCAAATGTTCCTAGAAATGTCCGATAGAGAATGGGTCACCAAAAGTCGACCGACCGGCGTGGCACACCGGCTGACCGTTTTCAGTGCAGAACGGAACTGTGCCCAGATGTTGCCTGAAAGTCATTTGAATGATGCCTAGAAACAAGGCAACGTCCCTAGATATGCCCGATACAAGGCGTCGCCAAAAGCGAAACATGCTGTCGGCCGACCGACACGGCACGTCGGTCGACCGTTTTCAGCGCACAACGAAAATGTGCCCAAATGTTGCCTGAATGCCCATGCAAGTTGGCACCCGATTGGGTATCATGGCAAGGCAACCCAATATCGAAAGAAATAGTGGCGCCAACCTGGGATGCCCAACCCAAGATGCAGGTTGGCACCCACAACAGTCCCGACACGATAAGGTAACATATTCCACGTGATGCCTAAGCGACCCAACAAGTTGGTCGATCTATTCCCATGCACGTCCTGCTTACTCCCAAAATATATAGGCAAAGTCGGCCAGGTCGTGCATAAAACCAGGCAATTTCGGTCGGGTGATGTCGAAAAATAAGCGAATAACCTCACGTGATGCCACCGATACCAGTGAAAGAAGACAATGTCGTCGAGGTAATGCTTGGAAAACAGGCAAACAACCTCACGCGATGCCTGACGTTGGGTGACCTTTCCCAGTGCAAGGAAATTTTTCGAACTTATCGCAGTTCATGTCTACTGCTACCACTTTGGAATTTTTGTTAAGATGTTATATAGAGGGGGGTGATGTTCCTAGCCAACCTTCCCTTCCTTCGGGAAGGGTCGGGGAACGAGCGCCTAGGCGTTCCCAGGAATACGGGGGAAATCACACAGTGGGATTTGCATTCGATCTTCGTGAAGCCTCGGAATCACGAAAATGGGATGGTTATCCGACTGTGTGATTACCCTCGTGGGGAGATGCGATGTCCTGGCATCCCCCCGAAAGGATGGGGGAGATTTAACGTTCTAATTGCTTTGGGGTGAGATGCGTTCATGTGATC
>CASBWL010000093.1:82500-84454 GCA_949130495.1 Sambucus nigra
AAGGCAACGTCCGCAAGTAACTGAGGTCCCTAGAAATGCCCGATACTACGGGTCACCGAAAGTCGCCCGATCGTCGGCCGACCGACACGGCACGTCGGTCGACCGTTTCCAGCGCATAATGAAAACGGTGCCCAAATGTTGCCTGAAAGTCATTCGAGCAAACATGGAACACCTAGGCAAGGTACCCAATGGCCAAATGTTCCTAGAAATGTCCGATAGAGAATGGGTCACCAAAAGTCGACCGACCGGCGTGGCACACCGGCTGACCGTTTTCAGTGCAGAACGGAACTGTGCCCAGATGTTGCCTGAAAGTCATTTGAATGATGCCTAGAAACAAGGCAACGTCCCTAGATATGCCCGATACAAGGCGTCGCCAAAAGCGAAACATGCTGTCGGCCGACCGACACGGCACGTCGGTCGACCGTTTTCAGCGCACAACGAAAATGTGCCCAAATGTTGCCTGAATGCCCATGCAAGTTGGCACCCGATTGGGTATCATGGCAAGGCAACCCAATATCGAAAGAAATAGTGGCGCCAACCTG
Organism: Sambucus nigra; assembly: GCA_949130495.1. Classification (NCBI taxonomy): domain Eukaryota; kingdom Viridiplantae; phylum Streptophyta; class Magnoliopsida; order Dipsacales; family Adoxaceae; genus Sambucus; species Sambucus nigra. Next base: position 83,043 of record CASBWL010000093.1, read on the forward strand.
GGATGCCCAACCCAAGATGCAGGTTGGCACCCACAACAGTCCCGACACGATAAGGTAACATATTCCACGTGATGCCTAAGCGACCCAACAAGTTGGTCGATCTATTCCCATGCACGTCCTGCTTACTCCCAAAATATATAGGCAAAGTCGGCCAGGTCGTGCATAAAACCAGGCAATTTCGGTCGGGTGATGTCGAAAAATAAGCGAATAACCTCACGTGATGCCACCGATACCAGTGAAAGAAGACAATGTCGTCGAGGTAATGCTTGGAAAACAGGCAAACAACCTCACGCGATGCCTGACGTTGGGTGACCTTTCCCAGTGCAAGGAAATTTTTCGAACTTATCGCAGTTCATGTCTACTGCTACCACTTTGGAATTTTTGTTAAGATGTTATATAGAGGGGGGTGATGTTCCTAGCCAACCTTCCCTTCCTTCGGGAAGGGTCGGGGAACGAGCGCCTAGGCGTTCCCAGGAATACGGGGGAAATCACACAGTGGGATTTGCATTCGATCTTCGTGAAGCCTCGGAATCACGAAAATGGGATGGTTATCCGACTGTGTGATTACCCTCGTGGGGAGATGCGATGTCCTGGCATCCCCCCGAAAGGATGGGGGAGATTTAACGTTCTAATTGCTTTGGGGTGAGATGCGTTCATGTGATCTGAGATTACATGTTCTAATCACTCTGGGGTAGAAATGATCGGGCGATCTCCCTTGTCATGTCCCTCAGAATGATGCATGGGCATCAGGCAAGTGTTGCTCCTCGCTTGCCTGTCCATCCTCCCGCCTTGTAATCCCTTGTGTTCTAGTGAACGAAGAACGTGGCATGTAGAGGTACTTTGTTCTGCGCGCATGTCTCGATTAGAGGAATCTAGAACACGTTGGATCACCGGCACGGGAGGTGGGTTCTTGGGATGTGTGGGAGTGAAAGCTCTTGCACGCCTAAGGAGCATGGGGGGGATCAAAGTACACAGCTCCACTTTTGGGTGATGTTGTGTGTGCGTTGATCCTCCCCATTGTCCCGATGAAAAATAAGCGAAACATGCATGGGCGTCAGTGCGTGTGAGCTTTTCCTCTTGTCCCTGTCGCTTTTAAAGGAAAGAAATGTCGTGCCCACCGTCCCGTTCAGGTATTAGCTTGTGCAATCGAATATTCTAGTTTCCTTCGTGTTGCTAGAATTTCGACCACGACTTTTTGCTTGTGCGGCACCTTAAGCGCGTGAGTTGTGTTTGGTTTGTGCGGGTTGGTCGAATCCCTGCTTGTGCAGTGACGGCCCTTTGTGCAAACCTCTTCATGTTGCGTTCAAGAGCTATCTGCCTTGGGCTCAAGTTGGTTTCTTGTGTTGCATACCGATAATGAAGGAATTCGCTCGTGTTATTGTCCCTTTTTCTCCTAATGCTTCTTATGCGGC
>CASBWL010000094.1:600000-886000 GCA_949130495.1 Sambucus nigra
TGAATCAAATCAATTCATCCCATAAACTCAAATAGCTATGTGCGTGCAAGGGTGAAACTATCATAAATAAAATATGTGACACGAAGTTCAGGAAAAATCCCCTCAGGGAAAAACCTTTTTATTTCACTATAATTATAAATCGCAACTCACACCGGATTACAATGAAATACAGTTTGACACTTGAATACCCGTAGGTGTCGGTTGATGTCGTCAGCAATAATTCCACACTCAACGAACCTACATGAACCGCAGTTCAGTCTTCAACCCAGGAACACCGCAACACTCCCTAATGACACGCTGTCAGAAAAATTCGTCAAGACTCACTCCACAATAGCACACATCTCTCGGTTGTAGAGCCTCCCCCACAAAGTATGAACAATAGCAAAACTATGCTTTGGGGTTCCACAAAACAACTCATATAAAAGCAATTGGGATTTGTGAATTGAACCCTCAAAATGTTGGATAATAAACCAAAACACTCAAAATCGTATTCTGTTTAAAACCAGTATTTCTCCACACGAAAATCAGAAGCCTGACACCCTTATTTATAATAAAAATCAAGGTGGTGACTTGTTAGCAAAAACCTCTGTCGTTCGAACGAGGTGCGACGTCGTTCGAGCGAAACTCCATCTCGTTCGAACGAGATGTGACATCGTTTGAACGACAGTCACTGATCCACTTAAAAACTTTTAAAGATTTAAATAACTTGGAATCCTCAAATATTAAAACTGTTCACGGGATTAGGAGATATTCATAAAAAACTTTTATGATTTTGAAGAATTAAAAACCATTTAAAATCATTTCAAAAATCATTTAAACTTTTATAAAGATATCCCAACACTTTTCATGTAAAATGTAAATGGCACTTAAACACATTTTACCAAATTCATCATTGTTGGGCTTGAATGTTGAAGACTTCTTGAAATTTGGATTCGTCTTTGTAGATATAAGCTTCTCAATCCTTCGACGAATTGTAGCAACTTGTAGAGATATACGACATACTAAATTGTGACGGACAATGTCCCTACAAATCTACCCCTATGTCTATGTCGATACAAAATAAAAATAACAAAATCCGAATTATCAATCTCAAATGACCTATACAAATCTACCCTCCCAAAAAGTCAAATGTGGAAAGATAAACTGACAAGTCTTCAAACTTTTTTAATCTTCAACAAACTTCAAACATTATTTATCATCATCAGGGTGTGCAAACAAAAATCTTCAATTGTACCTACACACATGAGACAAAGCAAAATACCTCGTGACGTATCGAGTTTGAAATGATATAAATATAAAGCATGTAAGCATAATCAATTCTCCCCCATACTTAACCCCCCCCCCCCACCCCACCCCACCCCATACTATCATAATTCGTTATCTCCCTTTTTATTTGGTCGAAATAGATAAGAAAAAGAACAAATCACATAAAGCAAATCGGGGTGTCATGATAAACCACACAAATATGACAAACATGTTCAATGCAGGATATGCTCAAAAGACTACACAACCTATTTTTTATTTTTCAATTTTTTATACAAAAGTGTTACAAAAACACACCATGAATCCATCCTAAGATAACCAAATCGTGGAAACAGAATGGATGGGTGTGAACGCATTCGATAGGAAATAGAACTCAATCACGTCATATGTGCACGATGCATATTGTGTATTCCTAACTAATGAGCATCAAAATCATCCTCAGGTGTACAAGTGTTGAATTTAGATGACATCGTCTTAAATCAAAATCAACAAATCAAAGTCTACATGATTTTCACACCAATAACGTCTAAACACTTTTTAACGCTTTTTCAAGAATTTTTAAGGATGTGCAAAGTCGTTTTAATTCTCCAACCAAACTCGCTCATATATATCTTCCTTTTGAGCTAATCTACATTCTCTAACATTAGAGAATTGGTGAATAAACTTAATGCCCCTTTTTGGCATAAATTTCTTTTTAGAGCCTTTAAATTTTTTAGGCTTTTTTAAACCTCATTGGACCCCGGATAATTTTCAATTCCTCACTTTTTTAGGTCCATTTAAACGGTGGCTTAATCGCAAAGGATAAATGAGTACCTTTCGTAGCCCTTCCCCATTTTTAAAACTCACAGAAACTCACGACAAACGGTTTAAAACATGCACGCCTTTTATTATCTTATTTTATCACATTTGGTTCATTTTAATAGACAGAATTGAGATGAAAACACGTAACCAACATGTGATTTGACAAGAACAATATTCAAAAAAATTCGTGCTCGTGTGCATCAAAGGAAATAATGAGTCAATCATGTAGGTAATAACACTTAATTACATCTTAATGACTCCAAACACTATAAAGCACAAGAATGACTTGACTTATTATCTTAAAACATTATCAAATAGTCATATGGATAAATGTAATGAAATTGTGACTCGGTCATACTAAATGTCAATTCATATATGGTGCTAAACAAAATACAAAAATCTTTTTGTATTTTTCCAAAAAATTTTAAAAACAAATAATAATACAAAAAGTACACATGTCATAACACTAGCAAGAATATATCATGAAGCATAGCTAGAGTATGACAAACATTCAAACACAATCGACCAAAAGATCTCACATGGGGTGAATCGCGTGCAAGAAGACGAGAGTCGTGCATAATTAAACCATAAGCCTCTAAATCCAATTTCCTAACCCAAATCGATGTGTAACGAGGTGTGGGGGTTTTAGGAATCGGTGTGACTCTCCCTTTAAACTTCCTAGGTCCATTCAAAAGTTTGTAAAAGAAATACCTAAGATGACCTTGCTTACCGCAATGTGTGCAAGTGTAAATCGGGCGGTGATTGTTACCTAACGATGGCCCTCTCCTCAAATTCCTAGGTTCCTCTCACACGATCTTCCTAGGTGGATCTTGCTTGACAACCCTTGGTGTCTCTCTCTTAATAACACTAGGTGCCTCTCTCCTAATACCCCTAGGAGGCTCTCTCACATGTGTGGGGTTGGCTTTGGGAATGGTTGAGACACTCTCATCGAAGCCTATACCACCCTTATCCTCCTTAATGTGGACAATCCCTAAAATTTTATCTAATTTTTCTAACCGAGTCTCCAAATCAAATTTTACCTTGCTTGATTCTCTCATATTCTTCTCAATCTCACCCATACTTGACTCGAGTAAATGTCTAGAATCCTCAAACTCTAAAAGTTCCTTTTTCATAGTCTCCATCAACCCTCTAAGACCATCTCTCTCACCCTCGACGTACTCAAGCTTCCCTCTCAAAATTTTCTCACGTGCCCTCAGGTCTTCAACTAAAACCTCATCATTTTTTAAGGCATGCTCTTTCAATTTTACTTTCAATTTCAAATTTTCTTTCTTTATTTTCAAAGCTTCAGCATAAAGTTCATTGAAAGTCATTTGCAAGTTACGTTCATATACACTTCCATCTTCAATCTCATCACCCTCACTATCATCACTAATCACACGGCTGGGAAGCTCTTGCCTAAAAGCATAAAAAACTTCTTCTTCTGAATCACTCTCACTAAGGGTAGAAACATGAGATTTCGATTTTTTTAATTGCCTCTTAAATTTGTGGGACACTCATCTATCGTGTGACCAATTCCCTCACATCCTAAACACCTCTCGGAATCGTTTTTAATAGAAGATATAAAACAGGAGTTTGTGTGAACTTTCCAATTAGACTTTTCAAAAAGTTGACATAAAAAATCATCAAAACCTCCAAAAGCCATTTTTAAGAAAAAAAAACGGGATCAAACACAATAACCTTGTGCAGCAAGCTCTGATACCAATTTTAAGGACCGTGTGCGATACTGATTCAAATAGATGCGCAAATTCAAATTTTAAACTTATTTAATTAGTGTCAATTTATGAATCAAATCAATTTAACCCATAAACTCAAATAGTTATGTGCGTGCAAGTGTTAAACCCAGGAACACCGCAACACTCCCTAATGACACGCAGTCAAAAAACTTCGTCGAGGCTCACTTCACAATAGCACGCAGCTCTCGGTTGTAGAGCTCTCCGCACAAAGTATGAACAATAGCAAAACTATGCTTTGGGGTTCCACAAAACAACTCACACAAAAGCAGTTGGGATTTGTGAATTGTAAAACAAAGATTGAACCCTCAAAATGTTGGAGAATAAACCAAACCACTCAAAATCATATTATGTTTAAAACCAGTGTTTCTCCATAGGAAAATAAGAAGTCTGACACCCTTATTTATAATAAAAATCAAGGCGGTATCGTGTCAGCAAAAACCTTTATCGTTCGAACGAGGTGCGACGTCGTTCGAGCGAAACTCCATCTCGTCCGAATGAGATGTGACGTCGTTTGAACGAAAGTCACTGATCCAGTTAAAAACTTTTAAAGATTTAAATAACTTGTAACCCTCAAATATTAAAACTATTCACGGGATTAGGAGATATTTATCAAAAACTTTTATTATTTTGAAAAATTAAAAACCATTTCAAATCATTTCAATAATCATTTAAACTTTTATAAAGATATTCCAACACTTTTAATGTAAAATGTAAATGTCACTTAAACACATTTTACCATATTCATCCTTGTTGGGCTTGAATGTTGAAGACTTCTTGAAATTCAGATTCGTCTCTATAGATGTAAGCTTCTCAATCCTTCGACGACTTGTACCAACTTATAGAGATATGCGACATACTAAATTGTGACGGACAATGTCCTTACACTTTTGGCACAAATATTAAATGGGAAATTACATTTAACTAGATGGTTAAATAATCTTATAAAGATGAAGAAATTAATAACTAACTAGATGGTCGATTATTAATGCGTGATTATTTATGGGTAATCAGTTGGGATGTTTTGGATAATTATAGAGTAATTACCTATACATATTATATGAGAATAATATGTACTTACATTTATTGTGTGGACATACCTATGTTCATGAACGGTCCTATCAGTTGGGGTTATGTGCGTTCGGGACCGTAGCACATGTCGGCACATGTGGACTAGACGTTGTGCAAGTCATTATTATAGGTACTACATAGCAGCACCACTTACGAGAGGTAGGTGTAGATGATAGGATCCTTTGTTACCTCTGGGTAGATTCGTGGACTGGTGTACTACGTATAAACCACCCCACTTATGTGTGTTTTGTGTTGTCTGATTGGATAGAGGAATCCTTCGAACTTACGGATAGAGCACATACGAGACACCACTGGTAGATGCCTTTTAGTGTCGCATATATGAAAGGACATATATATATTTATAGGAATTAAATGATATTAATTAAGTTGTCTAAAAATGTAGACAGTAAATTAGAGACCCCATGTTGTGTGCATAATAGATGTTTATGTCACCTTTACGAGTTATATGAGACTAAAAAACTTTGAGAATTGATAACATGAATGTAGATGATTAAGTTTCAGTATGTTGATTATATTTAATGAATCCTGTATTAAGTTGGCACAGTTATCATTTATTTCGTCACTTGGTCGGATATGGGAAATATCACTCTTAGATGAGGGGTGAGATACTTATCGTATGTGAGCGATGATGGGGGATACTTAATTTGAATTGACCATATTATTGCCCTTTTATATTAAATAATTTAATTCTTTCAACTCTAGGGCGTTGACCTAATTTATAAATGTTTTCTCCCCGTAGGTGCTCCTAGACAAGGATAGCAGGACTATTGATGGATCAGTCTTACAGTCTCGTTTTACTTATCAGATTATTTAGATTTATTGATTCTAGTTTAGGTTCTACTCCACTTCAGTCTATTTATTTTTGGATTACTGTATGGGCAGAAGTTTGGAGTCTATTTATTTCTGGTTGGTTTGAAACATTAATGATTATGTTGAATTTTGTTTACACTTGGTGCATGTTTGATTTTTATAAACATTTTGGATATTAATTTAAACTCAGTTACGACTTATTGATATATATATATATATATATATATATATATATATATATATATTGTGGTGACAGAAATCACAACACAAATAATAATGAAAGAAAACAATCACCAAGACAATAAGAACAGCAAACAATCACAACACAAGAGTTTACATGGTTCAGCAACTTGCCTATGTCCACGGAGAGGTCTAATGCTTTGATTGAGTAACTCTCGAGATGGTTTTTTGCTACATGCCCTTATACCCCAGGCCAGGGGTACAATATATATTCAAGTAATTGAATGTGTTGGTAACTAATACATTGAACCTGTATCCCTTGAATATCTCTCCTAGATTTTTGGGGGTAGACTCAGTCATATCATCAAATGTAACTGCTTGACTGAGGCTCATAATTTGGGCCGAAAACCGAAATAACTCATTTGGGCTTGGCCGGCTACTTTTATGGGCTTGATCGACACAATAGTCACCCATAATTTCCCCTAAAATTTTTAGGGCCTTTAGGCTCATAAATTTTAAAAAACATCTTCTCGTCCCCCTTTGATGGCACTGTCGTAATTCGTGAGATTGATTGGGGTGTGAATCGTCATTTGGCAGGGAGTTTAAGCTCCAAATCTTCTTCGATTAGTGTGCACTATCATTGATGAGTTTAAACTGAGAGTATTGGACAATTATATCGTCACTTCAACTTTTTACTTCCTTCGCTTTCAAGCTATCTCTTGCTCCAAAGTTGTCTCTTGCTCTTCATCTTCCAAATTTGTGGTTTTTCATTATCTCAAGCTTAATTCTTTCCTCTTAAGTTCCTAGTCCCTTCTCTTTCTGTACTTCCTTTCATCATTGCTTTTCTTTCTACTGTAGCTAGGGTTTTCTCATGGCAAAAATAAATAAAAAGTCTGGTTAAGTTCAGGAAATGCTATAATATCCCTAACTGGGTGGATATTGAGTGTGCCCATGTTCGCAATGTCCGTGACATTGAGGATGGCCACTGGATTATCTCAAGGGGGTTTAATCTTTCCCCCAAATCCCTTATTCTTTTATTTCTTTCAATACTTCAATATAGTTCCAGCTCAGTGTTCTCCAAATGTTTGGAAAATTATAAATGGTGTCCATAGAATAAATAAACTTTACGGCACTAACTTAGGATTGGTTGAAATTTGCTTCTATTATACTTTTTCTCGCACGAGATCTGGACTTCTTTACTTGAAAGCGGGGAGTCTATATAGGGTATTGGTAGTGAATCTACCCGATTACCATAAGGACTACTAGCCTGAGGGGTTCATTGCTAGGAATTGGCAATTCCCTCCCCAAGTACAGGGAGCAAGGTACAGGGAACCTCAGATCCCTACATATGGGGAGGAGTAAATAGGTTATTGCCCAACCTTGTTGCTTATTGCTTGATGCTCTAATGTATTCTTCTAATATTTTTCTTTTCTTTTTGAGAGAAGTTTAAAAATCAAGAACCTGCTCCTCACGAGATTCGTGTTGCTGAGTTGATCGAAGCGTGGAAGATAAAGGACTCTATTGTATAAAGTGAGCATCCCAGGTTGGCTGCCTTCTTATTGGAATACAAGAACACTACCACCATCTTCATCGCTCACTCAGTTGACTCCATTCCTCATATTGATATCCCAGAGGAATAAGAAGAGGAAGCAGGTGCTCTCAAACCCATCGAGCTAGACGATGGCGAGGATAGAATCTCAAGGATCAGTGTTGATGTAGGTGGCAAAGGTGGTAGTGGTGAGGCAGGATCCAGTGAGGAGGGATCTAGAGAGGAAGAATATGGTGGATAGAGGTCCAGCGAGGAAGGTCCTAGGTCAGGAGATTCCATATCGGAAAGTTCTAGAGAGGTAGATATGGCTCTCCTTAGAAGAACAAACTTGATCCGTGACGATGATGATGATGATGATGTCCTGCTAACCAACAAGCTGAAGATCCAGAAACCAAGGTCTAAGGATACTTCTAGTGGTTCCCAGACAATATCTCATGAGAAAGAGGTGGAGAGGAGGAAGAAAGAAGAAGAGAAGAGAGAAAGAGAGAGAGAGAGAGAGAGAGAAAAATAAAGAAGAAGAGGAGAAGAGAAGAAGAAGACAAAAGAGGCTGAGAAGAAGAGATAAGGGGAGAGGAGAAGAAAGGATGAAGAAAGAACAAGCTTTTCTTATGCCTGTGAATATCCCAGCTGAGGGAGCCTCCGTGGCTCTGACCCCTTAGCTCGCTCCCATAATGCTTTAGAGAGCTGTGTTCATGGCGAACCATGAGCGGTCTTTGAATATGGGCCCTGACCAGTTGGCCCTGAAAGCAGATCAAGGTCTTGCTCTAGTAAGGCCACTTCCCATTTTATCTATTTCTTTGACTTGTAATTTTTTCACATTTTGTTTACTAATTTCGGTATCTTCCTACAGTTTGTGTCTAACTACACCATCCTTAGGCACAGCTGAAATGAGCTGGTGAGGAGGAACTCTGAGCCTAAGGAGAGCCTAAAGTCTGCTCAAGAGAACCAGAAGTCCTCTGAGAAGGCTCTCATAGATCTTGAGGCTTCTTTTGCTAAGAAGAGGGCTGAAACGGCCAATGAGCTGAAGGAACTCCGTGAGGCCTGCGAGCAGGTCGTGACGATAAAATGGCCATCACAGATGAAAATAAAGGGCTTGCTGAGAAGGTAAAGAGCTTGGAAATGGAGGTGGCTATCGTCAGAGAGAGTGTCTATAATAAGGGCTAGGAGGCAGCGTATGAAGATGCCAAAAAATAGATCGACTACATCAGTCGGGCAAACTTAAAAAAAGGCTAGGATCGAGCCTTAGTCGCTACTGGAGTTGTTGTTGACTCCTCTCTGTTCATCGAGCACAACCCTGGTCCCAAGCCAGTCATTGATGATGAAGTCCATACTGGTCGAACTACTGTGGAACCTACGACTCCTGCTGATGATGTACCAACTAGGCCTGTCAATGGGTCGGGTCTGGACCCGGACCCGAACCCGATCCGTATAATAGGGTCTGAGCATATTTTTTGGACCCGAGACCCGAAGACCCGAAGACCCGTTTATTAAATGGGTAGGGTCTGGATCTTATACAAGATCCGGACCCGAAGACCCGACCCTAATTGTACATTATTATTTTGTATATATATACATATATACTATAAATTTATATATATTTATAAATATATCTTATCAATATAACATGTAACTATTATATATAAAAATATATATTTATGTATACAATAAATATAAGTAATATATGTTTTATCTATACTAATAATATTCTACAATACATTACAAAATATTTTAATTTAAGGTTAAATAATAAAGAAGGGGGATAAAATAAATGTACATATTTGACCGACCCGAACCCGAGACCCGAACGGATTCGGGTCTAGATCCAATATTGTAGACCCGATGAAGACCCGAACCCGAACCCGATGAAGACCCGATTACACGGATCTGGATCTCCCTAAACCCGACCCGTCTCCGAACCGTTGACAGGCCTAGTACCAACTAAAGAACAGGAAATTAATCTTACCCCAATCGAGGGAGGTGTACTTGGGGCTGAGACGAGCGAGACTGATGCTGACAAGGGGAAAGAGTCAGCCTCCACCGAGCAAGTTGAGGTTGCCCAGTAGACTTTAAGGCCTTTTCTTTTACTTGTGCATTTTTTGTTCTTTCCTCTTGTCATCTAATGTATCTGTACCTGGCCATTGCCATTTTTCAATGAAATGGAGAAATTTTGTTTTTGTATTCACTGATATATGGGTTTTATGTGTTTGACGTCTTGTAGTTTGTCGATAGTGATGATTACATTCCTGCCACTGATCGTCTAGGATAAATCCCTAGTTCGAATGTAATCGAACAAGTTCATCGAGCTTTTATCAAGATTTTCAAATCCCTTAGGGCAAGGAACCAAGACTACAAAGATCAGTCTGAAGTAGTTGCCAGACTGAAGCATATGCTTGCGGATATAGAAGAGATGCCTTCGTTCAAGAAGAGATGGATGCTCTGAAAGCTAAGCAGTTGGACGCGTTCGAGATCAATCAGGTTGGGGAGGTGCTACAATAAGAAAATGATGCTTTAAGGAGGGAGATTGCACGCCTTAAGGAAAATGCTCCAAGAAATGCTCCCAGATTAGGCATAAATTCTTCTGAATTTAGCCCCTTAATTTAGAGACTTTTAGCACCTCGGACGATGTAAAACTCATTGATTTATCTCATATATGTGCTACTGACCTTTCCTATATAGTGCCTCAAGTTTTGTGTATTTTTCATGCTTTTTACAAGTATTTTATGAAAGTGAAGAGAAGAGGAAACTAAAAACCAAGAAACCAAGGAAGGAAGAAAGAAATAAAGGAAGGAAAATCGGAGGGCAAAAGAGTAACTTTGCATCTGGAGTTCGAAAGAGGAACCAACATGAAAGTTGAATATCTCGAGTCTACAAGCACTTAAGAAGAAACGGCACCCAAATCCGAGTCTTGAATCAGAAGTTATGAAGCCTCAAAGATGAGAGAAAATCTCCACTTAAGCAAAAAAAAAGACCTCCGGACCGATCCGATATGAAACAAAAATGATCCGGTCTGGAGGAGGTGAAGTTCCTGAATAAAATGAACCACCAGACCGATCCGGTTATCCCCAAAAATGATTCCGTCCGAAAGATTAAAAGTTCCTGCATAGATTTAAAGGCCGGACCGATCCAGTTTCAAGCAAAAATGAACCGATCCGATATTCGACGGACCGAATCGATGGACCAGGTCGGACCGGTCCGGGTGTCAAATTTCTGATTTTTTCTTTTTCAAAATTAGATTTGTATCTAGTTCAAACTCTTGTAATTTCGTAGAGTATTTATTACATTTTAATTCCTAGACATGGGAGAGTTCTCTTTTTTGATAGTTTTAGAGAGCATTTGCGATCAAGAACCCTAGGTTTCTAAGTTTTGCTACATTAATTCAAGATTCAAGCTTTAATTCCAGCATTTTTTTCATTACAAGTATTATTTAATTTCTACTTTTAATTGCTTTCATAGTTTAGCTTTATTAGTTATTAAGTTTAGGTTGCAATTCTTACTTCCAAATTTTCTTCTCAATTTCTCACATAAGCCATGAATTTCTGCAAATTTGATTTTGTGTTCACACTTAGTTTAATTATGTCCAGCTAATATTTAAGGGTTGGGATGCATGAACCCAATCCAATGTAATTTATCTATGTAGAAAATAGGTTTTGAATTGAAAATTTATTGGATCATGTTGTGTAGTACGCACAACCGTCGTAGACCTTTTAACCTCGTTTGCCCTAGGTAACCGAGTTGTTTAAGGATACAATGCTCGTGTTAGAGATTCGACATCGCTTTATTCTTACCTTTAATTATATATGATGCGGGCTAGTACCCTCATATATGTAATTCTTAGGATTACTAAAGACTGGGTTCAATCAACTTTCTAATACAAAAGCTAGTATTTTATCCGATAAATGTACTAGGGTTTGGGGGATTGTATCCTAATCTATCTTTCCTTTATTCATATTCACTTCATTATAGTAGTTTATTTTGGCACACTTAGTTTAGAACTAGTTTAAATTTCCTTTGCATTTAGTTCGTAGTCATTCAGTTCAACATTAATCATTTTTTTGTTCTTTTCTCGAGTCAATTTCGGGTTAGTCTTCTAGTCCTACGTCGTCACGAATTTTCGTCCTATTTCCCTATGGAGACGATCCCGACATATTAGATTATTACTAATGTGATAGTCTTGCACTTAAGCCTATATAGCACACACACTAGATACACATTTGTGGTTGCGTCAAGTTTTTGGCATTGTTGCTGGGGAATTAGGTAGACTTTAGGTTAGTGGATTCAATCCCAAATTTGATTCCAAAATCCAAAAAAAAATAAAAAAATAAAAAATAAAAAAGAAATCATCTCTAAAAGCCCTTTCATGCAAAATCAAGAACAAAATCCTTAAAATACTCCAATAAGTATTCAAGAAAATTCCATCGTTGAGTATAATTCTGAAATCCCCAACACCCCTCGCGTTCCACAATTTTGGGCTCCACCTCCTACCCCTCCAAACTCCATCACGAGTCACACGCTGAGTCACACGTCTGGAACATTGAGTGAGGATTCTGATTTCATTGGAGAGAGTTCCATGTAGGATATCTCTAGTTTCGGTATGGGTGAGGGAAACCTACCGTATCGTCCCATGAAAGAACTCCTCTTTCCCTAGCGAACTGTCACCCCTGGTTACATTTTACTCCCATATAATGCTGGACAGTTCCACTTCCATAATGGGATGATACAAATTCATCTAACATTTCACAACATGGATTCGGAGAGACCATATCTCCACATCCGCGAGTTCGAAGAGGCATGGGAAACTTTTAGTGATCAAGATTTCACGCAAGATATCATTCACCTAAAGAATTTTCCTTTTTCCTTAAAGGATAAAGCTAAGACCTGGCTTTGGTATTTACCACCAAACTCGATCATATCATGGAAGGATATGCAATCCAATTTTCTCTCGAAGTTCTTTCCACCACATAAAGCCAATTCTCTCAAGGCTCAAATTCAAGCCTTTCTACAACAAGATAATGAGCCATTTGACCGGTGTTGGGAGCGCTTCCAAGAGCTTGTTAACGCTGGCCCCCATCATGGATTTGAGAAACATCACCTTATCTCTTTCTTCCATCACGGGCTAATTGTAGCGTCTAAAAAACTTGTTCAAATAATGTGTGAAAGACCGTTTTGGGAATTAGATGCGAGTGACATTGAGGATCGTCTTAAGTATGCTGCCGAGACTACTCAAGCATGGGACACATCCGATCCTAATTCCCAAAACCGACCTTGACAAGGGTCCACTACTCCTGCTGCGTCCGGTCTATACCAATTGAATTATGATACCTTAATAGACCGTCAACTTGATCAGTTTGAGAAGAGTGTGAAGGACATGCTTGAGGTCCGATTAAGAGAAACTACTGAATCCACTCGTGCTGTGAAAGAGGAGGTGTGTTCTATTTGCGAGATGGGTCATCCAATAAAGGCATGCCCAATAATACCCGCATACAAATCCATGCATAACGAGCAGGTGGAAGCAATAGGAGAGTTCAAGGGAAATTGTAATGCCCCTCATGGGAATGCATACAACCCTTCGTGGAGGAACCATCTTGGTTTTAGCTACGGGCAACAACACACTGCGATGAATCCAAATTCACATGTTTCCCTACCCCCACCCCCTCCTCAATTTCAACAAGCACCACATATGCAGACACAAATTCAAGCACCACCTCCAGGCCCATACATACATTACCCTACCGCGGATATCTCTTGAGGACAATTTAAACCAATTCATCATATCTCAAAACACAACCAATGCTAGGTTTGAGAGTATGTTCACTGTGATGAATACGAGTATCTCTAGGTTGAAAGCATCCTTAAGTGTCCAGGAGAAGGGTAAATTTCCGTCCCAAGACCAAAGACCGCCCTAAGGCCAATCCAATGTTAGCGCGACATCCCACGAGCATCCTAAGCAATGTAGTGCAATTACCACTCTGCGTAGTGGGAGAGTGGATGACTCGTCACCTCTTCCACGCGCTAAGAAAAATAAAAAGGAGATTTCTCCTGGCACGAAAGAGGCCGAAGATGTTCTCGTGAAAAAGAGTGTTGATGAGACACAAGCAGGCCAAAGGTGGTAGTGAAACCCCCCAGTGCAGCCCCATATCCTCAACAGTTGATCCCTCAATCCAAAGAGACTTCTCGGGATAATGTCCTTGACGTTCTTAAGCAAGAAAATATCAATTTACCTTTTCTCGAGACCATAAAGCAAAGTCCCTCATATGTTAAGTTCCTTAAGGACTTACTCACGGTGAAACGGAGGCTGAAGGTAAAGAAAAATGTATTTCTAACACAGAACGTCAGCTCAGTCGTGTTAAGTCATCTTCCACTAAAATATAAATATCCGGGTGCACCCACCATCTCGTGCATCATGGGAAAGAATCGAATCGAACGATCATTAATAGATTTAGGGGCGAGTGTTAACATTCTTCCCTATTCCATCTACAAACAATTAGATTTGGAGGACCTTAAGCCTTCGACCATGACTCTCCAACTCGCGGATCGATCTGAGAAGATGCATCGGGGAATTATTGAAGATGTAATCGTCTAAATTAACACAATCTGCTTCCCGGTGGATTTTGTTATTTGGGATAAGGAGCCATCCATTCTCCTGAGCAATCAAGTTCTCATCATCCTTGGTCGCCCATTCTTAGCTACGGCTAATGCATTCATCAATACTTAAAGTGGGAGAATGTTATTAATGTTTGGGAACATGACTCTAGAGATAAATATCTTTAATAACACTAAGAACGAGGGCGATGAAAGTGAACCGCGAGAAATGGATCTTATCGAGGAAGCACATGAGCATGAGAGGACTCACAAGCGAGAGCTGTTAGGGGTAGATCTTGATGCGCAAAGTGAGAGTGGAAAATTTGATGTTAAGAAAGGAGTATGAGAGGTGTGCTTAGTCACCGAAATTGAGAGCGAGAGTGAGCAAGTAAGCGACAGTGGGGCACAGATATTTGAGGAGATTAAGAGAGAGGACGTGAACGTTAATCATGAAAGAGAGTTAGGCGATATGAGTCTAGAGAACTTTGAGAAAGAATTTGAGCCGATGGATGAGAACCTTAATGTCGAAGTCCAACCTTTATTGGACTCATTTAGTCACTTAGAAGAAAGCGAATGGAAAGATAAGGTAGATAAATTCCTTATTTGTGACCATCCACCCATACCACTTGAGTCCTGTAAGGAGATTGAGGAAAAGACTCAAGTATCATCCGATTTAGAGCCCAACCCATGTACTCCTGAAACTAAGAAAAATCGAGATGTCCCCTACAAGTCAGTGCATGCAGGCAAAGATTCAATTAGGCACCACGAGGATCTCTTCCTAGCGAGTCATCCCGAGACCCGGGTCTCTCCCTTATCTATGGGATTGAGCCTAACTTGTTCCTACTATTTACTTATGACATGAAGACGGGGGAGACTAGGAGAGCAACGAACCTCGTACAAGGGGTTGGGTGAGTTTGTGGAGAGATAAGAGGTCGTCGCACCCCCGACGCGTATGGGGTGATTTTTGTTGTATTTTTGAGTCATGTGATAGTGTCATTTAGAGTCTTTTTTCATTTTAAATATTTGCTTGTTTTCTTTGTCACACTTGTTATTTGCTCTTCTTTAGATTTTAGTCCTTTTGATTGAGGACAATGAAAAAGTCTAAGTTGGGGGGGGGGGGGGGGGGGGGGACAAGTGCATCTTTCTAAAACTTCACAAATTTTGTAAAATGCCCAAAAAACAAAAAAATGAGAAACTTATCAAAATTTCCAAAAAAAAAATTGAGAATTTTTGAAAAGCCAAAAATATTTTTCTTCAAAATAAATAAAAATTGGAATTTAAATTTTTCAAAAGTATCACCGAATTTTTGTTTTAAGTCTCAAATTTAATTGTACGAAGCCGAAATTGACCAAAGATGGAAATTGAGCAAAAATTAACGACTTAACGAATAAGTGTGGAGATTAACCAACACGGTGAGATTTTGAGCCTATCGAGTTTTCGAAGTTTTTTTTAAAATCAATCCGAGTTAACCTTTAACTCAACGTTCAATTCAACATTTTAATAAGTCATTGTGATCTCAAAATTATTGTCTTGATCGGTTGCGGGAAATGTGTATGATGTTGTCTTACAAAACATGCTAGCATATCTCTAAATTAAATCAATCTCGAGACGCATATGGTAATATGATTAGTAATTAGGATAAATGAAGTTAGGCTCTCGTTTGTTTCCCAAAAAAAAATAACTATCAAAAGTTGTGAAAAATTATCCTTTTGCTAGCCATTTTGAGCCGAAGAAAATTTTCCTTTCGTTTGGTAACCCGAAAAACCCACATAGCTCGAAATTGAGAAAAATGTAAAATTCAGAAATTAAGTCCAAACAGTGCAATGAAAAGGGGCAAGAAAAGAAAAGTGCTCAACAAAAATAGCAAGAAAATAAAAATTTGAAAAATAGAAAGCATGGAAAAAGAAGAGGAAAATGAGAAAAAGCTCGAAAAAGAACTAATGGACAGCATAAGGAGATTTTCCAATTTCGAATTTCGTAACCGTTCCATATTACCCAATATACCTTATAACCCAAGAAAAGTCCTAACCGAGTCTAGATTGCGAAGTTAATTATCGTGTGGAGAGTTAAAACACGAAAATATAATAGAAGAGATTAACTGGTGTGTATACGAGGCGATGTTCCCGTTTCCTAATGACCGCAACCCGATGAGGAGATATTTTCACCCATAAATTTCCGTTTTTCAATTTTGTGTGCGTGAATTCATGATGCAACACATTTACTCCTTATACCATGCATACCGAGCGAAATAACCACATTTTGAGTGATTCGTTTGAGAGAGTATCCCATGAGCATTTGAATCAAAACGAATTTTTGAAAAAGTAACGTAATGATCAATCGGTGGAAATTTACGATTAAATTTTTGGCTTCGTACACACAGACGACAAATTGAGATTTGAGAATATAAAATATATGGTGATTATTTTTTGAAAAGTTTGAATTATACAATTTTTAGGTATTTTGAATTTTGTTTGAGTCAAAACCGAATTTTGTGGGTATATTCACTGCAAACCCTCACGAAACACAACTCGTCCTACTAGGGTAACCTAGGGGTTTAAAGGCTTGTTGCATATGCTAAATGCAATCGCTTGCCCGCGAAAGAGGTATCCTCTCTTAATTAAATTATTTTCAAGAGTTGAGCCTAGTTATGATTCTTTTACATTGCTCAGGACGCGCAAAAATCTAAGTTAGGGAGGTTTGATTAGGCATAAATTCTTCCAAATTTAGCCCCTTAATTTAGAGACTTTTAGCACCTCAGACGATGTAAAATGTATTGATTTATCTCATATATGTGTTACTTACCATTCCTACATAGTGCCTCGAGTTTTGTTTATTTTTCGTGATTTGTTATTTTATGCAAGTGAAGAGAAGAGGAAACTCAAAACCAAGAAACCAAGGAAGAAAGAAGGGAAGGAAAGTTAGAGGGTAAAAGAGTAACTTTACATCTAGAGTTTGGAATAGGAACCAACATGAAAGTTAAAAACCTCGAGTCTACAAGCACTTAGGAAAAAACGGCATACAAATCATTGTCTCAGATCAGAAGTTATGAAGCCTTAAAGATGAGATAAAATCCCCACTTACGCATAAAGAAGAAGACCTCCGGACCGATCCGGTCCGGAGGAGGTGAAGTTCCTGAATAAAATGAACCATCGGACTGATTCAGTTATCCCCAAAAATAGTCCGATCCGGAAGCTTAGAAGTTCCGGTATAGATTTAAAGGCCTGATCGATCCGGTTTCAAGCAAAAATGAACCGATTCGGTATTTGACGGACCGAACGATGAACCAGGTCAGGCCAGACCGATCCGGTTGTCGAAATTTTGATTTTTTCTTTTTCAAAATTAGAGTTGTATCTAGTTCAAACTCTTGTAATTTCATAGAGTATTTATTCCATTTTAATTCCCAAACATGGGACAGCTCTCTTTTTTGATAGTTTTAGAGAGCTTTTGCATTCAAAAACTTTAGGTTTTTAAGTTTTGCTACATTAATTCAAGATTCAATCTGTAATTCCAGCATTTCTTCATTACAAGTATTATTTAATTTCTGCTTTTAATTGCTTTCATAGTTTGGCTTAATTAGTTATTAAATTTAGGTTACAATTCTTATTTCCAATTTTTCTTCTCAATTTCTCACATAAGCCATGAATTTCTGCAAATTTGATTTTGTGTTCACACTTAGTTTAATTATGTCCAGCTAAGTTTTTAAGGGTTGGAATGCATGAACCCAATCCGATGTAATTTATCTATGTAGAAAATAGGTTTTGAATTCAAAATTTATTGGATCGTGTTGTGTAGTACGCACAACCGTCGTAGACCTGTTAACCTCGTTTTTCCTAGGTAACCGAGGTGTTTAAGGATGCAATGCGCGTGTTAACTATTCGGCATTGCTTTATTCTTACCTTTAATTATATATGATGCGGGCTAGTACCCTCATATATGTAGTGCTTAGGATTACTAAAGACTGGGTTCAATCAAATTTTTAATTCAAAAGCTAGTATTTTATTCGATAAATGTACTAGGGTTTGGGGGATTGTATCCTAACCTATCTTTCCTTTATTCATATTCACTTCATTACAGTAGTTTATTTTGGCACACTTAGTTTAAAACTAGTTTAAATTTCCTTTGCATTTAGTTCGTAGTCATTCAGTTCAACATTAATCATCTTTTTGTTATTTTCTCTAGTCAATTTGGGGTTAGTCTTCTAGTCCTACATCGTCACGAATTTTCATCCTATTTCCCTGTGGAGACGATCCCGACTTATCAGATTATTACTAACGCGATAGGCTTGAACTTGAGCCTATATATCACACACACTAGATACACATTTGTGGTCGCGTTACTCCCCAAGTTATTCAAGCTTCCTCGTCGTCATCCACACAGAGAGCTAGGAGAGATGACAGAAGTTCTCAGAGGGAGATTGTCGAGCTGAAGGGGGATGTTAGGTGAGCATACGTAATTTTTGTTAGACTACAGAGAGACGTCACAAGTCTACGACATTTTTTTTAAAAGTTCCTCGGCAGGTGTGGGCTGACGAGTATGATAAAAGCTGGATAGATTCTCCCACCAAGGTGAAAGAAATGGAGGAGCGTGCCTTTATTAGAGGGTGGCTAAGTGACCTCAAGGAGTTGAGGGTTCCCAAAAACTCTCCCTTATGGTATAGGCATGAGATCACTCCCCCAATCTTGGAGCCAAATCCCTTTTGAAGGTATGATCGATGGATCCCTATAGATGCTATTTCAAGGTAGCTCCTGGAGCCGAGCTCAGAGGAGGCTGTGGAGAGCTTTGCCCCTTATCCTGATGATGTTCAAAGAACTAGAGTAGTGGACTACCTTGCCCAGCGACCAGGATCCTCTTACGGTTGATTTATTTCCTTATTGTCGTACATGTAACTATGTAATTCTTAGTAAGAAATAAAATATTTATATTTTGGGCATAGGCCGACTAAACATGTGTTGCTTGCTTTTGACTTTTTAATAAACTCTAGTTATTTAGGGCATTTCAGCTGACTAAATGTCATTTAGAGTTTAATTTAAATTTAGCATTCCCCCAGTCCAGTATGCCTTAGCCATGACATTCCTCCCACTTTACCTTTTAGGTTGAGTCATCACACTACCTTAGGCCTAAGTATGGAAATGGAAAGAATAGGTGATCCACCCAAGCAGAATTTTAGGGCCAAACTACGTTGGCAACCAACCTAAGTTGGTCGTATTTCCTAGGGATCCCTTGTTGGTCTTTATTTGTTGTCGGAGCAACCTAGGAAGCCAATTATGTTTTGGAACAAAGACCTGAGGAGGGTTATCACCTGTTAACCCTGCTAATTATGCTTTGAACAAGTTGATCTAGGATAGTCCTAACCATTGTGTTGTAATCATAAGATGCTGGTTCAAAAGATCCTTTGAGTGCAGTAAGCTAGCAAACTTACTTTAATTCAGGAGTTCTATTATACTCATAAAAAGATCGGAGCCTGTAACTTGTAAAGGGTGTATATAATAAAATACATTCGAGACAACCAATACATATAAAATGTCAAGTCCAATCGAGTTTTATAAATCGAAGTTATAAACAAAGAGCAACACTAGTTTATAAAATAAAAATCTGCCTAAAATAATGGTGCACTAATAAGGAAATCTAGAAGTAAAATTTCTTCAGGTTGACCGCATTCTAAGCCCTTGGTATCTCCCTGCCCTCCAGTGTTTCCAAGTGATAGGCTTCTTGTAAGTCATCTCTCACTATCTTAATAGGTCCTTCCCATTTTGGTCCTAGTTTACCATCTGATGGTTTCACAGCACTGCCAAGGACTTTCCTCATGACACAGTCCCCAACTTGAAGTTTCCTTGAAATGACTTTCTGGTTATACTATTTGGATAGTTGTTGCCGGTAGGATGCCAGTTTAATGAGAGCCAATTCTCGACGTTCATCAGCTAAGTCAAGTTCAGTGAGTAATGCTTCATCATTATGGCCATGGTCGACCAACATATACCTCATGGTAGCAAAACCAGCTTCTAGCGGGATAACTACTTCCATTCCAAATGTGAGTGCAAGGGTGTTTCCCCAACTGCTCATCTTAGGGTGGTGCGATAGGCCCAGAAGATGTGGGGTAATTCGTTCGCCCAAGCTCCTTTGGCCCGTTCTAGGCATTTCTTTAGTCCATCGATCACTGTCTTATTGGAAGCCTTGGCTTGACCATTGCTTTTGGGATATGCTACAGAGCTGAAGTAATGCCTAATTCCATAATCGTTGCAAAAACTTTGGAAGGGGGCACTCTCAAACTAGGTCCCGTTATCAGTAATGATCGTTCTGGGTATGCTGAAGCGGGTAATGATGTTTCTCCATATAAACCTCATCATGTATGTGTCCCTAATGTTCTCCAGTGGTTATGCCTTTATCAACTTAGTGAAGTAGTCTGTAGCGACCAATAAATACTTTCGATTACCTACCACAGTAGGCAGAGGACATATGGTGTCCAAACCCCACTGGGAGAAGGGACACGGGCTGGTTAATGACTTTAGGTCGCTGGCGGGCTGGTGGACCATGGGTGAGTGTTTTTGGAATTGTTTCACTTTCGAACATAGAATCCAGCATCCTTCTGCACGTATGGCCACCAATACCCTTCCTTCATTGCTCAAAAGGCTAGTGACCTTCCTTCTGCATGAATTCCATAAATTCCCTCATGAAGTTCATGCAAAACTTACTTTATGTCTTGTGGATGAATGCACTGGAGGTAAGGGCCGGTGAAGGATCTCTTATACAACTTCTCATCAGGAGATAATTGAAAATGAGCAGCTTTAACTCTTATCTGATGAGATGACCTCTTGTCAATTGGCAGTATATCACTTCGTAAGTAGTATGTGATGGGATCCATCCAACTCAGAGCCTTTTCAATGTGGAGAACCTTCTCAAGTATCAGCGACTCAGTAGTCTGATTAATGATGGGTTGCGCGAGGAAATTTATTTGTATTGTTCTTTTCAAGTCAGGGTTATTGCTGAACTCGGAGCTGCTAGGGAATCTGCATGGTTGTTCTATCCTATGGGGAACTACTGAACATCCACTTGATCAAAGTTGGTTATTAGTCCCTTAACAACGGCGAGATAAGTTGCCATCATTTGCATTAAAATCACCATTTATCTGGTTGGATACCAACTGAGAGTCACCGAAGACTTGAAGGTGCCTTGCCCTTAGCAGTTGTGCTTTGTATAATCCAGCGATCAGTGCCTCGTATTGTGCCTCGCTGTTGGAGGCTTAAAATCCTTGTCTGATGCCTTACTCGACCACTGTGTTTCGTGAGTTACTAGTACGATACCTACTCCTGCCCCTTGAGATGGAAGCTCTATCAATGTATAAGGTCTAAACGCTTAGTTCCCATAATCTCTCCCTTGGTCGACTGGTTTTCGGCTAATTGACAGGTTATTCTCCTATGAACTCAGCGATGAAATCAGCTAAGATTTGGCCCTTGACAGCTGTTCTTGGTTGAAAGTGAATATCAAAACTTCCGATCTCGACTGACCACTTTGACAGTCATCCAGAGAGGTCTTCTTTCCTCAGAACAGCCTTTAAAGGGTACGAAGTAACCACGAAGATGGATTAGGCCTCAAACTAACGCTTCAGTTTCCTCGAGGCTATCACCAATGCATAAGAGAGCTTCTTTAATAGCAGATACCACTGCTCAGCTTCCAAAAGAGTCTTACTCTTATAGTAGATTGGATTATGGCTCCATCTTTTTCACATACCAAGGCGGAGCTCACAGCATGGTTTGACACAATGAGGTAGATATATAAAGTATTTCCCTCTCTAAGAATCACGAGCAAAGGGGGACAGCCGAGATATGTCTTGAGTTCTTCTAAGGCTCTGGAGCAGTCCTCGTTCCATGTTATGCCCTTATTTTTTTTCAATAACTGAAAAAAGGGTTGACATCATTCTGAGGATTTTGAAATGAACTGGTTAAGCGCGGAAAGCATTCCGGTGAACTTTTGTACATCTTTTATTCTTTGAGGGGGTTGAACTTTGTTGATGGCATCAATCTGGTCGGGGTTTTCCTCTATTCCTCTATTGCTGACAAAGTATCCAAGGAATTTCCCCGACTCGACATCGAAAGAACACTTACTTGTGTTAAGTTTCTTTTGATATTTCCTGAGAATGTCGAAAGTCCTCGAGGTCAGAGAGGTGATTGTCCTTAAGCATACTCTTGATGAGCATATCGTCAATGTAAACTTACATAGTATACCCCATTTTCTCTTTAAACATCTTTGTAACTAGCCGTTGATAAGTCACTCCTGCATTATTAAGGCAAAATGGCAGAACTTTATAACAATACAAACCAACAGTGGTTATGAAGGAGGTTTTATCCTGATCTGGCATGTGAAGGGGGATTTGGTGCTATAGAGAGTAGGTGACTAAAAATCTCATCCTCTCATGAGCTGTTGTAGCGTCGACCAGTTGATCGATCTTTGAAAGAGGGAAACTGTCTTTAGGACAGGCCTTGTTGAGGTCGGTGAAGTCGATACAAACTGAAAAATGCGTTACTAATCCGTTTATTGAAAATAAACTATTTAAGTAACTCCGAGTTATTTTTTGAAGAAACTCTTTTCTTAAATCAAAAAGGACTAATCACAAGACGTGTTTAATAAAACAATATGTACGAGATCTTATTCAAGATTTAGGCAACAAGTTTTAAAAGATAGTTTAAACAAGTTTTAAACACAGCACAACCAAGAATGAGATGAGAAAATGTAGAAGGCTTATGTTCACAATTTTTACATGGTAAAACCTCACCAATTGAGGAAACATCCACGACTCCCTCTACGGAGTAAAATAAAAAATCAACTAAAACAAATATATGAGTTACAAACTATATAACTAACATGTAAACAACTCAGACCTATATAAGTTTAGGAATGTACCCTCTGGTGTCCTTATACTTCTCTGCAGTTCTGATTGTAGATGTAGTTCTCCCAGTTTGTCAACTTCTGATTTGTTCCAGCACTTTACGTCGACTTATGTTCTCAAGATCTTATTACCAACACTTTTCGTGTTGTAGGGTGTAAGTGTTTATGAAGGTTCTTTCTAACACATGCATGCACACACACACACACACTTATTAAGTACAAACAGTCCTAACAAATTACAGTTACACTATATGCAGTGATCTTTTCTTTTTCTTTCTTCTTAGAAAACTTTGAACCTTATTTGACCTTTCAATCTATCCCAGAATCCACGGATACCTTGCTAGAAGACAGACAAGGTCTTAATCAATCTCAGAATTTAAAACAAAAACTTTTTGAGATTTAAAACCTCCAAGTGAGATTCCAAACTAGGTCAAAGGTGTAGTTTTACAAGAACAAGAAACAGAAAGCATTTATTGTTGATTTTAAAGTAAGAAAACGTTTTAGAGAAAATAATCAACAATATATTTCTCAAGATGAGAAATAAAAGAAACTAAGTGTAATGTAACGTGAATAACTCAGATCTGAGATTTCTATGGAAACAGAAACTAGATCTAAGTAGAAGTCTAAGTTGGAAACAAGATCTCACGAACACGAGGTTACAGCAACCAAAAAAAAATAACTCAACTTAAAATCTCAAACACTCAAGAACACTCAGGATGGTGTTTTTGGATATGGTGTTTTGATGAAGTGTTTGGGTTAGGTTTGAAGAGGATTTGGACGAAGTTAGGGTTTCTAAATTTTTTCTCTCTTCTCTCTCAATTCTTTGAGGAAATGAAATGGCAAAAAGTCTTCGAAGTCTGAGAATAGAGGCCTTTTTATAGTGAGAGGAGAAGGTTCGAGATATCTGATCAAAACCAAGGGCTGAGATCGAGTCAATTTAAATTGACTTGAATCTAAGGGCTCACACAAAGCGGTGCTTAAACGAACGTTGATTGGCTTACAAAATTACAAGGGGATTCATCAAGGCAACATGCAGACCATTAATAAGAAATGATCCCAGGGCTGATAACACACGCGTCTATTGTCTCAGTAAAGAAACACACATCTAACCAATCAGTGTGCAACAGGTGTTGGCCAGTTAAGGGATTTAAAACGCGCATCCAAACTAATTACAAAGTTTACCCTGAAGTCTCTTCCGCTTTTGGATTCTACCCAAGGTAACATTTGACCATATAATTCAACAAGTAATATTTGGAGATTGACCCCAAAACTTTTTAAATCAAATTTTAATTATTAAAACATGGTTTAAAAAATCCCAAAAAATTATTAAAAATCAAACTTAAGGATTTAAACACACTCAACACATGTACACACATAATTATGCAATATGACATGCAAAACATGAATTCTACTGTGTGAAGTGTTGGCAATAGGTTCTTAATCAAGGCAAGAAAGAGAGATGAATAGGCAATCCAACTTCTGAGGCTCTTTGGTTTCTAGGTAGACACAATTTTGTCACAATTTTCAAACTAGATGAGCACTTATACAATATAGACTCAAGTGAGTCAAAGGTATAAGGGCTTCAATCTCCCCCTTTGGAAATATGAGACAAAATCTCCTTTGAGTCATCTTGGACTCGTAGGGCAACAAAAAAAATAAGAAAAACTTATTCCTATCAAAATTCTATCTACCCAAGACCTGGAAATCAAAAAGTACATAACTCAACTAAGTACATTTGAATACCCTATTACAACTATTGAGAGTAACTGTACAAAAAGAAATACCTGCAATGAATTACTAAGATCAAGCTGTTTAGTATATGTAAGAATTGAATAGACTCAAATTTCTCCCCCATTTTGTCTCAAATGGACAAAGGGAAAAACTTGGATAAACAGCAAAAAGATTAATCAGCATAAACCATACCAATAGATTTACGTAACGAAATGAATCTATTATAATCTAGAGGTTTGGTAAACATATCTGCGAGTTGTAGATCAGTAAGAAGATAATTGATTTCTAATTCCTTAGATTCAACTAATTCTCGTATAAAATGATGTCTTATTTTTATATGCTTTGTTCGCGAGTGTTGAACAGGATTTTTAGAAATATTAATCGCACTTTGATTATCACAATAGAGATGCAATTGGTTTTCTTGAATACCACAATCACTTAGCATTTGTTTAAGCCACATTAATTGAGCACAACAGCTGCCAGCGGCTATGTATTCAGATTCAGCTGTTGAGAGTGATGTGCAGTTTTGTTTTTTACTACTCCATCCTACCAAGTTATTACCTATATAATAACATGCTCCTGAAGTGCTTTTACTATCATCAGTACACCCAACCCAGTCAGCATCAGTGTACCCAATTATAGTGCTTGGTGTGTCATTAGTGTACCAAAGTCCTAGATTTAGAGTGCCATTTACATATTTAATGATACGTTTAACAGCATTCAAGTGGCTCTCTTTAGGATTACTTTGATATCTAGCACATACACACACAGCATACATAATATCAGGACGCGAGGCAGTAAGGTATAGTAAAGTGCCTATCATACTACGATATAGAGTAGGATCTACAGATGTTCCATTTTCATCTTTAAAAAGTTTTAGCGTAGTACTCATGGGCGTTTTAGCATTTTTAGCACTCTCAAGGCCGAATTTCTTAACGATCTCTAAAGAGTACTTAGATTGCGAAACAAATAATCCTTCTGGATTTTGTTTGACTTGGAGACCTAGGAAGAACTGCAACTCCCCCATAAGGGACATCTGAAATTCCTTACTCATAATTTCAGAAAAGGATTTTACTTCTGAGGAAGAAGTTGATCCAAATATAATATCGTCTACATATACTTGTGCAATAGTAATGTGTTTGTCAAAATGTTTGACAAATAGAGTTTGGTCATTTCCACCTCTTTTGAAACCTTTATCTAAAAGAAAACTGGAAAGACGCTCATACCAAGCTCTAGGAGCCTGTTTAAGGCCATATAAAGCCTTTTTCAGACGAAATACATGATTTGGATGCTTAGGGTCAATGAACCCTTTAGATTGTTCAACATAGGTTTCCTCAGCCAGTATTCCATTAAGGAACGCAGATTTGACGTCCATTTGATATAATGTAAAACGCATGTGACAAGCTATAGCGAAAAACAGGCGAACTGATTCTAAACGAGTAACAGGGGCAAAGGTCTCGTTAAAATCAATTCCTTCTATTTGGGAGTATCCTTGAGAAACTAATCTAGCTTTATTTCTAATTATTATCCCATTTTCATCAGTTTTATTTTTGAAAATCCAACGAGTACCAACAACCTTTTTGTGATCAGGATGTGGAACAAGATACCATACATCATGAATGACAAATTGTAAAAGTTCATCCTGCATAGCAGAAATCCAGTGAGTGTCATTCAATGCCTCATTTACATTCTTTGGTTCCACAAGGGAAACAAAACATGCATAATGTGCATAATTTCTAAGTTGGGATCTTGTACGCACTGGCTCACTAGGGTTGCCAATAATGTTGTTTATGGGATGATCTTTAGAAACCCAGTTAGGTACTTCAGGTGTCTCAATAGGTAATGAATTATTTATTTCAAAGGGTCATTTTCTAAAATATTTGAAGACTCTTCTTCAATAGTTAATTCACCAGTCTTGCTTTCTACAGTAGTGTCACTAACAATTACATTTATGGATTCCATCATGGTTTTAGTGCAAAGATTATACAATCGATAAGCTCTACTGTTAGGCGAGTATCCTAGAAAAATGGCTTTATCTCCCCGGCTCTCAAATTTAGATAAGTGTTCCCTATCTTTGCATACATAACAAGTACTGCCAAAGGTTCTAAGGTATTTCAGATTAGGCTTCTGATTGTACCAAAGTTCATAAGGGGTTTGTTTGGAATTCTTTCTAAGATAGACCCTATTAATGATGTGACACGCAGTACGAATAGATTCTACCCAAAAATATTTAGGTAAATTCTTGGCATGTAACATGACGCGTGCCATCTCTTGCAAGGTACGATTCTTTCTCTCGGTGATACCGTTTTGTTGAGGAGTTTTAGGAGCACTGAACTCGTGTTTGTAACCATTATATTCACAGTATTCTACAATACCAGTGTCTTTGAATTCACCACCTCTATCACTACGGATTCGATTTACATGAATGTCCTTTTCATTTTCAATCCTAAGAAGAATTTTTAGGAAGGTTTGAAAAGTGTCATACTTTTGTTTTAAAAAGGCTACCCAAGTAAATCTGGTGAAGTCATCAACCATAACGAGGATATAACTGTGTCCACAAAGGCTAAAAGTTTGGGAAGGACCCATTAGGCCCATATGGATGAGTTCTAAGGGATTAGAGGTGAGAATATCTTTGACTTTTTTATGAGGGGCCTTAACAATTTTACCTTCTTGATAGGAACCACAAACAATATTATGAATGGGTTTAATTTTTGGAATTCCTCTTACTATGTCGTGAGTAGACAATTTACTAAGATTATCGTAATTTATGTGACCCATTCTGTTATGCCATATCTCGTTGTCATCCATTCTGGCAACATTACAAGTTTCAGAATTGTTCTTGATAGTATAGCAGTTGTCAGGAGTTCTGAATCCAGTAATTATGCATTCACCTTTTTCATTTAAAATCTTGCAATTGTTCTTTGAAAAGGTAACAGTATGGTCAGAGTCACAAAATTGCGAAATACTAAGTAAGTTGGCCTTTAGACCTTTAACTAGAAGATCATCTTTAAGAATAGGAAGCCCTTTTTCTTGGAGAGTTCCTTTGCCTATGATTTGAGATGAAACTCCATCACCAAAAATGACTTTACCACCAGCAAATCTGGTTTTGTTTAAAAGTTTAGAT
The DNA here is from genome assembly GCA_949130495.1 of Sambucus nigra. Lineage (NCBI taxonomy): Eukaryota > Viridiplantae > Streptophyta > Magnoliopsida > Dipsacales > Adoxaceae > Sambucus > Sambucus nigra. The sequence continues at coordinate 627,761 of CASBWL010000094.1, forward strand.
TCATCTCCAGTCATGTGCTTAGAACATCCAGAGTCTAAATACCAACCAGATGATGTTTGTTCGTCTTTTAAAGCGGTAACAACAATATTACACTTCATCTGAGGTAATAGATCATCTTTTCTAATCCAAATTGCTTTAGTTTTCATCTTGCGCTTATTAGCTCTCAACTGATAAAATTTGCGAGCATTAGATTTTTGTTGAAAAATGTTTTGCGCATGATTTTGAATTTTGTGAAAGACTTGAGCATTTGATTTAGGAAAGTGCTTAGGATTCCTTCTAGGAAATGTTCTTTTAGGTTGGGTTAGAGTTTTTATCTGGCTGTCTAGGAAGTATATAATTGTTTCGACTCCTCCTAGAATAGTTAAAGTTCTGGTAAGTACGAGGATTATAGATAGGTTTGACAAGTCTCCTAGCATAGCAACCATCGAAAGAGTGACCATATATGTCACAGTAGGAGCAATAAAGATTGCTCAAGATGGGGGTCTCCTTAGGAAAGTCTCTAAACAAAGGTTTTATAGAGTTTTGAGGCTGAACTCTATTCCTGGGTGTGACAGTCTTGAATGCAGACTCATTCTTCCTAATAGAAGGACAGAAGTATTTAGCCTTAGGTGAACTTTCATGTTTAGAGTAACTAGATTCCCCAATGTTAAAACTTTGATTTTTTGAATCAAACTCAGTTTTTAGAGAATGAAAGTCTGGGCATGTTTCAATAGGTCTTTTGCCTCCTGACACAAACTTGATAGATTCAAAATATTTAGTTTGTGTTTTCAAATTGGGACAAAATCCTATGCCAGTTTGATCATCAGAATTGGTTTTAGATTCAGCAACAAATTCATCAAAACATTTAGAATTATTTTCAAATTTTGTAAATTTTTTGAAAACAGTTGTTGTCTTTTCTTTGGTTTGTTCCAATTCTAACAATGTCCCTTTGTACTTTTTCTCCAGAATTTCATTTGTTTCAGTCAAATTTTTCAGTTTTTCATCAAAAACTTTAATTTCACTTTTATGAGTTAAACATTGGGTAGTGTACTCTTCAGCATTCAGTTTAACCATCAGGCTTAGATCTTCCAATTTCTTGGTAAGATCTTTAACAGTCTTTTCTAGTCTAGTGCTTTTCTTGAGAGTCTTAGTGTAAAGTGTGTGAATGTCTGGGAGATCTTCATTGTCCGAGTCACTAAGTGTTGTGTGTGGAGTGACCCCTAACGATTCATTTGCTAAACTCACACACCCATTGACATCGTCATTATCGCCATCCCTTTGACTCACACACCCCGAGGTAGAATATGCGACATTCTCAGTAATCAAAGCATCTAAACCAGTAATAACCACATTCGAAGTATTAGTCATAGAGTTATTTGGTTCATCCTCATTAACAAACATAGACATGTCATCATTATAAATAATCTTGGCAAAGAAAGACATGCAAGGATCAAAAGCATCTGATGACTCAGGTTCCTCATTTTCAGAGTCACTTGAATCATCCCATGTTTTGTAGATATTAGCTCTAGTGTGTTTGTTTTGAGTGTTCAAGTTAACTCTACAGTCTTGTGCAATGTGCCCCAGTTTACCACATCTATAGCATTCAGTCTTCTTAAGGTCTCTATTAGGTCTAGGGTGAGAGTCCTTATGATTTATGTCATTGTTTTTCTCATGAGGTCTGTGACTAGAAGAAGCTGGATAATTTGACTTGCCTTGTCTATTTGCCACTTTGTTTCTAAACTTAATGATTTTCTTGAACTGTTTTGTCATTAAGGCAGTATGATTGTCCAAACTATCTATATCGCAGTCCTTATCAGATTCATCATTGGAAGTATTAAACTCAGGCTTAATCAATTTAGAAGAGAAGCTTAGATTGGAACTAGTCTGTTTCCTATGGGATTGGGTTAATTGTTTCTTAAATTCCAGTTCCATTTACACAGTTCTTAATTTACTACTGAGTAATTCAGGAGTGAGATTTATATCACACATTTCCTTAATAGCATATCTTTTGTTACCAAACTTCTGTGGTAATGATCTCAGAATTTTAGATACAATTTCTTGTCTATCATAGGTTATCCCATTAGCATGCAGTTTGGTCACAATATCAGTCAGGTTCATATAGAAGTCATCAAATGATTCAGTCTCAGTCATAATTAAGGAGTTATATTGCTGAATAAGCATTTGTGTTTTAGCAGCCTTAACTCTAGTGTCTCCTTCATGAGCAGTGGCTAAGGTGTCCGAAGCTTCCTTAGATGGTACAGGATGAGATTCTTTTGAACTCATGTTCATTTATAGACATAAATATAGCATTCTTTCCTTTATTATTATTTCGAGAAACTTGTTTCTCTTCTTGAGTGAACTCACGTAGAGCTTTCTTAACCCTCTCATTACTTCCTTCGTTGGCTGGTTTAGTAGGAAAAATATAACCATTTTCAACAATGTCCCAGACATCATCTCCCAAAGTTCCTTGAATGAAAGCAATCATCCTTACTTTCCAGTAAGCAAAATTGGTTCCATCAAAGATTGGAGGTCTGGTCAAGTTACCAAATCTTTCATTTTTCTCGTCCATATTTGATTTTCAGAAAACAATTTCAGAAACACAGGATCTCTTTAAAAGCAATTTACAAAGCTCTGATACCAATTGAAAAATACGTTACTAAATCCGTTTATTGAAAATAAACTATTTAAGTAACTCCAAGTTGTTTTTTGAAGAAACTCTTTTCTTAAATCAAAAAGGATTAATCACAAGACGTGTTTAATAAAACAATATGTACGAGATCTTATTCAAGATTTAGGCAACAAGTTTTAAAAGATAGTTTAAACAAGTTTTAAACACAGCACAACCAAGAATGAGATGAGAAAATGTAGAAGGCTTCTGTTCACAATTTTTACGAGGTAAAACCTCACCAATAGAGGAAACATCCACGACTCCCTCTACGGAGTAAAATGAAAAATCCACTAAAACAAATATATGAGTTACAAACTATATAACAAACATGCAAACAACTCAGACCTATATAAGTTTAGGAATGTGCCCTCTGGTGTCCTTAAACTTCTCTGCAGTTCTAATTGTAGATGTAGTTCTCCCAGTTTGTCAACTTCTGATTTGTTCCAGCACTTTACGTCGACTTATGTTCTCAAGATCTTATTACCAACACTTTTCGTGTTGTAGGGTGTAAGTGTTTGTGAAGGTGCTTTCTAACACATGCATGCACAAACACACACTTATTAAGTACAAACAGTCCTAACAAATTACAATTACACTATATGCAGTGATCTTTTCTTTTTCTTTCTTCTTAGAAAACTTTGAACCTTATTTGACCTTTCAATCTATCCCAGAATCCACGGATACCTTGCTAGGAAGACAGACAAGGTCTTAATCAATCTCAGAATTTAAAACAAAAACTTTTTGAGATTGAAAACCTCCAAGTGAGATTCCAAACTAGGTCAAAGGTGTAGTTTTACAAGAACAAGAAACAGAAAGCATTTATTGTTGATTTTAAAGTAAGAAAAGATTTTAGAGAAAATAATCAACAATATATTTCTCAAGATGAGAAATAAAAGAAACTAAGTGTAATGTAACATGAATAACTCAGATCTGAGATTTCTATGGAAACAGAAACTAGATCTAAGTAGAAGTCTAAGTTGGAAACAAGATCTCACGAACACAAGGTTACAGCAACCAAAAAAAAATAACTCAACTTAAAATCTCAAACACTCAAGAACACTCAGGATGGTGTTTTTGGATATGGTGTTTTGATGAAGTGTTTGGGTTAGGTTTGAAGAGGATTTGGACGAAGTTAGGGTTTCTAACTTTTTTCTCTCTTCTCTCTCTACTCTCTTCTCTCTCAATTATTTGAGGAAATGAAATGGAAAAAAGTCTTCGAAGTCTGAGAATAGAGGCCTTTTTATAGTGAGAGGAGAAGGTTCGAGATATCTGATCAAAACCAAGGGCTGAGATCGAGTCAATTTAAATTGACTTGAATCTAAGGGCTCACACAAAGCGGTGCTTAAACGAATGCTGATTGGCTTAAAAAATTACAGGGGGATTCATCAAGGCAACATGCAGACCATTGATAAGAAATAATCCAAGGGTTGATAACACACGCGTCTATTGTCTCAGTAAAGAAACACACATCTAACCAATCAGTGTGAAACAGGTGTTGGCCAGTTAAGGGATATAAAACGCGCATCCAAACTAATTACAAAGTTTACCCTGAAGTCTCTGCCGCTTTTGGATTTTACCCAAGGTAACATTTGGCCATATAATTCAACAAGTAATATTTGGAGATTGACCCCAAAACTTTTTAAATCAAATTTTAATTATTAAAACATGGTTTAAAAATTGTTTAAAAATCCCAAAAAATTATTAAAAATCAAACTTAGGGATTTAAACACACTCAACACATGTACACACATAATTATGCAATATAACATGCAAAACATGAATTCTACTGTGTGAAGTGTTGGCAATAGGTTCTTAATCAAGGCAAGAAAGAGAGATGAACAGGCAATCCAACTTCTGAGGCTCTTTGGTTTCTAGGTAGACACAATTTTGTCATAATTTCCAAACTAGATGAGCACTTATACAATATAGACTCAAGTGAGTCAAAGGTATAAGGGCTTCACAAACTCTCTATTTTCCATTGCTCATAGGAACTACTACCGGGTTGGATAACCATTAAGGGAACTGAACCTCCCGTATAGAACCTGCATCCAATAGCTTTCTGACCACTTTCTCTATTGTTTTATCTTTTTTCGTGGCTATTCAGTGAGCCTTCTGTGTGACTAGCTTAAAGGCTGGGTCAACATGCAATCGATGATAAGCGATGGTGGGATCAATCCCAGGCAGCTCGTAGGGTTCCTATGCAAAAACATCCAAAATTCTTCGAATGAGGGTGACTAATTCTTTCTTATCACGGTCGATCAAAGATGTACCAATCAAAAAAAAATTCTCAGTCTAGCTATTTTCAGCAGCAACTTCTTCGAGGTCTTCAACGACCCTCTCGGAGGGATGGAGCCTGGTCTCCTCCACTCCTGGTCGACCGTACCTTAGCTGATATTTGGAGGGTATTAACCCCTCCTAGGATTCTTCCTTGCTTTTTGATTCATAAGTTTTCCTTTCCTACTTGGGGCAAATGACTGCGATGAAATATTTTTTTGGCCATAGCTTGGTCGCCATGTATCTCGACCACTCCCCGATCTGTTACACACTTCAGCTTTTGATGGTATGTTGAGGGTACGACATTCATTTCATGGAGCCACCCCTTACCGAGGATGGCATGGTACGGAGATTCAATGTCAATTACTAGAAACTTGATCATTGTTGAAATGTTTCCTGCACTGACTGGCAGGACAATCATCCCCAGAGGAACTCTAATCTTTCCAGCAAAGCCAACCAACGAAACTGTGTCTTACTTAATGTTGGCTACCCTCAGTTTTAACTTTCTGAACAACTCTAGGTATATCACTTTGAATGAGCTACCTTAGTCAAAAAGTAACCTATCGATATACCAGTTAGCTATCCTAAGTGTGATGACCAACGCATCATGATGAGGGGTTCTCACCCCAATCAAGTCCTCATCAGTGAACATAATGTTCTTATTGTAATCGATGTCCTCCGATCATCGAAGCTTCCTAGACTGAGTTTTGGCTGGGTTAATCTGAAAGGTCTGTACGACTATAGTAAGTTTCTTCACTTCCATTCGAGATGCATTTCCTTAAATTTGCTTGAGGTCTGACGCCCCATGTATCATCGACAACTCGTGGACGATATCATCTTCGAGGATGTTATCAGGACTTTGCTCTCCATTCACTGCTACCTTCTTCACCTTCTTTTCCACGAACTCATTAAGATGACCGGCTTGGTCCAACTAATCGAGATGAGATTTAAGGGCTTTTACAATGCTCAGTTTTGTGGCCGCACTCCTTGTGAAAAGGTTATTTCTCTTGGAATGGTCTCTTCCCACCTTCTTTGGCCACTTAATAAATGTATCATATCTGATCTTAGCAAGAATCTTGTATATTGGCTCCTTGGAGACTGTGTTTACAGCCTGAAATGCCTTCGAGGCATCATTTTTGTTTCCATTATTGGAGCCCTTTTGGCCCCCGTTATTGTTCCCTTTCTTCAGAGGTTCTTTCTTCTCCACTCCTTTTCCAGCCTTTGCGCGACCATTATCCCTTGTATTAAGATGGGTCACATACTCGACTTTGGCGTACTTCTCAATACGATCCACCAAGTCATCGATGGATGTAGCCTCCTTCTTTGTTAAGGACTGGTGCAGGAGGAAGTAGCTCGACAAATCAATTTTGAAGGATGTTACGGCTACCTGCTCCAAGCAATCCTCAATTTCATTAAATACTTCTCAATACCTCTTCGCGTACTCTTTAAGGTTCTCTTGTGTATTCTTCTTCATAGTAAGCAGTGCATCCATCCTCTTCGGGTGGGAGTTAATTGTTATGAAGTGAGATATAAATTGCTCAGCCAAAGATTTGAAATTTTAGATGGAATTATAAGGTAGCTTATCAAATCACTTCTGGGCCACATCATGCAATCTTGAAGGTAAGATTCAACCCATGAGCGCATTATTATATCTCCATAGAGTCATAGCTTGCCGGTATTGCCCGACATGGTCGATGGGGTCAGTCTTTCCATCCTAAATCTTAAACCTGGGATCACGAACTTATTTGCGTCCTCTTCTTCTTCTATTACCCTTGAAAAGGGGACTTCATCTAGGTCTTGAGATCTCGCCTAGCTAGCTCTCTCGTAGATCTGGCACCGTGATAAGCTGGGTGCTGGTCCATCTCCCTCCGGACCAAACTTCCTATGTCATTGTTTTGCCGACTAGGACTCTTATAATGGATAGCTAGTTGTAGTCATTCAGAATGGTCATCATCTAACCAGTGCTTCTCAGTTCTTTCTAACCCACACCTCGGGCTCTTTCCTCGGCTATGAGACTTACTCGCCTGAGGGATAGGAGCCCAATTGTGGCGTTGCCTTATGCTTCGATGGAGTTCTCTCTCCATCCATTCCATTTGGCTCTTGAGGAGAACATTTTCATCTTGCTTCTGGAGAGTATCCTTATCCTACTCTTGGAGTCTAGATTCATAAGCATCTATCAATCTATAGATCTGGGTGGACTTCGGCGGCCCCGGGCCTTCTTCGAATATTTGCCTCTCCTCGCGAAGTCTTAGGTTTGAATAATGAATCTCAGACCTTACCCTTGGTGTGTTAGGCTGCTGCTGAATGTCACCTTCTTGAGGGACGTTACTGCTGTGATGGGACATCGCTGGTTCTTGTTAATGAAGGTTTTCGTAGGAATAACAATCGTTTCCCACATATGGCACCAATTGTGGTGACAAAAATCACAACACAAATAATAATGAAAGAAAACAATCACCAAAAAAATAAGAACAACAAATAATCACAACACAAGAATTTACGTGGTTCGGCAACTTGCCTACGTCCACGGAGAGGTCTACTGCTTTGATTGAGTAACTCTCGAGATGGTTTTTTACTACATGCCCTTATGCCCCGGGCCAGGGGTACAATATATATTCAAGTAATTGAAAGTGTTGGTAACTAACACGTTGAACATGTATCCCTTGAATATCTCTCCTAGATTTTTAGGGGTAGACTCAGTCATATCATCAAATGTAACTGCTTGACCAATGCTCATAATTTGGGCCGAAAACCTGATTAACTCATTTGGGCTTGGCCGGCTACTTTTATGGGCTTGGTTGACACAATAGGCACCCATATATATGTTATATGGTTTGATGCTGAGAATGGTATTAATTGACAAACAAGCCCCATTTTCGACGTATCGTGTCTAACCAACCTTTACGTGAGAAAATGGAGTTATTACAAGTAATATTTATCTACTCTCGATACAATTTTACAATTTAAATTTCACTCATTACTAATGTATTAAACATTTTTTAAGCTTTATCTTTAAGTTCTCAAATTTCCTTAAATTACTTTTAAATGTTATCATATTCTTAAAAGGGAGAGGGTGAGACATATATTCTCCCTAAACATAAAAAAGAAGAATTTCATTCCACTCACATCTCATAAAAAAATACATTTTAGGCATTTTTTTAAATACCCATAAATTAGGATTATATTCATTTAGAACTAGTTGTAAGCCCGCGCAATGTGCGGGAGAGGCGTAATGTGCGAAACACGGAAAAGAAAATATATCTCAAATTTTCAAAAAAAAATCCCAATAAGAGAGGATGAAAAAGATTGAAAACTGAAGAGAGAGAAAAAGGTTTTAAATATGGAGACGAAGAGGTGAACCTATCTGCAAAACTTTTTATTAACAACATCGTAAGTCGAAAGGATGAATTTTCTATCTTAAGTTTTAATAAAAAAATGCATTTGAAAATGTATTTATGAAAATAATAATTTAAAAAAATGTTTATTTTATTAAATATTTTTAATTATTGCAAAAAACAGTAAAAAAATTGTTATATAAAATAGTTAAAACTATTGTTTACTTTTTAATATAGTGTAAACAATTTTATTTTATTTACGTTTTCAAATAATTTAAGCACTTTTTAATTTTTTTTATACTTGTGTGTAACTGAAGAGACGTTTTAATATACAGAGATATGTAAGTGAAAGTACAAGAATTTAATAGAATAAAGAGAGCAGTGCCAAGTGGATAACTTCAAAGAGTATGAGCACTATCGGCTGTAGAGCATTTTATATATATATATTTATATTCTACAAGTATTATGCCGTGAGAATAATAATTTGTCATTATGGGCCTCTTATATTCGGATTTTGGGGAAACCTTAAATACAAAAGTTGTCCAGAATATGATTTCCTATAAAAATTCACAAAATGTCTCAATTTGCACCTACACGGATTGAAAATTCACTTTTTATAACATTACTACACGTCAACATATATATTTACTTTGGTTTCTCTCATTTTTCAGGACCTAAATAAACCTTTTGGGATTCGGCTAAAACTTGAAACTTTTAGAAAAATATATTTTACATAATACTATGAAGTTTCATTATTTTCTGAGCATAATTAATATTTTAAAATAAATTCGAGACTATCTAAGGTCTTCAACATGATTCATCAACCCAAAAATGAAGAAGTTAATATTTATTAGAACCCCAATTTTCAAAAGTATAAAAAATAAAACTGAACATAATACGACATAAATTTAATTTTCTATCATGATTTTCAACACATATAATTCATTCAATCTTAGATTTAACATTTAAATTATTCCAAGAATATATAATTCGTAATGCAATTTTTTATGCCAAATTAGACTAAATTAATCAACTTTACAATTTCATGAATTAGATTCCTTAATTTATTCATCAAAAATGAGAATTTATAAAAGTGTTGTCAAAACAAGATTAACCTTAATTATCTCTACATAAATTTTAGAATTTAAAAAAAAAACTCTTTAGGTAGAAAATACTATTTATCTCATGAGAGGAGAGATTAGAATTGTCTTGCTTTAATTGAAGAAACCCTCTAAAACAATAAAAAAAAGAATAGTAGAAAAAGTCCCCCCAAAATTGCTCCCTAGTTTATGAAAATGATCTCCAAAATGTGTAGAAGAAATCCCTCTTGAAAATTAGTTGAATTGGCCTCCAAAAATTCTTTAGAGTTGATCCAAAACTATCCCATTTTTTCCCAAAAAAATATAATTTTTTTAGTTAGAATAAAAGAGTATGATTTTTAAGATTTAATGGTGAAATTTATATGGGATGAGTTGTGAATAGGAAATGAGAAAGAAATGAAGAAATGAGATACTGAGATAATGAAGAAAAGGAATTGGCATTTAATACCCTTTATTCATCTTCTTCTTCTTCTTTTATTATTTTTTTTAGAATCTTATGTGAATAGTGCCGCCGATAGAATATTGATTTACTATTTTAATTTATTTTTTTAATTTTTTTGAAAAGATACAATGTTATTCCAAACAGTTAAGGGTGGTAAACGGACGGATACGGATCGGATACCATGTGTTTTCATAGACGCATCCCTTATTTGGATGCACTATCTGTATCCGTATCTGTATCGCTCGTATAGTTAATACAACTATCTATATCCGTATACGCTCGGATACCTTGGATTCGGATAGTACCCTTATCCGTTTATATTGTTTATCACTTCCTACTAAGTACTAACTAAAATTCATATTGAATTAAAATTAGACGATCAAAGTTCAAGGGAATTTGGCTATAACTAGAAAACAATATAAACTCTTAATCTTAAGCGAATGCGTTAAATCAAGTATTAACCTCGATTGCTAATATTCATGAATCAAGAGTTCTCTTTTCCTCTTATAATATTCAATAGTCCATCGCTCCTCAAAATGTATTTTTCTTGTATTAAAAATGCAAGATGATTAATAAATAATGTTATTTAAGTAAATAGCATTTATTTTTTAATATTTGAATAATTAGATAAGTAAACAACACTTATATCTTTTTATTATGTGTGGATGATCAAAACTTTTTTGCCGTTTCTTAAACCATAACTACAACAAAATTTTCAAATAAAATTGTTGGACATTAACATACAAAAGTAGAGACACTTTTATAGTAAAGTAAATAAATAACAATCTAAAAGTCAAGTCACCAAACTTAAATAAGTCATTGAATTACAAAAAAAGGGGTGCCAGAGTCATCATATAAAGTCAAATCACTGAATTACAAAAAATAACTACAAATTTTGGAATATACAGAGTTTATTAAATGGAAATGAATAACTCTGTTTCAAAAATGAATATACACAGTTTATAAAAAAATAGCTCGTAATAGACGTTATAAAAAAATGGACCAAGCAATAAGCTTCTTACACAAAACAGAATAACTCAGAATAAAAATGAACCAGGCAGTAAGCTTACACAGATGTTATAAAAAAAATGGGATAGAATAAAAATGAACCAAGAGCATAAATTATCTTATAAAAAAAATGTTTTGAACCGTATGCTTACACAGAATAGATGTTTTGAAAAACATAGATTAATGAAAGCATAAATATTTTTAAACATTATAAAAAGATGAATGCGTAGAAAAATGTTTTGAACCGTAAGCTTACACAAGAAAAAAAACTGAATGGCATAGAAAATGAATGTCTTGAACCGTAAGCTTACACAAAAAAAAGATCGGGGCTTACATAGAAAAATTATCGGGGTTTACACAGAAAAAAATGTAAACTTACTTACACTGAAAAAAATGTAAGGTTACACAGAGTCGTAGCAAGGATCGGGGTTGATTTTAGATTGGGGACCGGAGCAGGAGTGGAGCGGAGCTAAGCTAGGATTGGGGTTGATTTTATATCGGGGAGCGGAGCGGACTAAGGATCGGGGTTGATTTCAGCTTAGGGTTCTTTTTGGAGAGGAAATGAGGTAGGAGAGAGAGAGAGAGAGAGAGTTGTGGAAAGAAATGAAAATGAGGGGGAGTGAGGGTACACGCACGCTCAAATCAGCTAGCTTTTTTTTTTGTAATTCATTCCTTATTTTCTTTGTTGATAAAAAACATAAATTAATATTATTCTTTCACATGTGTAAAAAAGATATTTTTATATTATAATAGTTAAAAATGTTATATGTAATTATTATATATAATTAATTTTAATAATAAATTATTATTTAATACAATACGGATACGGATATCCAAAAAAATGGATATCCGCAAATATGGATACCCCGCCTTGGATACGGATTATCCGTGTCGGATGCAGTCCTTTTTTCGGATATTTAAAGACACTATCCATATTCGTTTTTTCGGATAAATATTCGTGAAATTCGAACTCGGATACCAAACGAATTCGAATTTTTGAATATCCGTTTACATCCCTACAAATAGTACTATTCGAAATAGTTCTATTCGAAAAAGTACTATTCGAATTTTTTTTTTGAAACTCAATTTCCCTTGAAATAATTAATCATAAAAAAATTCCAAAATTTATTTATTTATTTATTAATAAATGTCCACAAATCACGGGGTATTACAGTCCCGAAGACAAATTTTCTCGATCCAAGATAGATTAGTTGGTCGATGCCACAGGGAGCAACGAACGGACGACTTTTCTAGATGTATACTCTGTGTACTATGAGATCCCTTTGTTTGGAATCGACAAAGACAAAACTTCATTCATAACCATTTTGGGCCTGTATTATTATAGAGCCATGCTTTTCGGCCTTAAAAATGTAGGAGCCGCGTACCAGAGATTGGTCACAAAGATGTTCAAAAAATAATTTGGTGAGATAATGGAGGAGTACATTAACGATATGCTCATCAAGATAACTCAAAACCGACCACCTAAAGGACTTAACAAAGATCTTTGAAATCCTCAGGCATTACCAAATGAAGCTCAACACGGCCAAATTCTTCTTTGGGGTTCAATCAGGAAAGTTTATGGGGTACTTGGTCATTAAAAGGGGTATTGAAGCAAACCCTGACCAGATAGTCGCGATCAACAATGTTCACCCACCAAATACGTTGCGCGAGATTCAGAAGTTGATCGGAATGTTAGCAACTCTTAACCATTTCATCTCTAAACCTTTTGAACGATGTTGACCATTTTTCATCTATTGACGAAGGAAAAATGCCTCACCTGGGATGAGGAACTCTCAAAGACCCTTAAATCAATTAAATCCTATCTGAGAAAACCTCATCTAATAACCATCCCAAATCCAAGAGTTTCTCTTCATCTCTACCTAGCACTTTCAAGTAATACACTTAGTTTGGCCTTAGTTTGCGAGAGAGAGGTACGTCAATCCCCCGTTTATTATGTTAGTAAGACACTCCTAAAGACCTAGAAACACTACCTACCACTGAAAAAATTAGCCTATTCTTTGGTAGTCGCGTCGCGCAAGTTGAAACACTACTTTGAATCCCACTTAATCATAGTCAACACATCTTTTCCCCTCAAATCCGTTCTTCAGAAGGCCAATATATCTGGAGAGATTTCCAAATGGTCACTCAAAATTGGGAGATTTGACATACACTATCAACCAAGAATGATAATTATTGGACAAGTTTTGGCAAATTTTATCGCAAAATTTACAAAAGAAAATAGCCCCAGCGGCCAACAGATTGTCGACCAGTTGAGGAGCCGCGACATTGACCAGTCTATAAAATGGACACTATGTGTGGATAATGCCGCCAACTCTAGGGGCATGAGTAGGAATTATGCTTGTCACGCCTGAGAATGCCATGTTCGAGCAAGGAATTAGGATTGGCTTTGAGGCATCCAATAATGAAACTGAATACGAACCCTTTATAGTCGAACAACATAAAGCTCACTTATTAGGGGCAAGCCACCTTGACGTATATTGTAATTCAAAGCTGGTATCCAACCAAATAACAGGAGAATTCAATGCTAAAGATAAACGAATAGTGGCATACCTGCTGGTGGCCCATGATTTGATGTCAAAATTTGAGGAAGTATATATTCAACAGTTTCCCTGAGGAATAATAAACATGTCAAAGCTTTAGAAGCTTTAAGCTCAGTTGTGGACTTTGATCTGAGAAGAAAAATTGAAGTGAATTCCTTTCCAATCCCATCATCACAAAGCTTGTGTTCGTCGAGCATGTTCTCGTTGTGAAAAAAAAATCCTAGTTGCATGGACTGGATAATTATTTATATGCAAAAAAACATCTTGTCGTCTGATAAAAAGCAAGCCCACCAAGTTAGGGTTAAGGATGCACGATTTTATGTGGCATTAAAGGAAAACTTTATAGAAGATCCTCCACTGGTCCTTACCTCCAATGCGTACATCCAAGCGACGTCGGCCAAGTTTTGTACGAACTACATGATGGAATCTGCGCTTTCCTTTTGAGAAATTAAAGAAGGGTATTGGTTGCCACATATACAAAAAGACGCAACCTCTTATGTCCGAAAGTGTGAAAAATGCCAAAAGTTATCCCTCGTGCTCTATCAGTTAGCCAGTGACTTGAAGTCACTAACTAGTCTGTGGCCATTCGCCCAGTGGGGATTAGATACTATATATCCACTCCCAACAGCACCAGAGTATCGCAAGCATCTCTTGGTCAGCACAGATTACTTCATCAAGTGGATTGAAGCAAAACCACTGGAAAATATTAGTAACATCGACATGATCAGATTTAATTGGAGAAATATCGTAACACATTCTGGCATACTTAGAACAATCACTATGGATAACGACACACGGTTTGAAAATAAAATGTTTTAAATTTTTTACAACAACCATGACATCAAGCATCACTTCATCTCGGTGGCCTACCCCCAGAGCAACGGGAAAGCAGAGGCTTCTAACAAAATTATGCTCGATGGCATGAAGAAGAGATTATAAAAAGGGAAAAAGGAGCTTTGGAGGAAGAGCTTCCTCACATACTATGGGCAAATCATATTACACTCATAAAACCTATTAGTGAAACGTCATTTGCTCTAATGTATGGAATGGAAGTTGCTATTCCTTTGGAATCTAGTTGTCGACCATGAGAACCACCATTGTAGAGCAGGGTTTGGTTGAAGAAGACATAGGAACTGAACTTGACCTAGCATAAAAGTGAAAGGAACTATCCATGATAAAATTGGCCTCCAATAGAATAAGGGCATCAATCAAAGAACATTTTAGGTCGATGATTAAATCCTTAGAAAAGTCCTTGGCAGCACCAAAAAACCTTCAGATGAAAAGTTAAGACCTAATTGGGAGGGACCGTTCAACGTCATCAAAATTTTCAACGAGATTACCATTTAGAAATAATGGGGGGCAGGAGATACCAAAGGCTTGGAATGAAGCCAACCTCAAAAAAAAATATTTTTTAATTCACTCTTGCTTAGTTATTTCTAGCTTAGTTAGTTTTCATAAAATTTTATTTCAGAACTTATGATGCTCGCTGTCAATTCTAGCTTTTATAATGAAGTACAAGCCCAAGTTATTTAACGTTCTCTCAAAGTGGCAGACTTACACTTTAATCATTCTACCTTAGCTTAGTTACAATTAAAATCGTTTAATTAAAATTAAACTTGATGCCCCAATGTCTTTGTCATAAAAAAAGCACAAAAACCTAATGAATTGCCCAGGTTAACAAAAGACCTACGGGGATCCCTAAGCACTAAGTAAACTCGACTTTGGTTGGATAAAATTTTTAAACAAATGGATGTCCCTAAAATCAGGTGCATTTTTTTTAGAGTCTACTCTGGGCCTAAGGTAGTATGACGAAATAACCTAAGAGTTAAGGCAAGATAATAAAACACATGCTTGGCATAATGGAATGGAAACATGAAAAATAAAGTATTATACAACCAACTTGTTGCATAACGTTATAATACACAAATAAAGTTCATTTACAACATTAAAATTACAATCATCATCCTTGACGAGCAAGCACCTCAGCAATGGATTCTCCTCGATTATCATCTGTATGTGATAGGAACTCATCGTCACTCTCATGTTATGATAAATAATGCTTAGCTAAATAGGAACGATATCCAGAGGAACGTAACTCTCTTCACTCCTAAAAGGGGGATAACGATATGCTTGATAGTTAACTTGGTACTAGTACCAAAGCTAAGAGTCCTTTGGGACTTTCAAACCCCTCAAATCATTTAACTAACCATGATTATAGTCCATCTTTGTTGCCTCATTTAACTTACTGGGGGTATCTATCCACCCCTTGTCATACCCAGCAGACCACGCTGCGTGAGGACCCTTATTAAAGACGTACCGAACCTTAATTATGCCATGGCTACATCCATGTTTACCCTCCATTATTAGATATTATTTTACCTCAGCGAGTTGCTTCTTGAGGAAATAATTCTCATCTTGTATAAGAGCCCCTATATATCCAATGTCCTTGGCCTCACCGAGCTGCCTTTTCAAGGAATTCATCTCATCCTACATATGAGTGCCCATATCAGCCAAGCCTTTCACATCATCTTTTAATTTGGCCAATAAGTCATGTTAGTCCTTATAGGCCTCAGTTACCCTCTTAATATCCTTTTGAGCAGAGGAGAAATTGAGGTGATCTTGGTCACCAGCGTCCCAACCAAGAATAACATATAAGTTACTAGCAAAATAAGGAATTTCTCTAGGAACATCGTTGCGCTATAAAATGTAAAAGTAAAAAGGGAAAATTCAACAACAATGCAAGACAATATTGAGCATTCACAACATCTTTCATTATAACCAAAACGGAAAAGGCCCTTATAAACGAAGAATAAAAGTAAAAACAACGATTCACAGGATAAATATTTTAACTATCCTTGGGCTTCTTTTCCCTTCACATGCGCTTCTATTTTTGGACCCTTTCCCCGTGCAACTTTAAAAAATTCTTGGTAAACCCAAACATCTTCATCTGCCCATAGTGGGAAACACGGATGGTGCTCGCTTAAGAGATCAGATTTAGCCGTAACGTTGGCTCTCGTAAGATTATCATCCTAATCTTTCCTGAAGTTGGACCTTCTAATAAAGCCCAACTAATATTTGACATCGACATAGGCTTAATTGAAGCTAATGTCATAACTTACGACCTTTATAGGAGCTAGAGCTTTAGTTTAATACTTCTTCAACTGATCACGTTCGACCACCACCTATTCATGATCAGTCTTTAACTTGTTGAAATTATCCTGGAGATGAGAAAGATCATCCTTTAGGGTAGTCAACACTAAGTTCGTGGATAACCTTTTAGCATCCTAATCCTTCTGGACAGCATCCAGGGTAGGTTGATAATTCTTTAAGGCCACATTTAAGTCGTTTAACTTGGGTTGCTCATATAGCTTCTCCAAAATGGCAACAAAATCCGCCACAAAATGTAAAAAAGATAACAAAAATTATGTCAGGATTCTAAAATATTAAATAAACCCGAGGAAGTGGGATAAAACTTCATTTTACTGGAGACAACGCCTAAGCAACATAAGTATAAAGATGATCATGCATCAGTTGATTGACTTGCTTATGATTAAGCACGAGCACTCCACATTTAATTGTGATTAATTTCACTCACACAACTTATGAAGAGAAACATAAATGAAGACATGAAACATACATGAAGAGAAAAAGGTATAGTTTTATAGAAACATATGTGAAGATGTGAAGTAATTTAAAGATTGAATTTTTTTCTTCTCTTTGTCTGTTGTCGGAAAATGAGGAGAATCTTCAATTTTATTTCTTATCTCTTTGTTGTGTGAAGATATGGAAAAGGTCCATATGTTCGGTTGTCTTAAGTTATACTCCAGCCACTCTAGTGACTTTTGAGTCCCAATAAGAAGTCCTATATCTAATATTTTTTAGGTTATCCAAGTTAATATTGCATTGATTCTCCGAAAAATGAGATTGCATTGATAACACTTAATCGTAGCCATCTATTTTTAATTGATTTTAAGCCATTAAATACAAACCCCATATTTAATCGTTCCATCATTATTTATTTATCTCTACTACTTAAAAAGCATGTAAACTTCCCAAAGATCATATATTACTTTTTATCTCTATTCTTTTTTTCAAAGACAATAATACTATAGGGGGAGGTCCAAGCTCAATGTTGATTAACAAACTAACCTTACACACCTGGAGGATCAAGTAAAGAGTGAGGTCGCTCGAAGGGACCTCTCACAAAGAAGATTGTTTGAAAGGAGGTCATTCACAAAGGCTAAGGTCGCTCAGAGGACCTCCCACAAAGATCAAGCTCAATCAAAAGATAAAGATAGTTCATTTGTAATGAAGATTGTGGTGTATTTGTACTCATTTACCTTGGTGTAATTTTTAAATTTATTTTGTAATATTTATGAGGTTAACCGGTACCTTTGAAGGACCATGTTTGGCGAGGCATAAGAGATCTCACATGCTCTATCGAATAACCTCCTTTTGGAAAAATTACAGGGATTTGGTTTGGAGGATTAGGAACAAGGCAACGTTGGGAAAGCAATACCAACCCCTTTAGCACACTTGGGCAAAACCTTGTTCGAACAAGCATAGTTAAATAGACACTCGAGATACTATCCCTCGAAGGACCTCAACCCAAAACAATTTTCTAAATATTAGCTTTTAGTTCCTCACAAATAGCCCCGGGTTGCTCGAACAACCATATTTGGTTGATCGGACAGCTCGCCCCATACATGTCATTGTTCACTAGCTATCATGACATCATGATCTCTGGTATTTTAGGAACTCGAGAAAAAGTAGCACTTAAGTGGATTTATTCCTAGGGTAGACGAGTTATTTAAGGTGATTGTCCTTTCAGTCATCATATTGTAAACCTTTGGGATACCATGCCACATCCTAGTTAATGCCAAATGACTCTTGATAGGCCAAATAATTTTCCTGCCAAAATACCATATCTTACGCATTTAATGCACTATATTTGGAATTTATTACATGGTATTGTTAGCATTAAATACGATCATGTGCATTTAATGCGATCAAGGTCACTCGAGCAACCTTGTCCTCATATAAATACTTCCAGTTGTATCTTTCCAAAGATCGCAATTTTTTTGATGCAGAATTGTTGTTGATTTTCCTTAGGTAAGAGAGTTTATTGTGAGTCCAATATTGAGTGATCATTCCTTTTCCCTCCACCAATTCACCTGCCTTAGCATTTACTGTGCTTTATGGGTTACTACCTTGCCTTTATTGTGCTAGGGTGCTTATTCTCTCTCCCTCCAACTAAGTTTATTGTGTGCTCCCTTTCATTTAATGTATTCCAATAGCATTTATGTTGTAAGAATCTCATTTAATATAAGCTTTTGATATTAAAGGTTGTTTGTTGAGGCTTGTATTTATTGTTGGTTGTGATCGTTCTGTGCACACTAATCATCATCTTGATAAGAGGTTATTCCTCGTTAAATACTAACTGTATTTCAAGAACCCACGTCTTATATTTACAACTCTGTTGGGGAGGTATTCTCTTTTAAAAGATAGTAAATGATAATGTTGCCAAGAACATAGACTTAAACGCTTTGCAATGAGAAGAAGAAGTAGATCTCATTGTTTTTTCGGAAGGGATGAGAGTGGGACAAGTAGATCCTAGTTCATTAACTGCTGGTGTGGTCGGTAAGGAGGCCGGTATGGGATCGCCTCAAACGGAAAATTTAATGAGTCTTTTTTGTTGAGTTTATCAAAACTTAGTGCTCAGGCAGTGTTGGGGAATACGAGAGGACCCAGTTATTTTACAACATAATCGGTAGTATTAGCAACTCATTTTGTCTCAGGAGGAGTTCCTCCGGCTATAATTAATAACATCACACCAATGGTGACATTACCTAGTGTTGTTCCTTTTGTTGTGGGAGCAACTGCTCAGACTATTGGGACTACTATCGGCGCGCCAACTGCGCTACCTACACCTGCTGTGGTGGATCCTGTGCATCCTAGTCCTACTCTACTGAAGAGACTTTAAAAGTGTTTTTAGTGCGTGCTTATATCGACTCAAGTTTAAGTCGGTCGCTCAAGTATAAATTCGGTAAATCGGGTGGAGAACTCAGGGAATAGGATGAATGCTTGTGATCACAAATATGATAACCGATTAGTCCTACTAATGACTCAGAGAAAGAAGAAAAAGATTATGAATTATGACTTTATCTATCAACTAATGCAATTTGAATTAAATTAATAACTAATCTAAGTATGCAAAAAGAACTAAATTAAACTTTAAATATATGTGATAAAATATAGTTAGGAAACACTACACCCATCCGTTGGTAAAGTCGTTGGATATAAAAGGTTCAAAAATTATATTAATAATTCGAAGAAAACGTTAAATCTTCTCAAAGCATTAACTATGAGGATTTAACTCCGCATGATAATTAATCAATGAAAAATTTAACGTGAATGATTAAATTGCCGACACCCATATTATACTCTCAAATACCACAATTACCTAGGACAAACGAGGTTAAGAGACCTATAATACTCGTCTCAACAAAATATCAAGCCTACGAATTATCTTTAAAATTTCATCCAATTTTATATTCAACTCATTAACCTAGGTCGGGTTCATGTATCCCAACCCTCTAACTATCTAGCCAAACATGATATTATAAGTATCTATGTAAGAATCCATTAATATGCATGAAAACATAATGAAATAATAATAAAAGTGCAGGAATTTAATGTTACCAATATAGAATAACATAAGCATGCAAGAAAAAAAATCAAAGATTGAAGAAGAACCGGAAAAGCTTTTGAATTGAAGGTGAAAAACTTGTAAATTATTCTCCTAGATGTTCCTCCTTGATTAGGAGATTTTACATTAATGAAATCTATCATAAAAGATTCCTAATATGATTATATATATGCCTTGGGTCGTTTAGAAGAGTCCTCAAAACATAAAACTCTCTACGCTAAAAAATAGGGCTAAAATAAAAATCCCGCTATTGATAATTTGTAACGGTTTTAAAGCGTGACTAGTCTTTGTCACGGATATGGAGCGTGACTAAAGACGAAACGGTTTGCCTAGGACCGAACCATTTCAGTTTTATGTTGCTAATTTTTTCTTCTCAACTTTAAACCCGCATAACTTCTTCACCGTAGCTCGGATTGAGATGCCATTTTTTCAGTATTCTTATGACTTCAAGCTATTCAACTTTCCAGTTGGCCCAACCTCCAGAATAAGGCTAAAAATTATGAAAATACCCTTCAACTTCCCGTTTCTTGGTTTCTTTCACTATTTTGAGTTCTCTCTCGCACTAACTTGCATGAAATACCTGTAAAACACACGAGAAATACACAAAACACGACTCTCTAAAATGGGTTAGTACCATGAATATGAGATAAATCCAGTCTATTTACACCGCACGGGACCATAAAAAGACCAAAATTAAGGGGATAAATGTGAAGAATTTATGCATAATCAAATCCCCCTTATTTAGAACGTTGCGCATCCCGAGAAATGTAAAAGTATAAGAGTATGAGTTAAAGGCCCTTCAAAAATTTTATTGGGATATGTAGAAGGGTGTCTACCTATAAAAAAGTAAAAAATATTATTTTATTAGAAATACTGAGAAGAAATCCAGGGCCCCAACAGAAACTCATATTGAGCAGGAACCCCCCGGGGTCCCGGTAGAAACTCATATTGAGCAGGAACCCCCCCGGGGTCCCGGCAGAAACTCATATTGGGCAGGAACCCCCCAGGGTCCCGACAGAAACTTGTATTAAGAAGGAACCCACCTAGGGTCCCGACAGAAACGCATAATTGAGAAGGAACCACCCCAGGGTCCCGACAGAAACTCATATTCAGCAGGACCCCCCAGCGCCATTGCAAGTATCAGCGTCGCTGCAAGTGCCAGCGCCCCTGAAGTGTCAACGACACTGCAAGTGTCAGCGCCGCTGCAAGGGCCAGTGCCGCTGCAAGTGTCGGCGCCTCTTCAAGTACCAGCGCCGACACAAGGGTCAGCGCCTCCGCAAGTGTCGACGCCGCTCCAAGTGCCTGCGCCGGGTGAAGTGCCAGCACCGCTTCAAGCGTAAGCGTCGCTTCAAGTATCAGCGCCACTTCAAGCGTCAGCGCCGCTTCAAGTGTCAGCGCCACTTCAAACGTCAGCGCTACCTCAAGTACCAGCGCCGCTTCAAGCGTCAACGCCACTTCAAGTGTCGATGCCGTTGCAAGCGTCAGCACCACTACCAGGTACCAGCGCCGTTGCAAGTCAGCACCGCTACCAGGGTCGGCGCCACTGCAAGTGTCCGCGCCGCTCCAAGTGTCAGTGCCGCTACAAGGGTCAGCGCCGCTTCAAGCGTCAGCGCTATTACAACAAGGGTCACTGCAGAAATGTTATTCGAGAAGTGCCTAAATGAACAACAGCACTAACACTTTACTTTCGTGTACAGGTTGCCTAGTCGAGAAAGCAGGGCTCGAACAGGCGCGTTGGGACCTCCTGGGAGTTTTGGCTTGGCGGCTGAGGAACAAGGTATGTTGAGCAAGCTCAACCACTTAGCACTATAGGATTGAGAGAATACTAGTAAGAGACCCTAGGGTCACCCAGTCCTCACACACCTCACACTTAGTCACAAGTGAAGTGAGCGGCCAAAGGGTTGGCTGCTCACAAGAAAAGAACTGTTTATAAAATTATTTTAAAGGAGAGGGTCCTCTAAACCCCTCTCAAGAAAAACGATTTTAGAAGGGGGTCCTCGAGACCCCCCTCAAGCTTGCAAATATTTCAGAGGAGGTGGTCCTCGAGACCCCCCCTCAAGTTTACAAAGTTTGTATCAAAGTTACCGTTTCAAAAGATATTTAGCAAATCAGATATTTTGTCTCCATTAGAAGACATACTTGCTTTTGAACTTTGGTCGGCGTCAGGGGGCATCTGCCAGAGGGGACAGGCAGACCTGCCTGCAGGTAGGGACAAATAGTACACTGCAGACTTTGTCCCTTACCAACTCTCTAAGTTTTGGCGCCAAAAGTGCCAACCCAGCCTTAGTGCCCAAGTATAAATAGGACCCCTGGGCTAGGTCATAGAGGATGAGATAGACAATAGAAAATTGCACTGTTACTCTGCTAAAATATCACCAGACCTACCTAGTATTCTCTCCCTGCTCATTCTCTTAGTGCTGAGTGCCTTGTTCCTTCACTCCCCACTGACAGCCATCACTCTCAGGTGTTTCCCTTGAGAAAATTGCTATTTTTTGCTGTGAAAGTTCATCTTCTTGCAGGGAGTGAGTTGAAGCTTGAGTTCCATTGTTACCAGAAGGAGAAGTTTTCTTCAGAAGTTGCACCAGGAGACCTTGAAGACTTGCAGACAGCGTCCATTGGAGTGGGTCACGCCTCACCCTTTCCAGTTATTCATAGACCCCAGTCTCACTACCCTCCTACATTTGGCGACTCCGCTGGGGAGGTATCCTCACTTTCAAGGGATAAAGAAGGTTTTCATGTTTCTAAGAAGCTAGTGTTTGAAGACATTCCATCTGGGAATGGAGCTCAGAGAGACCAGGTCACTCAGGTGGATGTGGTGGTGACCCGAGCAAAGGTACCTGCTCCTACGGGAGGGCAGACCAGCTCACCGGCAACAGCTCTGGTGGCAGAGGCTTATGAGTACGTTTTTAAGACTTGGCAAGTTTGGGTCAAGATTGTGTAAGACCAGCAGCAACCCCTTGTGGAGGGGCAGCCGTTCCGGTGGCAATTCCGGTGGAAGTAGCTCAGTCGCGGAGGACGGCGCTGGAGCAAGTTGCGACAACCCTCAAGTTCACTGGCAGGAACCCTAAGTGTTTGGCGAGGAATTCGATATGGTAGAGGAACTCCTCTCGCTCAATGATAGCGATGAGGAACCCTTAAGAAAAGAACCCATGACAGTAGCAGCTAACGACGAGAGACCCTCGACAGTGGGTCCCATAGTGGAAATCCCAAAAGATGGAAAACCTCTAACTGGTGAGGGGGTCGCGATGAACTCACTGGAAAGGGGGTCGCGAGGAACCCTTGGCCAGCAGCACATCCCCATAGTACCAACAGTCGGTGACACACACCCCTCCGCCAAGAAGGGAGTGGAAGTGGCGACCCCTGTAGAAATAACAAATCACTAAGAACCCAGGGTGAGGAGCCCTGGGTACCTCTCGTCATCAATAAAGTGTCCATGGCAGCAGCAGCATACTCCCCATGACGCCAACAATGGGCGAGACACCCTGGGTCGTGGAACCCTCGACGTGATAAGAGATCGAGACCCCCCCCCCCCCCGCCAGAAACAAAAGGCAAATCGCGCATCTCCCCAAACGCAACACGAACAGTCAAAAAAATCATCGACAACGCATGGGGTCGAGACACCCCCAGCCACCGACATTTGATGGGGGGAGGAACCACTAACCATTCCAGAAGATGTCGAGACCCCCCTTCCAATATAGTGGGGATCGAGACACCCTCATACAGAATATCGGGCGCCAATGACATTTCTGGCGAGGAACCCACGATCATGATTTTTCGTGAGGAACCCGTAGCCAAAGGGAGTCTCGCGGATCCTACTTGGAGTATCAACGAGGAGCCCCCAACAATACCCCTCGTCAGCGAGAAGCTAGTGACATCAGAACTCCCAGCCATGGGCACAGAACCAACGCGCGAGGAACCCATGACAGAGTCCAAGGTCGAGATACCCCAATCCAAACCAACTTGTAAATTCTCAGAACCGAAGGACGAGTCAAAATTGGACGAGACCCCCAATTCTACAAATTCACTGGTCGAGACACCCAGTTCCACATTACCATTGGTCGAGAAACCCAAAGTAAAAGAGGAATCAATTGAGACTCCCATCTCCACACACCCACTGGTCGAGACACCCAAGGTCACAGGGGAACCAGTCGAGACCCCCTCGCTCCAAACAAAATTCCAGCCATCGAGACCCCCCTCTCCAAGCAAAGCTTCACCACGCGAGGAACACCCACCAATAGGCGAGGAACCCATAATTGCGTGACGCGAGGGACTCTCCATATCTGGGGCGAGGCGCGAGGAACCCCTCATAGAAAATTATTTTCGGCGAGGAACCCATAGGTTCCAAGCCCTCGGCAGTGGACGCCTCATGCGAGGAACCCGACTCAAGGCCAAATGAGAAAGTGGCGCGCGAAGACTCCTCATGAAAAAATTTGGGGCAAAGAACCCAACGACCATAGTAGACGGGGAACCCACTAATAGGGGGAATCGCGAGGAACCCATGGCCGACGGCGTACTCCCTATGAAAACATGGGTCGGCGAGGAACCCACTAAATTAATCAATGAGGAACCCCAAGTTACTGCAAATGTTTCAGTCGAGGAACCCTCCTACAATTTTAGACGAGGAACTCATCTGGATTAATGAAGACGGGAAGCCCTCAAAAATCCGTGTGGTTGAAGAACCTGAAGCTGATGTAAGTGTTTCAGACGAAGAAACCTCGGTGCTTGAGGCACCTATCATATTTGAGATAACAGATGAGGTCATAGCCGTATAAAAAATATATAATAAAATAGCCCTTGTGGTTGAAACTTCACACGAGGAGCCCAAATTTGCATATAAACTAGCCGCGGAACCCTTGATTTTTTTTTTAAAAAAAAGTGAACAAGGAACCCGTATCCATATTATAGGGTCGCGAGGAACCCTCAATGATTAATGGCCCTTGTGAGGAACCCTCGACATCTCAGGCAGAGGCGAGGAACTTCCTTGGATTCCTCGACATCACGAATTGTGGTTCAATATCATAAGTCAAGAATTGTTGCTCCACATCACAAAATTTGGAGGTACTCATCACCAAGCAAGGGACCTGTGGCGCTAGTTTCCTTATTTATAATTTCATCCAACGAGGAACCCTTAAGTCACAAACCATCCGCGCACGAGGAACCCTTCGCTGCCGCGACAGTAGGCGAGGACCCCTTGTGAAGAAGGGACTTGGTGACTTAAAGCGAGGAACCCTCCGCAGACGGTCAAGGAACCCTCCGTTGCAAGATCCCCAGACGAGGAAATATCTTTAGGTAGAAATCTGACCGAGGAACCCAAAGTGATCAACGCTTCTAATGTGGAAACCCTCGTATTTAAGATAGGAGAATTGCGAATGAGGAACCCAGTGAAGAGGGGACTTGGGGACTCTAAGTGAGGAACCCTCATCAGTAAAGAATCCCCCTACCACATATGTTTTTCGTAAAGAACCCCCACCTGCAGTTGCTATGGGCTAGGAGCTCAAATTTTGTGATGCCCTTGATGAGGGACCCCCAGGGGAACAGATCCCAAGCGAGGAACACTGAATGGTAAGAATCCCAGACAGAGAACTTTCCCATGACTGATACCTCGCACGGCGAACCCCCTGAAGCATTTAAACTAAAAAAAGTAGAAGCGATCGGAATATAGACAGAAAGGCATAGAATTGCTCAACAAAAGGCACCCCATACTAATGCTTTATCTTTCTTAATAGTATAGTAGAACCTCTACTAGATTAGAAGAGGGTCCATGACATGAAGGTCTTTCCTCATTATAATTGGAGGAATATCCATCCCAAGGGAAAAGTATACTGAATAAAGCCTTTACAGACATAACAATTATTTTTTTGTCACCTGACCGGTAGGGGGTTATCCTCCTAGTGATAATAATAATAATAAAAATCTTCATTTTTATTATTATTCCATAGAGATTTATAGCCTAGAGAACAAGTCCTAACCTCTGTTCTCAAGAAAAAATGTAATTGATCAGTTTTCAGAAAATAGGGAGAAGCGGGTCTAACCCCTCTCTAAACTTGTTATTCTTATAGAGACAAAAAATGTTCCCAAGAGAAGTTTGGAACAAGGACCTTACAGACCAAGGGAAATTTTTTGTATAAAGAAATAATTATTTCTTTATTTATGATATATGTGAAATTTTTTTTAAAGTTTGTGGAAGGAGAAGGGCTAACCCATCTCTTAGTTACTTCCCAAGAAATGAATATGCATAACAAAATGGGGTTGTACTAAAAGTACCGCACAGTCACACGGGGCTGCGCTAAAAAATTTATAAACTGCTCAGCTATATGCAAGAAGTACCCCGCAGCTAGAGGGGCCTCTTCCAAATTTCAACTTGCTCAGTTATATGCAAGTACCCCGCAGTTAAAGGGGAAACTTTTAAAATTTTTAAACTTGCTCAACTATATGCAAGAAATACCCCGCAGCTAGAGGGGCCGCTTCCAAATTTCAACTTGCTTAGTTATATGCAAGTTCCCCGCAGTTAGAGGGGCAACTTCAAAATTTTAACTTGCTCATCTCATATGCAAGTACCCCGCAGTTAAAGGGGAAACTTTTAAAATTTTAAACTTGCTCAGCTATATGCAAGTACCCCGCAGTTGGAGGGGCAACATCCAAATTTTTACTTGCTCAATTATATGCAAGGGCCCCGCAGTTAGAGGGGCAACTTCAAAATTTTAACTTGCTCAGCTATATGCAAGTACCCCGCAGTTGGAGGGGCAACATCCAAATGTTTACTTGCTTAGTTATATGCAAGGGCCCCGCAGTTAGAGGGGCAACTTCAAAATTTTAACTTGCTCATCTCATATGCAAGTACCCCGCAGTTAAAGGGGAAACTTTTAAAATTTTAAACTTGCTCAGCTATATGCAAGTACCCCGCAGTTAGGGGGGCAACGTCCAAATTTTTACTTGCTCAGTTATATGCAAGTGCCCCGTAGTTAGAGGGGAGCTTCAAAAAATTTAACTTGCTCATCTCATATGCAAATACCCCACAGTTAGAAGCGGGAAGTTCAATCTTGAGGTTCTCATATAAAAAAGAGTAACTCAAATTATTGAGCAACTGCCAAGTATAAATATAAGGTGCGACAGTTTAGCACTTAAGGCTCCAAGGGCACCGGAGCGCTCACAGTCTATGAGCAAATTCCAAGTATAAATATAAGGTGCGCCAGTTGAGCACCTAAGGCTCCAAGGGCATCGGAGCGCTCACAGTATTGAGCAAGTGCCAAGTATAAACATAAGGTGCTCCAGATGAGAACCTAAGGCTCCAAGGGCATCGGAGCGCTCACAGTATTGAGCAAATGCCAAGTATAAACGTAAGGCTCCAAGGGCACCGGAGCGCTCACAGTCTTGAGCAAGTGCCAAGTATAAATATAAGGTGCGCCAGTTGAGCACCTAAGGCTCCAAGGGCATCGGAGTGCTCACAGTCTTGAGAAAATGCCACGTACAAACGTAACGTGCTCCAGATGGGCACCTAAGGCTCCAAGGGCACCGGAGCGGTCACAGTCTTGAGCAAGCGTCAAGTATAAACATAAGGTGCGCCAGTTGAGCACCTAAGGCTCTAAGGGCACCGGAGCGCTCACAGTCTTGAGCAAGCATCAAGTATAAATATAAAGTGCGACAGTTTAGCACCTAAGGCTCTAAGGGCACCGGAGCGCTCACAGTCTTGAGCAAGCATCAAGTATAAATATAAAGTGCGACAGTTTAGCACCTAAGGCTCCAAGGGCACCGGAGTGCTCACAGTCTTGAGCAACTGCCAAGTATAAATAAAAGGTACGATAGTTTCGTGCATAAGTCTATCGACATTACAAGACACTTCTGCACGAGGGGGCTAATATGGAGAAGTCCTCAAGCAAGTGAACAAATAGTAAAATAACTTAGAGTGTGGGGTTCCATTTATAGTGGCTCCACCTTCCCAAGATTGCAAGTTTGAAATAAAATAGCCTAGGGCGGGGGGATCCACCTTGAGTGCCCTCTCTTCCCAAACTTGATACTGCAGAAAAGCACTCAAGGGCGAGGGGCTCACCGCGAGTAACCCCTCCGCCCAAGATAGAAGGCCACATGAGAAGGCCAAGGGCGAGGGGCTCACCGCGAGTAACCCCTCCGCCCAAGATAGAAGGCCACAGGAGAAGGCCAAGGGCGAGGGGCTCACCGCGAGTAACCCCTCCGCCCAAAATAGAAGGCCGCAGAAGAAGGCCAAGGGCGAGGGCTCACCGCGAGCAACCCCTTCCGCCCAAGATGGAAGGCCACAGAAGAAGGCCAAGGGCGAGGGGCTCACCGCGAGTTACCCCTCTGCCCAAGAAAGAAGGCCACAGAATAAGGCCAAGGGCGAGGGGCTCACCGTGAACAACCCCTCCGCCCGAGACAAAAGGCCCCAGAAGAAGGCCAAGGGCGAGGGGCTCACCGCGAGTAACCCCTACGCCCAAGAAAGAAGGCCAAAGAATAAGGCCAAGGGTGAGGGGCTCACCGTGAACAACCACTCCGCCCAAAATGAAAGGCCACAGAAGAAGGCCAAGGGCGAGGGGCTCACGGCGAGAAACCCCTCCGCCCAAGATGGAAGGTCGCAGAAGAAGGCCAAGGGCGAGGGCTCACCGCGAGCAACCCCTCCGCCCAAGATAGAAGGCCACAGAAAAAGGCCAAGGGCGAGGGGCTCACCGCGAGCATCCCCTCCGCCCAAGATATAAGGCCACAGAAAAAGTCCAATGGCGAGGGGCTCACCGCGAGCAACCCCTCCGCCCAAGATAGAAGGCCACAGAAGAAGGCCAAGGGCGAGGGGCTCACCGCGATAAACCCTTCCGCCCAAGATGGAAGGCCACAGAAGAAGGCCAAGGGTGAGGGTCTCACAGCGCGCAACCCCTTTGCCCTAGAAAAAATGCCACAAAAGCAAGCCAAAACGAGGGGCTCACCACGAGTAACCCCTCCGCCCAAGTTGATACCCAGATAAGGAGGTCCACTATAAGTAGCCTCATCTACAAAACATGGGATGAAGTGACAGGACATTTTATGTCCCTAAGGGGGAATGATGAAGGAATCCTAGGGTCCCCCAAAAATAAAAAAATAAAAACCAGATTTATGGCGTACAAAGTTTTTTTAGTCTACCCAACCAAAAAATCTTTGCACGAGGGGCTAATGTAGAAGGGTGTCTACCTATAAAAAAGTAAAAAATATTATTTTATTAGAAATACTGAGAAGAAATCCAGGGCCCCGACAGAAACTCATATTGAGCAGGAACCCCCCGGGGTCCCGGTAAAAACTCATATTGAGCAGGAACCCCCCCGGGGTCCCGGCAGAAACTCATATTGGGCAGGAACCCCCCAGGGTCCCGACAGAAACTTGTATTAAGAAGGAACCCACCTAGGGTCCCGACAGAAACGTATAATTGAGAAGGAACCACCCCAGGGTCCCGACAGAAACTCATATTCAGCAGGACCCCCCAGTGCCACTGCAAGTATCAGCGCCGCTGCAAGTGCCAGCGCCCCTGAAGTGTCAACGACGCTGCAAGTGTCAGCGCCGCTGCAAGGGCCAGCGCCGCTGCAAGTGTCGGCGCCGCTTCAAGTACCAGCGCCGACACAAGGGTCATCACCTCCGCAAGTGTCGGCGCCACTCCAAGTGCCTGCGCCGAGTGAAGTGCCAGCACCGCTTCAAGCGTAAGCGCCGCTTCAAGTATCAGCGCCACTTCAAGCGTCAGCGCCGCTTCAAGTGTCAGCGCCACTTCAAACGTCAACGCTACCTCAAGTACCAGCGCCGCTTCAAGCGTCAACGCCACTTCAAGTGTCGACGCCGTTGCAAGCGTCAGCGCCGCTTCAAGTGTTAGCGTCGCTGCAAGAGTCTACGCCACTGCAAGGGTCAGTGCCACTGCGAGCGTCAGCGCCGCCGCAAGTGTCCGCGCCGCTGCAAGTGTCGGTGCCGCTTCAAGTACCAACGTCGCTGTAAGTGTCAGCGCCGCCGCAAGGGTCAGTGCCGCTTCAAGCGTCCGCGCCACTGCAAGTGTCGGCGCCGCTTTAAGTACCAGCGCCGTTGCAAGTTTCCGCGTCGCCGCAAGAATCGGCGCCACTTCAAGTGCCAGCGCCCCTTCAAGTCTCTGCGCCGCTGCAAGTGTCAGCGCCACTACAAGTGTCTATACCGCCGCAAGTGTCGGCGCCGCTTCAAGTACCAGCGCCGCTGCAAGTGTCTGCGCCGCCGCAAGGGTCGGCGCCACTTCAAGTGCCAGCGCCGCTTCAAGTGTCCGCGCCGCTGCAAGTGTCAGCGCCACTACAAGTGTTTACGCTGCCTCAAGTGTCCGCGCCGCTGCAAGTGTCGGCGCCGCTTCAAGTACCAGCGCCGACACAAGGGTCAGCGCCGACACAAGTGTCGGCGCCGCTCCAAGTGCCTGCGCCGGGTGAAGTGCCAGCACCGCTTCAAGCGTAAACGCCGCTTCAAGTATCAGCGCCACTTCAAGCGTCAGCGCCGCTTCAAGTGTCAGCGCCACTTCAAGCGTCAGCGCTACCTCAAGTACCAACGTCGCTTCAAGCGTCAACGCCACTTCAAGTGTCGACGCCGTTGCAAGCGTCAGCACCACTACCAGGTACCAGCGCCGTTGCAAGTCAGCACCGCTACCAGGGTCGGCGCCACTGCAAGTGTCCGCGCCGCTCCAAGTGTCAGTGCCTCTACAAGGGTCAGCGCCGCTTCAAGCGTCAGCGCTACTACAACAAGGGTCACTGCAGAAATGTTATTCGAGAAGTGCCTAAATGAACAACAGCACTAACACTTTACTTTCTTGTACAGGTTGCCTAGTCGAGCAAGCAGGGCTCGAACAGGCGCGTTGGGACCTCCTGAGAGTTTTGGCTTGGCGGCTGAGGGACAAGGTATGTTGAGCAAGCTCAACCACTTAGCACTATAGGATTGAGAGAATACAAGTAGGAGAACCTAGGGTCACCCAGTCCTCACACACCTCACACTTA
This sequence comes from Sambucus nigra, assembly GCA_949130495.1. NCBI lineage: Eukaryota > Viridiplantae > Streptophyta > Magnoliopsida > Dipsacales > Adoxaceae > Sambucus > Sambucus nigra. Next base: position 658,798 of record CASBWL010000094.1, read on the forward strand.
GTCACAAGTGAAGTGAGCGGCCAAAGGGCTGGCTGCTCACAAGAAAAGAACTGTTTATAAAATTATTTTAAAGGAGAGGGTCCTCTAAACCCCTCTCAAGAAAAATGATTTTAGAAGGGGGTCCTCGAGACCCCCCTCAAGCTTGCAAATATTTCAGAGGAGGTGGTCCTCGAGACCCCCCCCCCCCTCAAGTTTACAAAGTTTGTATCAAAGTTACCGTTTCAAAAGATATTTAGCAAATCAGATATTTTGTCTCCATTAGAAGACATACTTGCTTTTGAACTTTGGTCGGCGTCAGGGGGCATCTGCCAGAGGGGACAGGCAGACCTGCCTGCAGGTAGGGACAAATAGTACACTGCAGACTTTGTCCCTCACCAACTCTCTAAGTTTTGGCGCCAAAAGTGCCAACCCAGCCTTAGTGCCCAAGTATAAATAGGACCCCTGGGCAAGGTCATAGAGGATGAGATAGACAATAGAAAATTTCACTGTTACTCTGCTAAAATATCACCAGACCTACCTAGTATTCTCTCCCTGCTCATTCTCTTAGTGCTGAGTGCCTTGTTCCTTCACTCCCCACTGACAGCCATCACTCTCAGGTGTTTCCCTTGAGAAAATTGCTATTTTTTGCTGTGAAAGTTCATCTTCTTGCAGGGAGTGAGTTGAAGCTTGAGTTCCATTATTACCAGAAGGAGAAGTTTTCTTCAGAAGTTTCACCAGGAGACCTTGAAGACTTGCAGACAGCGTCCATTGGAGTGGGTCACGCCTCACCCTTTCCAGTTATTCATAGACCCCAGTCTCACTACCCTCCTACAGGATAGAATACCTTTTTTGCCGGCAAGCGATTGCATTTTGCGTATGTAACAAGCCGTTAAACCCCTAAGTTATCCTAGTAGGACGAGTGGTGTCTCGTGAGGGTTTGCAGTGAATATACCCATAAAATGACTCAAGAAAAAGATCAAAATACTTAAAATTGTATAATTTAAACTCCCCAAAAATAGTCATCGTAAATTCATATTCAAGAGTCTCAATTTGTAGTGTGTGTGTGTGTGTGTGTGTGCAAAGTCAAAAATTTAACTGCTAATTTCCAACGATTGATCATTACAGTACTTTTTAAAAATTCATTTTGATTCAATTCTCACAGGATACTCTCACAAACAAATCGCTCGAAATGTGACTATTTTCTCTCGGTATGCGTGATTTAAAGAGTAAATATAATGGAACACAAATTCACACACACAATTTTGAAAGACGAAATTATTTGAGGTGAAACGATCTCCTCATCGGAATACGATCATTGGAAAACGGGAAGCATCATCTCTTAGTCCGCACCAATTAATCTCTCTTATTATCTTTTTATGACTCGAGCTCTCCAAGCGATAATTAATTTTGTTATTCGGATTTGGTTAGTACTTTTTCGAGTTTAAGGTGCATTAGAAAATATGTAATTAATTGGGAAAATTCAAAAGTGAAAATTTTTGCTTACTATGTCCTTTGGCACTTTTTCGAGCATTTGCTCTCTTTTTTTTACTTTTTCAATTTTTTTCTCTATTTTTCTTTCCTTGCTATTTTTGTTGAGCATTTTTTTCCTATTTTTTCCTTGCCCTTTTTTTTATGCACCATTTGGACTAAATTGATGAATTTTTCAATTTTCACAACTCCGGGCTTAATGGGCTTTTCGTGTTATCAAACGAAATTGAAAAATTTTATTATGCTCAATTGGATTAGAAAAAGGGATAATTTTTCACAACTTTTTATGGCTCATATTTTTGGGTGAAACAAATGAGGGCATACTTCATTGTCTGAATTACTTAATTATTTCACCATATGCATCTCGAGATTATATTTAGTTTAGAGATATTTTTAGCGCATTTTTCAAGACAACATCTCGCTCATTTCCCGTAGCTGATCAAAATAAAAGAATATAGATCATTAACGACTTATTTGGAGCTAAATTGAGATTTGAGTTAACCATTAACTCGGATTGATTTAATTACTCACAAAAATCGATAGGCTCAAAATCTCACCGGGTTAATTAATCTCCACATTTATTCGCAAAGTCGTCAATTTTCGCTCAATTTCCATCTTTGGTCAATTTAGGCTTTGTGAATTTGGATCTTTTACAATTTGAGACTTTAACCAAAATTTTAGTGATATTTTTGAAAAATTTAGATTCCAATTTTTATTTATTTTGAATTTTTTTATATATATTTTGCTTTTTCGAATTTTTCAATTTTTTTAGAATATTTCTAATTTTTCTCGCATTTTAAAATTTTGTAAAGTTTTTTAAAAGACGCATTTGTCACCCCCTAACTTAGACTTTTGCATTGTCCTCAATCAAAAGGACTAAAATCTAAAGATGAAAAAGAATAAGTGCAAAAATAAAATTAACAAATATTAAAATGCAATAAGACACTGCATAACTCCAACACACGACTCAAAAATACAACAAAAATCACCCCATACGCGTCGAGGATGCGACGACCTCTCTCTCTCCTCTAAAAATTCATCTGACCCCTAACCAAGAGTCGGAACAAGTTGGGACCAGCCACATAGATAAGGGGACACCTTGAGGCTCGTGATGACTAAGGTGAATGAGATCCTCGTGGTGCCCAATCGAATCGCAACATACTTGTCCCGACTTGGGGACAACATCTCGGTGAAAATTGGAAGGACATACTAAACCTAGATCACCCTTAACTTTTGTAACTCATGGGTTGCGATCTAAATCGGACGAGGCTCAAGTGCTCTCCTCGATCGCATCCGAGGACTCAAGTGGTATGGGTGGATGGTCACAAAGAAGGAATTCATTTATCCTATCTTTTCATTCGCTCTCTTCTAAGTGACTATTTGAGTCCAATAGAGTTTGGGCTTCAACAGTGAGGCTCTCATCCACCGGTCTGAATTCTTTTTCAAAATCTTCTAGGCCCATATCCTAACTCTCTCTCTTGATTAATTTCTTAAGTCCTCTCTCTCTTGCTCACAAAAGCAGCCACTAAACACCCCTCCCACACTTCTTGATCAATGTCAGGGTTACTGCACTCACTTGATGTAACAAGACATACCCCCACCAACTCTCTTATGTGATTCCTCTCGACGTGCTCATTTATTACTTCTTCCAATAGATCTGTCTCTTGCAGTTCGCTCTCATCACCCTCATGGTTGGTGATGTTGAAGATATTTGTTTCGAGAGTCATGTTCTCGAATGCGTGTTACATTTTCCTATTGTGTGTATTAATCAACACGTTAGTTGTGGCAAAGAATGGGCAGCCAAGGATCACGGGAACATAATTACTCGGTAAAGCGGAGGGCTCCTCGTCCCAAATGAAAAAATCCACAGAGAAGTAAAAAGTGTCAACTTGGATAATCACGTCCTCAACGACCCCTCGAGGTATCTTCACGGAACGATCTACGAGTTGAAGAGTCATTTTTGTGGGCTTAAGGTCCCCGAAACCTAATTGCTTGTAGATGGAATAGGGTAGGATGTTAACACTCACCCCTAAACCTATTAGCGCTCGCTCGATTCGGTTCTTCCCCTTGATGCACGAAATGGTAGGTGCAGTCGGATATTTAAATTTTAGTGGAAGGTCACTCAACAGTACTGAGCTAAAGTTTATGCTAAGAACTCATTTTTCTTTACCTTCAGCCTATGTTTAACCGTGAGTAAGTCCTTAAAAAACTTAGCGTATGCGGGAATTTTCTTTATGGTCTTAAGACAAGGCAAATTGATCGTTACTTGCTTAAGAACGTCTAAAACATCATCATGAGAGGTGTCTTTGGAGTGGGATACTAACCGTTAAGGGTATGGAGCAGAAATGGGAGGTTTTACAACCATCTCGGGCCCAACTGTGTCGTCATTACCACTATTTCTCAAGGGGACATCTTTGGCCTCTTTCGTGCTGAACGAAGTCCCCTTTCATTTTTCTCATCGTGTGGGGGAGGTGACAAGTCAACCACTCTCCCACTACGTAGAGTGGTAATTGCACTACATTGCTCTTGATTTGCATTGGGAGTAGAGCTAATACTAGGTTGACCTTGGGGAGGTCTTTGGCTTTGGGCCAAAAACTTATCCTTCTCTTGGATACTTAAGTTCGATTGCAACTTTAAAATGTTTGCATTCATTTTGGCAAACATTCGGGCAATTTGAGCATTGGTTGCATATTGAGATTCTATGAATTAATTCAAAGTATCCTCGATATTTCTCCACGATGGGGTGATATACGACGCAGGAGGCGATGCTTGCATATGTGGTGCTTGATGGAAATGCGGAGGTGGAGGTGGAAGAGGGGTAATGTGTGAATTAGGATTCAGTGCAGCATGTTTTTGCCCATAATTAAAACCATTCCTTTATGAAGGGTTGTAAGAATTCCCGTGAGGGGAATTAAAATTATCATTAAAATATCCTATTGCTCCTACTTGCTCTTGGAGCACCACTTTGTAGGGGCTATTATCGGGCATTTCTCTGTTGAATGTCCCGCCTCACAAATTGCACATATATCCTCTCTTATTGCTCGAATGGATCCGGGTTTTTCTCTTACCCGTGATTATTCTACGTCTTCCAATATTTTCTCAAGTTATCTTACTCTAATTTTCCACTTGGCTTCCTTGTCCAATTGATAAATACCGAACGCAGAAGGAGTTATGGACGTTTGTCGAACCCGAGTTTGGGCGTTAAGATCGGATGTGTCCCACGCTTGAGTAGTCTCGACGACATACTTAAGGTGGGCCTTTGCATCGTTCTCATCTAACCCAAAAAATTCTCCGTCACACATAGTCTCAACGAGTTGTTTGGAAGATATACTTAGCCCGTGGTGGAAGAAAGATATAAGACGATACTTCTCAAAATCGTGATGTGGGCATGTGTTCACTATCCCGTTGAAATTCTCCCAACATCGATCAAATGACTCATTTTCTAGTTGTTGAAATGTTTGGATTTGAGCTTTGATGGAATTTGTTCGATGTTGGGGGAAGAATTTCAAAAGAAATATCCCTCCACGATCCAATTGAGTGCACTGATAAAGACCATAGCCAGGTCTTGGCTCTATCCTTCAGGGAGAAAGGAAAAAGTTTGAGGCGAATAGTGTCTTGAGGGCACATTTGATCGCGTTTCACACGCCTCTTCGAACTCACGGATGTGGAGGTATGGTTTATACGAATCCATACCATGGAACGTGGGAAGAATTTGGATCTTCCCATTCCAAAAACAAAATTGTCTTGCATTATACTAAAGTAGAATGCATCTCGGAGTGATGGTTCGCTCGGGATATAAGAGATCTATCATGGGATGATATGGAAACTCACCCTCACCCGTACCATAAATAGTGTGATCCAACATCTCTCTTTCTCTCTCTCTCTCTCTCTCCAATTGACTCGGTATCCTCACTCGACGCCTTAGAAGTGTGACTCGTGATGGATTTGGGTGGTGTAGGAGGTGGAACCCAAACTAAGGAGTGTGTGGGCTATCAGAATCGTACTCAACTATAGGATTCTCGTAAATTATGGTAGGAGTGTATTGAGGAGTTTGTTGATGATGTTGCATGAAAGGACTTGAAAGGTGCTAACCTACAAGTCTACCTAACCTATGATTTTTGCATTTTTTTTATTATTTTTTTTAATTTTTAGTTTTATGATTTTTTGGCTTTTTAAGAAATAGTGTCATATTTTTGAATTAAATCGACCTAACCTACAAGTCTACCTAATCCCCGGCAACGGCGCCAAAACTTGACGCGACTTTAAAAGTTTTTCTAGTGTGTACTTCTATTGACCCAACTGTAAGCCTATCGCTCAAGTATAAATCCAGTAAACTGGGTGTCGAACTCAGGGAATAGGACGAATGCTCGTGACGACAAATAGGATAACCGATTAGTCCTACTAATGACTCAGAGAAAGAAGGAAAAGATGATGTATTGTGACTTTATCTATCAACTAATGCAATTTTAATTAAATTAATAACTAAACTACGTGTACAAGAAGAACTAAATTAAACTTTAAATATATGTGAGAAAATAGAGTTAGGATACACTCTCCCGCACCGTTGGTAAAGTCGTTGGATGTAAAAGGTTCAAAAATTATATTAATAATTCGAAGAAAACATTAAATCATCTCAAAGCATTAACTATATGAGGATTTAATTTCCCACGATAATTAATCAATGATAAATTTAACATGAATGATTAGATTGCCGACACCCATATTATACTCTCAAATACCATGGTTACCTAGGGCAAATGAGGTTAAGAGACCTATAATACTCGTGTCGACAAAATATCAAGCATAGAATTATCTCTACAATTTCATCTAATTTTATATCCAACTCATTAACCTAGGTTGGGTTCATGTATCCCAACCCTCTAACTATCTAGCCGGACATGATATTATAAGTCTCTTCGTAAGAATCCATTCATATGTATGAAAAACATAATGGAATAATAATAATAATAATAATAATAATAATAATAATAATAATAATAATAATAATAATAATAATAATTATAATAATAATAATAATAATAACAATAATAATAATAGTAATAATAATAATAATAGTAGTAGTAATAATAATAATAATAATAATAATAATAATAATAATAATAATAATAATAATAATAATAATAATAATAATAATAATAATAATAATAATAATAATAATAATAATAATAATAATAATAATAATAATAATAATAATAAAAGTACTGGAATTTATTGTTACCAATATAGAAGAACATAAGCATGCAAGAAAAAAAAATCAAAGATTGAAGAAGAACCGAAAAAGCTTTTGAATTGAAGGTGCAAAACTTGTAAATTATTCTCCTAGATGTTCCTCCTTGATTAGGAGATTTTACATGAATGAAATATATATTAAAAGACTCTTAATATGAGTACATATGAGTCTTAGGTCATTTAGAAGAATCCTCAAAACATAAAACTCTCTAGACTAAAAAATAGGGCTAAAACAAAAATCTCGCTTCTGGCAATTTGTAATGGTTTTAAAGTGTGACTAGTCTTTGTCACGGATATGGAGTGTAACTAAAGATGAACCAGTTTTCCTAGAACCCGAACCGGTTCGGTTTTCCAGTGTTGCCCAAGTGATTGTGCCACTAAATTTTCTTCTCAACTTTAAACGCGCATAACTTTTTCACCGTAGCTCGGATTAAGGTGTCATTTTTTTAGTATTCTTATAACTCAAGCTCTTCAACTTTCCAATTGGCCCCACCTCCGGAATACGGCTGAAAATTTACAAAAATTCCCTTTAACTTCCCGTTTCTTGGTTTCTTTCACTATTTTGAATTATCTCTCGCACTAACTTGTATGAAATACCTGTAAAAGACACGAGAAATACACAAAACAAGAAATACTCTCCAAAACGAGTTAGTAGCATGAATATGAGATAAATCCAGTCTACTTACACTACACGGGGCAATAAAAAGACGGAAATTAAGGGGATAAATGTGAAGAATTTAAGCCTAATCATCCACCTAGCACGGATGAAATGAAAAAGGAGTTATTGAAAATAATGGTGGCTTCCACAGCAAGAGGGGAAGTCTCCTTGATGATGATTTTCATACCCCTTATCCAGAGGAGTATAATACTGAACCTTATCCAGTGGGGTACACCCCACATATCTTTGAGAAATACACGTGAAAAGGGGAGAATCCCAAGGAGCGTGTCAAAAAGTTTGTTGAAAATCCTGGGGCCCACTATAACGACAAAAAATTGAGGTTGAGAGAGTCCTTAAAATCTATGACTAAGAAAGCTTACACGTGATATTCCAAATAGGCGTCGGGCAGCGTGGCTGCACACATCCAATTTGTACAAAAAAAAAATCTTGGCAGAGAATGAGTTCACACTCACACAGTTGGCGCGAGAAAAGAAAAATCCTGACGAGGATGTTGTGGCATATAGTATAAGGTTCCGTGAGCGCTCTCTAGACGTGAGAGAGGAAACGCGAGATGGTAAACTCTTGCAATTTTCCACAGAGGGTTTGTTGTCTGAGTATATATGTCATTTGATAAATAAAATCAGAGAAGGTACATCTGCAGCATTTTTTAAGTCTATGAGGAACATTTCTTTGGTGGTAAAACCCATACCACCACCAACCTTGGCAGGTTTGGTGTTGAAGTCGTCTACTAGCTTTGGGGGGGGGGAGTACCCCCCTAAGAGTAAATTATACCGATGGTGGAGATAGAAGACAAGGAAGTGGAAACAATGGCCAAATTTGAAGAGGAAATAAGAGGAAATTTTACAACTAATATGATTTGCCCGAGCTACCTTGAATAATGGAGCAAGACCTTGAGTGCTATGATTATATGGTTTACGACAAACTACGCAGGCCCATTAATTCCAGCACAGAGCCTGTGACGAGAGAAGATATGAATAATACAAAGTTTTGCCAGGTTTATAACAAGTTGGGTCACCCAACTGGCAAATGTTTTTTGCTGAGAAGGCTCATTGACACGCATGTCAAGAAATGAGATATTCAGTTGCCTCAGGCCAATGTAAATGATAATCCGTTGCCAGCACATGGGGAAAACATGGCCATCGCATATGATGAGGAGGCATAATAGCTAATGAAAGATCAGTGACTATTTGAAGAAACTTTTAAGGAATGTTTAGACAAGTGTGTGATTGAGATGGCCCATATATGGCTGGAGGACGAGCAGGTGGACGAGTGGAGCCCAATCAATGATTTGAGCAAGCAGATGGAAGCTTTCCCTTTAGGCACATCAAATGTTTTGATCACCTACGGCGAATTTTCTTATAAAGATGTGGAGGAGGTTTATGAGTTGGATGACGACCAAGTTTATCCTTGGGTGGAGTGTTCCGCAATAGCGCGCTCGCAAAAGTTTAATTAGTTCTTCGATCAAGTGGGGATGCTCGATAAAATTATGTTATAAGTTACTCAAGCAATATTGGATATTGTTAAATGCTCCAAACTTGCGATAGAAAGGGACTATAGCCAAGCTAGTTAGGAGATTCCTCTCAGAGGTCACTTTTTTCGAAGCAGACCGTTTGATGAGGAATCCTCATAACATGCCACTTTACATTAAATCAACTGTCTATGGGTGTAGTTTTAACCGTGTTTTGTTAGATTGAGGGTCTTTCATCAACATCATGCATATCGAATCTTTTTATGCCTATAACATTGTATACATAAGTATAGTGCTAAATCCTTTGTCAATCTCAAGGTATGACAACCAATCTTCTCAATCCATTGGTTACATTAATGTGGGGATTACCATGGGAAATATCACTTCCCACATAAAGTTCCACGTAATGGAGTGTGAACCGTCGTACCAGTTATTGATGGGAAGAGTGTTGATGCTTAATACTGGGTTGATTCCATCCACTTACCATCAATGTGCCTAGGTAAATATTAAGGGCAAGGAGGTAGTTATTCGAGCATCCAAGAAGCCATTAATGTGAGAAGAAGCACATTTTTTGGATGCATCTTTTTACACAGAGTTGGCCGAAGAAGCTACGGTACTCACACGATATACTAGAGGCGCTAAAATCCCTGGTTTGGGGAAATGGTGTGTGCACCAGCTGGCTCGACAGTTGCCTACGAATAAGATGAGATTGTTCGATAGGTAGTAAGGCCTCCAAGCATATGTAGATAACTACATGGCCGGATAACACCTCGTATTGACCCCATTGAGCCCCAAGTCTATCATCAAAGTGTGCTTAGAAAATACTCAGCGAGAGAGTTGGAAGAAAATAGTCGCAAGAGATCCTATCGAGAGGAGAATCTCTACCTGTGTAAAAGGGTGGTGTTGCCCAATGGCAATATTATTTACAAACTATAAATGTATGTGTAGGCAGCTGAAAGCCTGAATGATGAGGATGACCTAGTCTATGAGTGTTTTTTAGTGGATAAACAGGGGCAATGTCCAGTGAGTGATAACTCCAACATCCAGGAGTTCATGGAGGAAATTAAGGAGGAGCCTGGGTATGTGATAGATAAGCCAAAGCCTTAAATATAAGAGCTAGAGCGGATAGGTTTGGCAGAAGAATGTGATGATCCAAGGTGATTTTTTATCTCAAAATGGTTTATTGAAAGCAGTTCAAGTTGAACTGCTGCATGAGTTCAATGATGTCTTTTCCTGGAAGTACATTAAGATGCCTGGGATTGATAAAGAGGTGAGCTGCTACAGGTTGAATACAATTCCCTCAGTCATCCTAGTCAAGTAGCCTACTCGAACGTATAAAGTAGGACTGGATTTGAAAATAAAGGAAAAAGTCCAGAGGTTAATCATAGGAGGCTTCATTGTTCCCATCCAACATCCTACTTGGTTATTTAGCATTGTGTCGGTGGAAAAGAAAGATAAAAAACAAATTAGGATTTGTGTGGATTTTAGGGACTTGAATTGGGCATGTCCAAAATATAAATTCCCATTACCTTATATTAACAGCTTGATAGATGCAACGACGGGACATGAGATATATAATTTTATGGATGGATATGTGGGGTACAACCAGATAAAAATGGATCTGAAAGATGTTGAGAAGATTGCCTTCTGCACACCATTAGGTAACTTCATATACATAGTTATGCCTTTTGGACTAAAAATGCAGGCGCTACCTACTAGAGGACTATGATGGCTATATTCCATGATTTCTGACATGAGGTTGTGGAATTCTATATTGATGATCTGATGATAAAGTCCAAAAAAGAGGCTGCTCAATTGGCAAATTTGAGGAAGGTGTTCTCTAGTTACAAAAAATACAAGTTAAAGATGAACCCCCTGAAATGTACTTTTGGGGTAATAAGTGGGAAGTTATTGGGGTTTATGGTGAACAAATAAGGTTTACAGGTGGATCCTGGCAAGCAAAAGGTCATCCTCAACATGCTAAGGCCTAAATCTTCGAAAGAGTTGAAAAGCTTCTCGGGGAAGTCTCTTACTTGAGAAGATTTATGCCTCGACTTGTTGAGGTCACTCGCCCTTGATGGAGTTACTGCGAAAGGGAATATATTTTGTATGGGATAAGCCACATTAGGAAGCTTTGGATAATCTGAAGAATCTCCTCACATCTTTAAAAACCGTGATCCCTCCAAAGGCAGATATCCTTTTACAACTCTACCTCAAATCTACTAAAAGATCAATTGGAGATATGTCACCTCAGGAGGTCGATAGTGTATAGAAGAATGTTTATTTCTTAGGTCGTATCATGCATGGGTTTGAGGCCAGATATACTAGTATTGAGAGGCATTGTTTAGCCCTTGTATTTATTTCACAAAAGCTTAAGCACTTTTAAGATTCACTTTATAAGTAGGTGAAATCCTATAAAGTTTTTGCTTGCTAGAACGATACTAATTGACAGGGCCTCTAGATGGCTTTTGATACTGTTAGAGTATGATCTTTAGTGCGTGGTACCTCGGTCCATCAAAATCCAAGCCTATGTAGATTTTTTGGACATATTCCCATTTGGGACCTTCAATCCACCACACGAAGAACTTTCAAGTGATGACCTTCAGGACAATTACCTGAATACCAATTTTGAGGGATGGAACATAGAGTTTGATGGATCTTAGACCGTAGGCAAAGTAGGAGCATGATTGATCCTAAATATAGGGGAGAAATGGTTCGACTATTATTTAAGTTGGACTTCAGGTGTTTGAAAAATGAAGGTGAGTATGAGGCTTTGGTGTTGGGGTTATTAGAAGCACTGAGAAGGGGCATCCAGGTGCTTATAATAAAGGGGAATTCAAACTTAGTAGTGAAACAGATGAATGGTGAGTACGATCTAAAGCACATGAGTTATGCACCATATAAAATGATCATCTAGAGGTTGCTAGGTCAGATTAATAGACATGATGTTTATGCAATAATTGCACAAAAAATTTCCATTGAAGGGGATTCAACGGTGATTCGAATCACTAAGAGGACAGCTCCCTCGACCATAACTGAGATGTTACCCATAGATGACAACAATGATTGGCGGGGCAAGATCAGGAAATAACTAGAAATTGGGGAAGGACCACTAAGTTTGTTTAATTTAGCAAAATATTTTTCCATTGCGAGCAACTTATACTACACGAATAAATGGGGTTGGTTATCAAGGTGTGTGAACACTGAAGAAGCTGAAAGGAGATTAAAATAGGTTCATGAAGAGAGCTACAAGACCACATAGATCCCTTTATATCTGAGAGTCCAAAGAGAAGGTCACTTTTTAGTCGACGATGAAGCAAGATGCTGCGATGGTATAAAGAGATTGAGGCACGTGCCAACTGTACTATTAAGCAGTTGAGTGCAACTTTCTCGAATAGCCATATAATTGGAGGCAACCATACATTGATATGCTAGTAGATGGGGCCGTTCCAACAGATAAAGATGATGTTACAAGGCTAAAGAGGGGAATATCCAGATACTATACTCAAGAGGTCAACTATATCGAAGAGGTTATCACGATAGACTGTTGAGGTGCATCAGGATAGAATAAGTAGAGGAGGTATTAAAGCAAGCTCATAAATAAGCTCGTATTGGAGGGGAAAAGATCTATGATCAACTCATGACCATGGAATACTTTTGGCCAACTATGGAAAAGGACTCTACGGAGTTTATGTGAAAGTGCAAGGCCTTCCAACTTCAATCGGAATATGATTCACCCCCCCTCAATGGACTTGCATTTTCTTTTCACTCATTTCCCTTTCCACACTTAGGCATTTGATCTGATGGGGGCAATTAATCCTTCCTCCAGATGAAAATTTGGATCCTTTTTGCCATGGAATGTTAACTAAATAGGCAGAGGTTATACCGTTGAAGAAGGCCACAACAAGGGTGGTTGTTTTCTTTATGAAGAATTATATCATCTGTCAATTGGGTATTCCATAAGTCTTCCTCTCAGACAATGGCACCCAATTTTTTAACAATAAGGTGAGTCTGCTTACAAAAAAATACTCCACTATTCCCCATAAGTGGATTGTGGCATATCCAAAGTGCAATGTGCAGACGAAAGCTACTAACAAGACTTTGGTAAACATTCTAGCAAAGATGCTGAAGGATTTTTTGGGGACTTGGGATGATAAGATATCGGAGGTTCTATGGGCTTATCGAAAAACAAAAGGAAACCTACAGGCTAGACTCCTTTTTCCTTGGTATTTGGAGCTGAAGCAACCCTTCCAATTGGGTTAGAAATAATTTATGCCCGATATAACTTACGTAGTGCAATGCTCCCTCGAAGAAGGCATGTGTGAGTCGAAGCATTAGATGAGCACATAGACAATGCAAAAAGGCCCTTTGATATGTATAGAAAATAGTTGTTTAGGTCCTATGAACAAATGGTGAGGTGATCGAGTGCGAAAGGTGTGCGCGTGTAAGGTGCACAGTTGTTGTTTTCGTTTTTGCCTACTCAATACAAATAAACCTAAATTACGACTATACTTGCGAGGCAAGCACTGCGGTAAGTCGGGTATCTAAAATCCACAGGGACGAGATGCTAGAATTTATATGATTTAATACTCCGAAATAAAAGTGTAAAAGGTGAATTACAAACCAAAAAGGAAAAAGATGCATAAAAGGGAAATGATTATTCTAGGCGAGGGAAAATGAAACTAGATTAAAAAAGCGAGTAAAACTATAGGTTGCGTCGAATATCCATCACCCAAGTTAATTTGTATAAAATGGATACATGGATCGACGAGTTATTTAGAATGCGTCTCGTTTTGACAATTAATTAAATCAAGGGTTGTCACTCCCCTAAATCCGCATAAAAGCCTAATAAGATTTTGGCGTCAATAAATACCCCAGAAATTGCGCACGCAAGGTCGTAAGCACGGGACATACATGATATGACCCGTCAAATCTCCTAGCGTAATAACTAGGACAACGCACCCGAAATAAACCCGTAAACACCATCATCAAAGCAAAGCAACGCATCAACTCGAGTGATTTCTATTCAAACACAACCTAATTTAAATTAGCTAGAAAGCATGTTCAAAATGCGGTAAATGAAAACGGTAAATAAACGCAGTAAATTTAGACTAGAAAGTACGGGAAGAAAGCACGTAAACCTAATTATGATAGCTTGTAAACCTAATTATCCAAGAAGAAAGAATGAAACACAAGTTAAATTAATGGAGAGGGTAACGAATAGTCAACTTACAAACAAAAAAGGGTGTCAATCCAAAGAGAAATGAAGAATAACTCTTCAAAAACCCAAACCCTAAGCTAAACTATCTTCTAAAACTATCTAAACTACAATATCTGATATTTACAACAAAAAAGACTTATATACTAAGTAGGAAATGAAATAGAAAAGAAAAGAAAAGCCAAAAATATCTCAGAAAACAGGGGATCGATCGATCGATCCCCTCGGCTAGATCGATCGATGTTAAAATATCATGTCCACTATCTCCCCATGATGGCTGAAAACTGAGAGATCGATCGATCGACCCCTTTGGTCGATCGATCGATCAAGCAGGGGTGAACCAAGCTGCATTCAGTTTTGGTTGCTTGCATTTCCCGTTCGCTGAAATCGCCATAACTTCTTTGTTCTGAATCGGAATCACGCACCGTTTATGGCCACACGAAGCTTTCGAGGAGGGATACAACTTTCGTTAGATATTGGGCCAGGTGTCCAAGCTATGAAAAGATTAAAATTCCCTTGAACTTGCGATCGCTTACAGAAATTGAGCAGAATGCGTCCGAACTTCACACTCAGCATCCAATTACCTATAAAAGCTCAATTAACCCCTGCAAAACATGTTAACGTAGAAATCCGACGTTTTCTGGTTAACGGGCATAAATATAGGGAATAAGATACCCGAGGGGGCTAAAATGCGTAGGTTTGAGGGATGAAATACGCAATAATTGCGTCGTATCATGAGGTCAAGAAAGTTCAAAGAAGGGGATTTGGTTTTTAAAGGCTTGTAGAAGACACATACGATGTCTCTCATTGCCTAAGATTGAAGCGAATTAGGAGGGCCCATATATTGTGCGAAAGGCGCATGACTCGGGCTATTATGAAATCTCAAAGATTGTAAATGAATTAACATTCAAGCTCAACAATAAGTGGATGAAAATATGTTATGTCATATACATTTTGCCATGCATTCTTAGATTTTCTTTCCTTGGTAATCTTTTGTTTGAGTTTACAATTACCAGAGTTTGTTGAGGGCTTGTTCTCACCACTTAGAATATTGTAAAAGTTTATGTAATACAAAGTTGATTGCATGTTGATTCAGCCAAGTGTAAATTGTTTTTTTCTCATTAAGCATAAATAAAATACATGTTTAAGCAAAAATTTGGTCAAACATTTCCATTTATATCATTAAAATTTCAAAATACAATGTAGGAGGAACTACTTACCCAAATTATAAAAGAAAAGAGAGAAGATGCAATACGAAGGAAAAGCCTAATAATCGGCAGGATTGTCTATGATAAACCACAAATTAGTTGAATCAATTAACTTGTGGTGATGATGGGGAAAAATAGACTCCAGAAAAATCTGCTCGCTGGCCAGGTCCTTCTCATGACGATCCATTTCTAACTAAAGTCTCTCCATCTCTGCCTCAGTATTGGCCAAAGCTTCTTGAGCGACCGCCACCTGCACTTCTGGCTTAATAAGCTTTGGGATCAGACTTTCCATCTCTTGAGAAATGGTAGCTTGGGATCGATTAGTAAAATGAAGTTTAGTGTAGAAGGCAAGAAGGTCAAATTTCTTACATGCCTTAAATAGGTTGATCAATTATGTAAGAGAATACCCATTATTGATAAGCACTTTAATTTTAACAATTAACTCCTTAATGTTAGAAGGACCAAGTGATTGTCAGGGGGCCCTTAGGACCTCGCTCAAGACGGTGAAAAATCCCAATCACCCGTAGGCCATCATCACAGAGAAGGGTTGGATACAACAAGAGTTGATGGTTGAAGAATGGCGCTCTAATAGCCATTCGAGCAACTCACGGTGGAGTATGTCAAAATATAGGTAAAATCTCTGAGAGTTTGTCTCACAAGTTCAATAGGGGAAACCTCTTGAGGATGTATGCTAAAATCACTATTTCTCGTAGAGGGAAAATAGTTTGCAACCCTGTCACCTTCTTGTAATACGGGCATGATGTTCCTACCAGTTTCGTCAATAACTGGGCCAATAAAAGGCACAACACTTTGATCAACAAAGTCCCCAACTGCTATATCCTCAATAATGGCCTCCTTGGGGGGACCCTTCTAAGGTACTTGTTCAACGATTTGTGTAGGATCCTCCAGAATAACAGGTTGCTCCACCTTAGCCTAAAAGAAAAAAAGGAATGAAAGTTAGAGAATGGAAAAACATTAACCTAACAGATGTTCAAAAGTCCCAATTTACGTAAAGGACCTTTATAGTTGCTCGACTAAGTAAATTAGGCATGCTTAATGTCCTATATTACTTAAAGGACCTTTATGATTTATCTACTAAGTAAATTGGGAAAGATTAAAGTCCCAGTTTACTTAAAGGACCTTTATAGTTGCTCGACTAAGTAAATTGGGCACGCTTAAAGTCCCAATTTACTTAAAGGACCTTTATGGCTGCTCGACTAAGTAATTGGGCACGCTTAAAGTCCCAGTTTATTTAAAGGGTTGCTCGAATAAGTAAATTAGGCATGCTTAAATTCTCAGTTTACTTAAAGGACCTTTATGATTGCTCGATTAAGTAAATTGGGCATGCTTAAAGTCCTAGTTTACTTAAAGGACCTTTATGGCTGCTCGACTATGTAAATTAGGCACGCTTAGAGTCCTAGTTTAATTAAAGGAACTTTATGGTTGCTCAACTAAGTAAATTGGGCATGCTTAAAGTCCTAGTTTACTAAAAGACCTTTATAGTTGCCTACCTAAGTAAATTAGACACGCTTAGAGTCCCAATTTTTGCAAAGGACCTTTATGGTTGCCCGACTAAGCAAAGTGGGCATTTAAGGAGGATCGATGTTGATTTTAGAAAACCCAAAGTGACATTAACACTTAAAAAAAATAAGGGGAAAAAGAAAATGAAAGCATACCTCTTCGCAAGGAGATTCCATAATAGTTGCCTGCTCAGCTACCTTAGTTTCCCTAGCAGTCTCAATCTCTCTAACCTCTTCATTTTCTGAGAAACTTCTCCACCTTCCTAAATAGAGGGCCTAAATAGCCTCACCAATACTTATTTGTTAACTGTGGCTTTGGTGGGAATAACCATCAGGGCCCTGCAAATATTGACAGGAGTACCCTCTAAGGTAGCAACCTGTAAACATAAGAAAGTAAAAGGGGAAATTAGAACATACAAGTCAAAAGTACAAAGTGAAAAATCACTTGTTGATAAATAACAACACTTACCATAGAAGTTAGCTTAGGAGGAGGTGGTTGCGTAGTCTCCATTGTAATACTTGCATCTCCTTCCTCGTGAAGTGCAGTCTAGTTGCGTAAGAAAGAATAGCAAGGGGTATAATCACTACTCATATAATCACTAAAATAAAAATCAATAACTTCCCCAAAAGGGGAATACATAGTTACTTCCAGAAGGTTTGTGGCGACTTTTGATACCATGGAATGTCAGGAAATGGAGAAAGGGTTGGGTCTATTATCTGATCCATAACTTATTCCAGCAATAGTTCACCCTCAGTAATATTAGTTGCCTTCTGGCATGCCAAAGCCTCATCTGCAAGAAATAATCGAAAGGTTAGCAAATGCAATAGAAGCAGCTACGAAAAGAGTAAGTATAGGAAGTACCTCCTCATTAGCAGTAAAATCCCCAAGGTGGTATAGTCAGCAGGGTGAGAAACAGGCTTTTTGGTGGAATACATTTTGCGCAGCCTGTGCATTCAATGATGTAGATAAACCTCTTCAATGTCCTCATCCTCATCCTACCATTCCCTTTCCCCCTCTTACCTTTCATCTTCTTCCTCAACCTCCTCAATTTGGTTAATATGGTCTTTGATACGGTAAGGGACCCTTGAACTTGATCTTACTCTCTCTTGATCGCTAATAGTAGTTGGAGGAGTAAAGAAAAATCCCTTAACATCCATTTATTATTCGATAATTGCTCTATAGGCTGATGTACCTTGATACCATTACTTCATTAAACCATCAAATAATTTGATGCATTGGTTCAGTAGCATGGGATCAATATTGGCCCCAAAAAAGAGATATCTTAGGCGGCTTGAGGCAATAGTCTTCTTATTCATTGGGCATTTCCTCTTGGCCTTTGAAACACCTAGAGGAGTCTCCTCCTCAATAATAGGTTGTGCGCGAGCAGGTGCGTCCCCAGCCTCCTTGATAGACGGCAAAGCAGAAGCTCTTTTTCTTCTTCTTTTGAATAGCTTCCTTCATAGGAGGCAAATAAGGAAGTTGAGTAGGCATTGTATCATTGGTCATTCTTAGAAGGAATTGATGTTAGTGGATATATATTCTCCTTAGTCCAAATTCATTGGAGGAAACCGTTCACAGGAAGGGTAAACTGGCGGGCGGTCAATAAAACTTACCCAACTGGTTGGACCAAAAGACATTGAGATTGGTGGGGGATATACTACCTCGAACGCCCTTAGGACGAATCACCAGTTGGCCTTGGACTTAAAGGGACAATGCTACCAGGGTCTTGGTGAGGAAATTCCCACAAGTCAAGAAAAAGTTGGCAGGTCTCCCGATAGTGTTATGGTTTAAAAAGGGTACTCCTTGATCGTAGAAAAATTGCATGGCAACTCGATGGGGGTGAATACACTAAACAGTAGTTAGACCACTCAGTATAAGAAGAAAGGTAAGAAGGGGTAAAAACTAGGAGAACATTTGAAGAGGGGAAATTGAGGGCATAAGACTTCTCGATGACTGAAATTGGTTGAGAGCTCTAATCAAAGAAATTATTTGAAAAAAAATGGGAAATAGAAGAATAAGGTCGACATTTAAACTTCTTGACATTGTCTATCAGATAGATAAAGGGTTTCTTTGATTGCGTGTGGTTCCAAGCAAGAATGTGAGTAACCTTAATTTCATGAGATGAAGGGAAAAAGGATCTAGGGGCATAATCTGGGAACCTAGCATATATAAAGGCTATAAGGAGGACATAGTTCGCGTAATTGGAAATGTCAAACCTACCAACTGGTCATCGGAGTGAAGTTGTACCCAGTGGGGCCAAGTATACAAATAACCAAGGGTTATGATATCCAGAAGAACCTTTACCCTAAAGGACATGCGAACAACAAGGTTTATGAGATCCCTTCTCGGGAAGTCATGATGTTTACCAGGAAGGAAGATTCTCGATAAAATGACCCATATATAACCATCCAATTTAAGGTTGCTCTCATACCCATCCCCCGTGGGAGGAATCACAAACACTTATTTGCCCTTGGGATCATGTTTTGTAAGGACATAGTTTTATAAATGTCCGTCACAATTAATTATGTCGTATACCGCTATAAGTCGTCAAATAATTGAGAAGATTGTATCTGTAAAAGACGGATCCGAATTACAAGTTGTCTTCAACATTCAAGCCCAACAATATGACATTTGGTAAGATAATGTTTTAAAGTTTCATTTACATTTCATATTAAGAGTGTTGGGATATTTTTAAAAGGAGTTTTAAAAAGCTTTTATATAAAAATGTTTTTATAAATGTTTTTTTTATAAAAAGGTTTCATTATTGTTTTAGAGAAAGTTGATTTTTGAAAAGTTTTGAGAAAATTTCTAAGGCAGTAAGCGTACCTTGGTTTTGAAGCTAACTCGTTCAAACGAGATCACCATCTCGTTTGAGCGACATTGAGATATCGCGTGATGTCGTTTGAACGAATGGCGTATCTCGTTCGAGCGAGATGGGATTTCGTTCGAGCGACGTTACTTTTTGCTAGGATTGTTTGTAAAAAAATGCGTGAGTGTGTGCATGCATGTGTTAGATCACCATCACAAACACTTGCACACTACAACACTGAAAGTGTTGGTAATAAGATTTTGATACAAGAGTTGACGTAAAGACTGGAACAAAGTGAAGTTAGCAAACTGGGAGAACAACATCAACAATCAGAACTACATAAAAGTTATAAGGACACCACTGGGTACATTCCTAAACTTGTATAGGTCTAATTTGTGTGCGTGTGTGTTATATAGTTTGTAACTGTTATATTTATTTTAGTGGATTTTTCTTTTTACTCTGTAGAGGGAGTCGTGGATGTTTCCTCAGTTGGGTGAGGTTTTACCACGTTAAAAATTTCTTGTCATTAATCTTTCTACATCTCCTCATCTCATTCTGATTAGTGTGCTGATTTAAAACTATTTTAGTTTTGTTTTTTAAAACTGGTTAACAAATCTTAAATTATTCTCGTGCAAAGTTTTAAACACATCTTGTGGTTTAACTGATTTGATTTCGAGAAAAGAGATTCTTCAAAAAACAGTTCGGAGTTACTTAAATAGTTTAATCTTGTATTAAACGGCTTTAGTAACAGTTTTTCAATTGGTATCAGAGCTTTGGAAATATTTTTTTAAAAGATCTTGTGTTTCTGAAATTGTTTTCTTAAAATAAAAATAATGGACGAGAAAATGAAAGATTTGGTAACTTGACCAGACCCCCACTCTTTGATGGAAACATCTTTGCTTACTAGAAGGTAAGAATGGTTGCTTTCATACAAGGAACCTTGGGAGATGATGTCTGGGATATTGTTGAAAATGGTTATACTTATCCTACAAAACCAGCCACTGAAGGAAGTAATGAGAGGGTTAAGAAAGCATTAAGTGAGTTCACACAAGAAGAGAAGCAAACTTCTCGAAACAATAACAAAGGCAAGAATGCCATCTTTATGTCCATAAATGAACATGAGTTCAAAAGGATCTCATCTTGTGCCACTTCTAAAGAAGCTTGGGATACACTGATCACTGCACATGATGGTTGTTGATACCAAATTTAATCTGCTGACGTGGACCAATCATACGAAGACACCCGGCTATCTACATGGCAACAACAGACCTCTCCGAGGAACTCACAGGCTCCGAGGAACATACCTCTCCGAGGAACTCATAGGTTCCGAGGAACATACCTCTCCGAGGAACATACCTCTCCGAGGAATTCTTGAATACCAGGAAGATCAACATACCCGAGTTACTCAGACGGTCCGAGCTGCATCTCGGCCACAGCATTGATTGCCAGATAACGAACAGTCCAACTGGTTCATTAAATGATTATCCTTGACGCACAAGTCTAAGGGCATTAAATGTATTACCCTTTCATATGTATATCATTTAATGTATCGACCCTTTCATGTACAGCCTCAAGGCTATAAATACCTTGTATCATCCTCATTCAAGGGGACCGGAATTTCTTGAGAGAACTTGTAATCAAGAATTCCACAAACACTCAGCAATAACATAACAGTGGACGTAGGCTTTATTCCTAGCCGAACCACTTTAAAAATCTTTGTCTTATTTATTTATCTGTGATTGAATAATTAGAGCGATCTAGTTTTTTACATCAACAGATTGGCGCCGTCTGTGGGAAACGTGTTACAAGCGTTGTTCTCCACCAAAAGCTAAGTTTTTATTTTCTCTACGTATAATCAATTATACATACATCTTTTGATTCAATCATGATTTTTATGTTTATATACATAAATTAATTGTCCAATTTTTATCTGCAAAATGTTGCATATCATGATTTTTAAATCATAACTGTTAGATTAATTCTTATTTAGAAATCTGAAAAATAGTAGATTTCATAAATCATAATTCTTTGCTTGATTCTCAAGTTTTAATTTTATATCATGGAATAAATATTTTAAATGATTACATATACCAATATATACGACGATGATAAGATCTAATCATTTTCATTGTTGATTTTGAAATAAATTTTGTAAGATATTTGATGTCTATTCATATTCCCATCATATTTTTAATAAAAGAATGGGAAAAGGTTAAAGATAATGAAAAGACTTTTCATGGAAATCATGACACATATATATTCTCTCTCTCTTTAAGTTTGAGTCTCTTTGCATTCACAAGTTTAAGTCTCTTTGTATTCATTTTTATGAACTATATACTTAATTTGGTTCATCTTCCATCTATGTCAATAAAATCAAATTGATTGATTTTTTATATAAATTTGGTAATAATTTCGATCATTCACCATATTTTTATCTCTCCAAATTGGGAATAGGAAGGGATCAATATAAAAAAATAATTTTCTCTCACCTGAAAAATCATTACCCACCTCTTGTAAAAGAGGATCAGTAAAACAATCATGACCATATCAAGACTTTGGGCACAAATTTGATATGTTGGCCCCTCGTTCATCACATCACAAGGTTTCTTTGACGAAATCACATGATCTATTGGATTATATAGTTATTCGTTTAATTAACATTCTTAAGGCTTAAATTTTACATTGAATGTTATTTTTTGATCTAAAGATTCGAGATATTCTAGTCATCCAACCATATATTCTATAATTTGAGGTATCCTTAAATGTTGGTCGACAACATCCATGTCGTTTGTCGGCAGCAGTAGAATCTTGGGGTATTAAAAAAAATGCTAAACACCCCTGATATTTCTTTAAACACGAGTTCGGCTTGGGGACAAGCAGGGGGCTTAAGTCTTTTTAACTTATGATCACCCCAAAAATATTTTTAAACAACAACTAATACCTGATTGGTTGTTGGAGATTAAATAAATTTTAAAAAAAACTTTACGTCTTACTTATGATGCATATTTGATAATAATTTGTCCATCTCACACACATTTGGCATAAAACATATTATTTCATATTTTGAAATTTTTATGCTGATACATATCATATATTGATTGGATGAGTAAATTATTCTCATGACTAATCAATTCAGCCTACACATATGGTAGAGCAAATTATTAATTTTTACAGGCACAAGATTCAATGCCGACGAATGCTGAAGCACAAATTATTCTATATCCATTCGGATTCATATTTTATATTTATCTCAGCATGGAGCTCGAAAAATTTCTTCTCTATATATATATTCGGCTCCGAGGAAAAGCTACAACAGTTATTATATTTCACCCCCAACGGATAGTTGGTCGGGGTAATTCTTATTTATATTCAAGCCCAGATATCTGCTCCAGCACAAATGACTCTATATATCCATTGGGATTCATATTCTATATTCATCTCAACATGAAGCACGGCGAGATACTTATTATCATATTCAGCTCTGAGGAGAACTGTAACATTTATTATATTTCACCCCCAACGAATAGTTGGTCGGGGTGATTCTTATTTATATGCAGGCCCAGCAAAGTTCTCGGCCATATTCTTATATTCTGGAAAATATTATTCTTATTCGGCATTCTGCAATTATGCCTCGACAGGATACTTATTCAGCTTTAAGGAGAATTACAACATTCGTTCGGATAATTCTTATTTATATTCAGGCCTGACAACATTCTCGGCCATATTATTATGTTCTGAAAGATCTTATTCTTGTTCGGCATTATATGATTCTACCTCGACTGATCGGCGAGGCACTTTATTATTTTTAATTATTCTTTATATCTATTTGGATGCATATTCTATTCTCATTTCAGCATGGAGCTCGACAAATATTTATTATATCTTATTCAGCTCCAAGGATGTCTCCAACATTTATTATATCTTATTCAGCTCCAAGGATGTCTCCAACATTTATTGTATCTTATTCAGCTCCAAGGATGTCTCCAGCATTTATTATATCTTATTCCCAACGAATCTGTTGGTTAGCGCCGAGGAGGTCTTCAGCATTTATATTATCTTATTCCCAACGAATCTGTTGGTCATCGCCGAGGAGGTATCCTGCATTTATTATATCTTATTCCCAACGAATCTGTTGGTTAGCGCCGAGGAGGTCTTCAGCATTTATATTATCTTATTCCCAACGAATCTGTTGGTCATCGCCGAGGAGGTATCCTGCATTTATTATATCTTATTCCCAACAATCTGTTGGTCAGCGCCGAGGAGGTCTCCAGTATTTATATTATCTTATTCCCAACAATCTGTTGGTCAGCTCCGAGGAAGTCTTCATCATTTATTATCAATTACCACCAACTCTGATCGGTAGATAAAATCCAACTCCGGTTGGTAGATAAAATCCAACTTCGGTTGGTAGAAAAAATCCAACTCCGGTTGGTAGACAAAATCCAACTCCGGTTGGTAAATAAAATCCAACTTCGGTTGGTAGAAAAAATCCAACTCCGGTTGGTAGATAAAATCCAACTCCGGTTGGTAGATAAAATCCAACTTCGGTTGGTAGAAAAAATCCAACTCCGGTTGGTAGACAAAATCCAACTCCGGTTGGTAAATAAAATCCAACTTCGGTTGGTAGAAAAAATCCAACTCCGGTTGGTAGATAAAATCCAACTCCGGTTGGTATTGGTCGATAAATCTCATTCAAAGTTCACATTCCACAATTGGGGGCTTATATTACAGATATATTTGTTCATTTGGTGGCATATTCTTATATCATCATGCAGTCGAGCATCAAATTCAACCCCGACTAATCAGGAGGTATATTGAAGTTCAAGAGGAATATTGAAGTTCAGGAGATATATTGAAGTTCAGGAGGAATATTGAAGTTCAGGAGGTATATTGAAGTTCAGGAGGAATATTGAAGTTCAGGAGATATATTGAAGTTCAGGAGGAATATTGAAGTTCAGGAGGTATATTGAAATTCAAGAGGTGTATTCAGAAGTATCACGACATGATAAAAGAAAGCGACAAGTATTCCCCCGAGGAACTCTGTCAGACCAGAAATTTGAAGACGAGGTACCTACATGGAGATTATATGTAGATGGATCATCTTGCACAGCTGGTTGTGGAGCAGGGATTGTTTTAAACACCCCAGATGATATTGACATGGAGTATGCCTTGAGATTCCAATTTAAAGCTTCCAATAATGAGGCTGAGTATGATGCTATGATAGCAGGTTTTCATTTGGCGAAAGTCATGGAGGCACGGCAAGTAATTGTTTTCAGTGATTCTCAATTAATTGAATCAAATGATGGGAATATATGCAGTGAATGGAGAGTCGATGGTCAAGTACCATGCAAAGGTAATGGAGTTATTGACAGAATTTGATGCTATTCAATTGGTGAGGACACCGAGGATGGAGAATGCTAGAGCAGACGCATTGGCCCGATTAGCATCAGCTACTTGTACCGAGCTGCGAAGAACGATACCAATTGAAGTATTAGAAAGTCGGAGCATATATTGAGGAGGAACAATTACCGGAGGATAATCTCGCTGCCTAGAAATGGAAGTTTAAAGCTGCTCGGTATGTATTAATTAATGGTATTTTGTATAGACGAGGAATTATGGCAGGTTTGCAAAGATGTGTACATCCCTCCGAGGTGAATTGATTAAAGAGATCCATGAAGGGTCCTGTGGAGCCCATGTAGCAGGTCGAATACTTTTGCAAAAGGTGATGACGCAGAGATACTACTGGCCGACGATGAGAGCTGATTGTATAGCCTATGCCAAGAAATGTGACAAGAGCCAACGCTTTTCCTCCATCAGAAGAACTTCACAAACATTATTGACATCCATCATTTATCCTTGGCCATTTTCTATGTGGGGATTGATTTGGTTGGACCATTGCCGACGACTCGAGGAAGATTCAAATACCTCGTCATCACAGTAGATTATTTTACTAAGTGGATAGAAGCTGAGCCACTTATTGACATGACATACGAGAAGAAGAGCATCCAGCCCCGAGAAGAATCAAGCTACACAAGAGGAAATGAAGACCGAGCCAAAGAGAGATCTAGATCTCCTTGCCGGGTAGAAGAAAAACAATAAATGGAGAATGTGTGTTGATTTCACCGATCTCAACAAAGCAGTGGATGCTACCTCGGGACACGAGTTGCTCATGGATATTTACTCTGGCTACAACTAGATTAAAATGAAACCTGAAGACATAACAACGGCTGATGAACAAAGTTTTTTTGCCGAGAAAATCAGTTGCAGTATGGAAGTCTATGTTGATGACATGCAAGAAAGCTGCTGATCATTTGGTTGACTTGAGTCAAACTTTTGATCAACTGGATAATTATCAAATGAAACTCAACCCGACGAAGTGCACATTTGGAGTACGAGAAGGAATGTTCCTCGGGTACATCATCAACCAGCGAGACGTTGAAGCAAATCCAGACAAGATCAAAGCCCTTTTAGGGTTGCGATCCCCAAAAACGAAAGAAGAGGTGCAGAGATCAGATACCCAAAGCTGGAAAAATTGGCAGTGGCATTAATTAAAGCAAATAGAAGAAGGAGGTTGTGTTTCCAGGCCCATACCATGCATACCGACATGCCATTAATACAAGCTATAGCAGAGTTTACTGATCTTAATACTCCCGAGGAACAAAAGTTGCTTGCTGATCAACCTGTGGACGTTACAGGATGCAATGCAGAAATGGTTGGGATGATTCCTAATACTCTCGAGGAACAAAAGTTGCTTGCTGATCAACCTGTGGACGTTACAGGATGCAATGCAGAAATGGTTGGGAGGATTCCTAATACTCCCGAGAAATAAACATTGCTCGCTGATCAATCTGTGGATGTTACAAGATCAACCAAGAAGACTGCTCTACGGAGTCATGCTCTACGGAGCCATGCTCTACGGAGTCAAGCTCTCCGGAGCGCTCTACGGAGCAAAAGTGCTATAAGTAGCCAACCTCCTTTGGTTAGGAGGATAAGCTCTCCGGAGCGCTCTACGGAGCAAAAGTGCTATAAGTAGCCAACCTCCTTTGGTTAGGAGGATAAGCTCTCCGGAGCGCTCTACGGAGCAAAAGTGCTATAAGTAGCCAACCTCCTTTGGTTAGGAGGATAAGCTCTCCGGAGCGCTCTACGGAGCAAAAGTGCTATAAGTAGCCAACCTCCTTTGGTTAGGAGGACATGCTCTAAGGAGCCAAAAGCTTTAAGGAGCCAAAAAGTATACACCAGCATGATCAATTACGGTTGGTAAGATAAAAATATACTCTCATATTACAACTTATGTTGGTCAGGAGGTAACATTATTTCAAAAAGTTCTTTAAAGAACAAAATATTCCAAACTATACCAAGTATGGTTGGTCGGGGATAAAAACCCATCAACTGTAGTTGGTCGACAAACATTATTTATCCACCTTGGTTGGTTGGAAACACTTTGAATAAATTATACTCATTACTTTATTATTAAGTGATCAAGCAACATTGATACTTGTAACCTTTTTGGTCGATGAACCATACAATATTGTTATGCAAGCACAAATAATAAAGTGTTTGATATTTACAAAACAATAGCAAATTCAAATTTGCGAACAAAAATGAAATTCTTTCACTGAATTCAAAATGAATTATGCAAATTTATTACATTGTGTACTAACTATTACATTGAGATTCCTACTCTATTGGTTTCTCTCCCTCTGATTTTGAAACAGGTTCCTCGCCAGCAGGAAGATCATCCAAAGCATAATGGAAATTTTATGAAATTAAGATATTTCAGCATTCTGATCTTCATCACAGATGGTCTGTACGAGCAATTCTTGTTCGTCCCCGAGCAGCTCTTGCTCATCCCCGAAAACCTCTTGCTCGCCCCCGAGTGGAGGTAGAAGTTAAAATCAGCATCTACATCACTGAGATCTTTGCTACTACTGTCTCGATCAACATCGAAGAAGAAGTTGTAAGAAAATGTTTCAAAGTCCACCACTAGCTCACAGAATGCAGTAGGTCGGCTAACAAACCAATCAACATACTTGAAGATTATGATAAGCTACAAGCGGCATCATATGTCGTCCAGGAGATAATGCCCTTTATGTTCAACAAATCAAGAAGGTAGATCAAGAATTTCACGAGCACCGAGCAACACTGCAAAATAAAATACTCCATCCTTTCAAGTAAACCATCAAGCATGAAGCATTGGGGGCTTCTGTTGATACCAAATTTAATCTGCTGACGTGAACCAATCATACGAAGACACCCGGCTATCTACATGGCAACAACAGACCTCTCCGAGGAACTCACAGGCTCCGAGGAACATACCTCTCCGAGGAACTCATAGGTTCCGAGGAACATACCTCTCCGAGGAACATACCTCTCCGAGGAATTCTTGAATACCAGGAAGATCAACATACCCGAGTTACTCAGACGGTCCGAGCTGCATCTCGGCCACAGCATTGATTGCCAGATAACGAACAGTCCAACTGGTTCATTAAATGATTATCCTTGACGCACAAGTCTAAGGGCATTAAATGTATTACCCTTTCATATGTATATCATTTAATGTATCGACCCTTTCATGTACAGCCTCAAGGCTATAAATACCTTGTATCATCCTCATTCAAGGGGACCGGAATTTCTTGAGAGAACTTGTAATCAAGAATTCCACAAACACTCAGCAATAACATAACAGTGGACGTAGGCTTTATTCCTAGCCGAACCACTTTAAAAATCTTTGTCTTATTTATTTATCTGTGATTGAATAATTAGAGCGATCTAGTTTTTTACATCAACAATGGTGACACTAGATTCAAGGCTACTAAAACTCAGATGCTTGTTTAGCAGTATAATTCCCTAATTATGTTAGATTCTAAACCATTGATGACTTTTACATGATATTAACTGACATCATGACAAAATTGCATGCTAATGGGATAACTTATGACAGACATGAAATTGTATCTAAAATTCTAACGTCATTGCCACATAAATTTGATAATAAAAGATATGCTATTGAGGAAATGTGTGATAAAAATCTCACTCCTAAATTACCCAGTAGTAAACTTCGAACTGTGGAAATGGAATTAGAATTTAAGAAACAAATGACTTTGTCCCATAGGAAACAGACTAGTTCCAACTTGAGTTTTTCCTCTAAGTTAATGAAACCTGATTTTACTATTCCCACTGATGATTCTGATGAGGAATGTGATATATATAGTTTGGATAATCAAATTGCCTTGATGTCAAAACAATTTAAGAAAATTGTCAAATTTAAAAATAAATTGGCAAACAGACAAGGCAAGCCAAATTATTAGAGTCAGTCTAACTACAAACCTCATGAGAAATGTCAAGATAAACATCACAATGACATAAGACCCAACAAAGACTTCAAGAAC
Source organism: Sambucus nigra (assembly GCA_949130495.1). NCBI lineage: Eukaryota > Viridiplantae > Streptophyta > Magnoliopsida > Dipsacales > Adoxaceae > Sambucus > Sambucus nigra. Next base: position 687,807 of record CASBWL010000094.1, read on the forward strand.
ATTGAGTGTTTTAGATATGGAAAACTAGGACACATAGCACAAGACTGTAGAGTGAAACTGAACACTGCCAATAAACATACTAGGGCCAATATTTGCAAAACGTGGGATGATTCAAGTGATTCTGAGAATGAGGAACCTGAATCTTCTGATGTTTTTTATCCTTGCATGTATTTCTTTCCTAAGATAATATACAATGATGATATGCCTATGTATGAGAATGATGATAGTAACTCTACTCCTACTTTTCTGAATCATGTTGCTACTGGTTTAGATGCGTTAATTTCTGAGAATATTTCTAGTTCTACCACGAGGTGTGTGAGTCAAAGGGAATGCGATAATGACGATGTCCATGGGTGAGTGAGTTCAAGAAATTAATCCTTAGGGGTCACTTCACACACCGCACTTAGTGACTCAGACACTGAAGACCTCCCTGACATTCACACACTTTATGCGAAAATTCTCAAGAAAAGCACTAGACTAGAAAAGATAGTGAAAGATCTCACTAAGAAATTAGAAGACCTAAGTCTGATGGTTAAACTTAACGCTAAAGAGTATACTACCCAATGTCTAACTCATAAAAATGAAGTTAAATCTTTTGATCAAAAATTGAAGAACTTGATTCAAGAAAATGAAACTCTTGAGAAAAAATATAAAGGGAGATTATAAGAATTGGAACAATCTAAAGAAAAGACGGCAACAGTTTTCAAAAAATTTGTTAAATTTAAAAATAACTAAAATTATTTTGATGGATTTGTTGTTGATTACAAAACTAATTATGATGACCAAACTGGAATAGGATTTTTCCCCATTTTGAAGACTCAAACTAAAATCTTTGAACCAAATAAGTTTGTGTCAGGAAGTAAAAGACCTGTAAAAACTTATCCAGACTTTCATTCTCTGAAAATTGAGTTTGACAAAAACCAATCTAAGTTTGATATTGGGGAATCAAGTTACTCTAAGTGTGAAAGTCCAACTAAAACTAAATATGTCTGCCCCCTATTAGGAAGAGTGATTCGGTCTTTCAAACTGTACTCCCTGGGAATAAGGTTCAACCTCAAAAATTCATCAAGCCTATGCTTAGAGACTTTCCTAAAGAGATACCAACTTCGAGCAACTTGTTTTTCTCTTATTGTGACTTGTATGGTCATTCCTTTGAAGGATGCTACTCCAGACGTTTAGTCAAACCTGTCTCTATTACTCCTGTGCAGCAAAACTTTAACTATTCTGGGAGAAGCCGTAACAATTATGTTCTTCCTAGACAACCAGACAAAAACTCTAACTATAAAAGGAGAAAGACCAAAACTAAAAGATCATTTCCAAGAAGGATTCCTAAACACTTTTCTATACCAAATGCTCTTACTTTCCATAAAATTCAGCCTTATGCGCAAAACATTTTTAAACAAAAATCTAATGCTCGCAAATTTTATCCATTAAGAGCAATAAGCGCAAAATAAAAACAAGAGATGTTTGGGTTAGAAAAGATTAGCTATTACCCCAAATGAAGTGTAATATTGTTATTACTGCTTTAAAAGCTGAACACACTCCATCTGGTTGGTATTTAGACTCTGGATGTTCAAAACACGTGACTGGGGATGATACCAAACTTTTAAACAAAACCAGCTTTGCTTGATGGTGTATCATCTCAAATCATTGGTAAAGGAACACTACAAGAAGAAGGATTACCTTTACTTGAAAATGTTATTATAGTAAAAGGTCTTAAGGCAAACCTACTCAGTATCTCGCAATTTTGTGACTCAAATCATACTGTCACCTTTTCAAAGAATAATTGTAAAATTTTAAATGAAAATGGTGAGTGCATTATTACAGGACTTAGGACTCCAGACAATTGTTATCCTGTTCAAAATAGTGTTGAGGTCTGTAACATTGACAAAATAGATGACAATGAGATATGGCACAATCATACAGGTCACATAAATTACGAAAATATTAGTAGACTGTTGTCTCAAGAAATAGTTAAAGGGATTTGAGAACGTGTGTGCTCGCGTTCAATTAAGAAATAATATAATAAATACCCTTTTTAACCCAAATTAACCCTAAGCATGCAACTAGGTGTGATTGAAACAATATGAAATCAGGCCAGAATTATTCAACACACAAAGTTAAGGAAAAATCCCCCAAAGGGGAAAAACCATTTGTATATTCACTATAATTTGTAAGAGAAGCGGCTTACAATCGGATTACACTGAAATACAAGTTTTTGACTAAGAATTACCCGCAGGCATCGAATTCTGTAGTCGCGGCTGGAAGAATCCCTTTCCAGTAGGGCAGCAATGAAGAGGAACGAGCGGTCCACTTCACAAGGGTTGAACAACAGTAATGGTGTTCTTGGGTTACCAAACTTGATTCACATAGATATGGAAGATGTGTGAATCTAAAAACCTAGAATCATAGGACTCAATAGGTGAAGACTTTAGGGTTGATATGCTCTGAAAATCGTTGAAAAGTCTTAGCACAACCACTTCCCATAGTGGGATTAAATAGGAGAACTTGAGCCCTAAAATTCGGAACATGATCTGAACACGATCTGTTTGAAATTATCCTCGTCGGATCGGTCCGGTATCTTTAGGCGGATCGGTCCGGTGACATCGGATCGGTTCCTTTTTGAAGGCGGATCAGTTCGATTGGCATCGGATCGGCTCGGCTTTTTGGCATCATCGGTTCGCTATGGATCCGGGGTATACTGGCCTCACCTCAGCAAGCGGATCGGTCCGTTCTCTTTAGGCGGATCGGTCCGAAGGAACCGGATCGGTTCTTTTATCTGGGCCGGATCGGTCCGGTCTGATCCCTGATTCCTTTTCTGCCTTTGATATTCGGATTCCGTTGATGGGCGTATGATTTCTTGAATTTTCTCAACGGTGTAACGGCGTACGACATATAAAATGCTTATGGACAAAAATGTCCTTACAGGATTCCTAAGATCAAACCTATTTCTACCATTGTCTATGGTTCTTGTGAGGAAGGTAAAATTGTTAAAGCTCCTCATAAGAAAGTCAAAGATATCTTTACCTCTATACCTTTGGAGCTCATCCATATAGACCTAATGGGTCCTTCTCGAACTGTTAGTCTCTGTGGACACAGTTACATTTTAGTTATGGTTAATGACTTTACCAGATTTACTTGGGTAGCTTTCTTAAAACAAAAGTTTGACACATTTCAAACCTTTTTGAAGATTTTACTTCGAATTGAAAATGAGAAAGACTCTCAGGTAAATAGGATTCGTAGTAATAGAGGTGGAGAGTTCTTAGATACAGGTGTTATAGAGTATTGTGACTATAATGATTACAAACATGAATTTAGTGCTCCTAAGACTCCTCAACAGAACAGTATAGCTGAGATAAAGAATCGTACCCTTCAAGAGATGGCCTGTGTTATGATTCATGCTAAGACTTTACCTAAGTATTTTTGGGTAGAAGCCATTCGTACTGCATGTCACATTATTAATAGGGTCTATCTTAGAAAGAATTCTAAACAAACTCCTTACAAACTTTGGTACGGGAAGAAGCCCAATCTTAAGTACCTTAGAACCTTTAGTACGTGTTATGTCTGTAAAGACAGATAACACTGATCCAAATTTGAGACTCGAGGAGATAAATCCATCTTTCTAGGATACTCTCCTAATAGTAGAGCATACCGTGTCTATAATCTTCGCACTAAGACCTTAATGGAATCCATAAACGTTATTATAAGTGACACTACTGTAGAGAGTAAGACTGGAGAACCAACTATTGTGGTAGAGTCTGAAAATATTTTAGAAAATGACTCTCCAGAAATAGATGATTCTTTACCAATTGAGACACCTGAAGTACCTAATTGGGTTGCCAAAGACCATCCCATAGATAACGTTGTTGGTAACCCTAGTGAACATGTGCGTACAAGATCTCAATTAAGAAACTATACTCATTATGCATGTTTTTTTTCCCTTGTGGAACCAAAGAATGTTAATGATGCATTGAATGATCCTCATTGTATTTCTGCAATGCAGGATGAACTTCTTCAATTTGTCATTCATGATATTTGGTATCTTGTACCTAGGCCTGATCACAAAAAGGTTATTGGCACACGTTGGATATTTAAAAATAAATCTGATGAAAGTGGGATAGTCATTAGAAACAAAAATAGATTAGTTGCTCAAGGATACTCTCAAATAGAGGGAATAGATTTTAACGAGACTTTTGCTCCCGTTACTCGATTAGAATCTGTTCGTCTTCTCTTTGCCATAGCTTTCTACTTACATTTTACGCTTTACCAAATGGATGTCAAATTTGCCTTCCTTAATGGAATTTTGACTGAGGAGACCTATGTAGAACAACCAAAAGGGTTCATTGACCCTAAATATCCAAATCATGTCTTTCGTCTTAAGACGGCTTTGTATGGCCTAAAACAAGCGCCAAGAGCCTGGTATGAGCGCCTTTCCTACTTTCTCTTAAACAAAGGTTTTAAGAGAGGTGGAAATGATCAAACCCTTTTTGTCAAACATTTTGACAAACATATCATTATAGATCAAGTATATGTTGACGACATCATCTTTGGATCAACCTCCCCTAATGAAGTTAAATCTTTTTCTGAAATTATGCATAAAGAATTTCAAATATCTCTCATGGGGGAATTGCATTTTTTCTTAGGACTTCAAGTCAAACAAAATTCATAAATATTATTCATTTCGCAATCCAAATACGCATTAGAGATTATTAAAAAATTTAGCCTTGCGAGTGCAAAAGATGTTAAAACTCCCATGAGTACTACGGTCAAACTGTCTAAAGATGAAACTGGGAAATCCATAGATCCAAACCTTTATCGTAGTATGATTGGAACCTTACTATATCTGACTACCTCGCGTCCTGATATTATGTACGTTGTTTGCATTTGTGCTCACTACCAGAACAATCCTAAAGAGAGCCATTTAACTTGTGTTAAAAGAATTATCAAGTACCTTAAAGGCACTCTAAATTTAGGACTATGGTACACCAATTATAATCCTAGCACTATAATAGGATACACTGATGCCGATTGGGCAGGATGTACTGAGGATACCAAGAGCACATCAGGCGCATGTTATTATGTTGGTAATAATTTGGTAGGTTGGAGTAGTAAGAAACAAAATTGCACTTCTTTATCCACTGCTGAATCTGAATACATAGCCGCTGGTAGTTGTTGTGCTCAATTACTTTGGCTTAAGCAAATGCTAAGTGATTATGGTATTCAAGAGGAACAATTACATCTTTATTTTGATAATCAAGGCACGATCAATATCTCTAAAAATCATGTTCAACACTCGCGAACAAAACACATAAAAATAAGGCATCACTTTATTCGTGAATTAGTTGAGATGAAGGAATTAGAAATCAATTATCTTCCTACTGATTTGTAACTCGCAGATCTGTTTACCAAACCATTGGATTATAATAGGTTTATTGCCTTGCGTAAATCGATTGGAATGGTTTGGGTTGAATAAACTCTTGTATTTACCTAATTTTTTCCTTTGTCCATTTGAGACAAAATGGGGGAGAAATTTGAGTCTTATAAGAATTCATTCTTTTTGTACATATTCTAAAGAGCTTGATCTTAGTGATTATTTGTAGAATTCTGTACAGTTATTCTTTTTTATATTCAATAGTTGTAATAGGGTATTAAATTGTATTTAGTTGAGTTATGTAATTTTCTGTTCTAGGAAATGGGTAGATAGAATTTTTACATAGGAATAGGTTTTCGTTTTCTTTTTTGTTTCCCTACGAGTTCAAGTTGACTCAAAGGAGATCTTGTCTCATATTTCCAAAGGGGGAGATTGAATCACCTTATACTCTTGACTCACTTGAGTCTATATTGTATAAGTGCTCATCTAGTTTGGAAATAGAAACAAAATTGAGTCCCATCCTAGAAACCAAAGAGCCTCAAACCTTCTCTACATTTTATTCCTCTCGATCTAAGGTATATTTACCAACACTATTGCATTCATACATTGCATATTGCATATAATTGGTTATGTGTGTATTGAGTGTATTAATTTCCCTTAATTTGTATTTTAATAATTTTTGGGGAATTTTTAATGATTTTTAAAACAACTTTTTTAAATTAAAATTGGTTTTAAAAGTCTTTGGGGTCAATTTGTAATTTTGAATTGGTGATTTTACCTCTGAAAGTTCACTGGGGTAGAAATCCAAAGCACTAGAGACTTCAAGGTGTTTGTGTAATTATTTTCAAAACACGCGTTTCAGCCTTAATCTCAGCCTTACACCTGTCAGCCAGATATCGGTTCATTTTGTGTTTCTTCTGAAAGATATAAGCCTTGCTCATTTCCTACCCTTGGATTGTTTTAATCAACGATCTGCATGCGTTATGGCTTAATCCCTGTGAACCTCTCTTAAGCCAATCAAAAGCGTTTTAATCCATCGCTTCTCTTATATCGTTGGATCAAAGTCAACTATCGAAGAATAGATCGTAGCCCTTAATTTTGAACCTCGTTCTCGAACCTTTTCAGCCCCCTATAAAAGGAGCCTTACCCTCAGCATTTCAAAAGCTTTTGCCACTTCGTCATTTCTAGAGTGAGAAGAGAGTAAGAGAGAGAATAGAGAAAGCAGAGAGAGAGAGAGTTAGAAACCCTAACCCTAAATCGTCCAAAACACCTTTTAAACCTTAACCTCTTTCAAAACTAGTTATATACCAAACACAACCTTGAGTGTTTGAGAGTTTGAGAGTTGGTTTGTTAAGTTGTTTCGTGCTGTAACCTCTTTGTTTTAAGATCTTATTTTCAACTTAAATATTAAGTTTCGATCTGTGTTTCTTATTCATAGAAATCATAGATCTGAACAGTTTATGTTGTATTTCACATAAATCTGCATTTATAGTTTCTCATCTTGAGAAAACTTTTGTTGATTCTTTTTTGTAAATGTTTTCATACTCAAAATCAACAATAACATTTTATGTTTCCAGTTCTAGTTCTTTTGAAATAAGACCTTTGACCTAGTTGGAATCGCACTTGGTGGTTTTCAATCTCAAAATTATTTTTAAAACCCTGAGATTGATTAAGATCTTGATACGTCATCTGAGCAAGATAGTCGTGGATTCTGGATTAATTTTAAAGGTCAAATAAGGTTCAAAGTTTTCTAAGAAGAGAGAAACTGAAAATCACAGCATATAGATCTGATTTGTAATTTTCTAGGATTGTTTGTAAAAATAAGCGTGAGTGTGTGCATGCATGTGTTAGATCACCATCACAAACACTTAGACACTACAACACTGAAAGTGTTGGTAATAAGATCTTGATACAAGAGTCGATGTAAAGACTGGAACAAAGTGAAGTTAGCAAATTGGGAGAACAACATCAACAATCAGAACTGCAGAAAAGTTATAAGGACACCAATGGGTACATTCCTAAACTTGTATAGGTCTAATTTGTGTGCATGTGTGTTATATAGTTTGTAACTGTTATATTTGTTTTAGTGGATTTTTCCTTTTACTCCGTAAAGGGAGTCGTGGATGTTTTCTCAGTTGGGTCAGGTTTTACCACGTTAAAAATTTCTTGTCATTAATCTTTATACATCTCCTCATCTCATTCTGATTAGTTTGCTGATTTAAAACTGTTTTAGTTTTGTTTTTCAAAACTGGTTAACAAATCTTGAATTGTTCTCGTGCAAAGTTTTACACACATCTTGTGGTTTAACTGATTTGATTTCTAGAAAAGGGACTCTTGAAAAAACAGTTCGGAGTAACTTAAATAGTTTAATCTTGTATTAAACGGCTTTAGTAACAGTTTTTCAGACGACGTCATTTATATTAAACAATATTTACACCTAATGGTATTTTTTGTGTTCATTCGTTAGGGGTACACGTATACATCGTGCACATATGATTAATTGAGTTTATTTATCTATTGAATGTGTTCATACCCATACATTCCATTTCCATGACTTGGTTGTTTTAGTATAAATCCATGGTGTGATTTTTGGTATCTTATTTTTATGCGAAAATTTTGAAAAATCAAAAATAGTTTGTGAAATTTTTTGAGATACTCCTTTGCATGCACGTAGTTTGATTCATGTTTACTATGCATTTTTATCGTGACACTCCATGTTTTGATTGTTTCTTCTTATCTGTCTATTTGGGGACATCATAAAAAGGGGGAGAAAGAATTATCATGTTAAGGAGGAGTTTTTGCATTATGGGGGAGATTTGATTTATATTAATGATTTATTCTTATATCATTTCCAACTTGATGCGTCACGAAGGTATTTTCTTTATCTCATATGTGTAGGTACAAAATTGGAGATTGCACACCTTAATGACAAAAGCTTGGAGCTTTGAAATTTGAAGTTGAAGAGTTTTGAAGAAAAGTTTGAGATCTTGAAAATTTATTCATGGGAGGGTAGATTTGTATAGGTCATTTGGTATTTGATAATTTGGATGTTTTTATGTATGTACCGGCATAGACAAGGGGATATTTGTAAGGACATAATTTTATAAATATCCATCACAATTAATTATGTCGTATACTGCTACAAATCGTCGAAGAATTGAGAAGATTGTATATGTAAAAGACGGATCTAAATTACAAGTTGTCTTCAACATTCAAGCCCAACAATATGACATTTGGTAAGATAATGTTTACAGTGTCATTTACATTTCATATTAAGAGTGTTGGGATATTTTTAAAAGGAATTTTAAAAAGCTTTTATATAAAAATGTTTTTATAAATGTTTTTTTTATAAAAAGGTTTCATTACTGTTTTAGAGAAAGTTGGTTTTTGAAAAGTTTTGAGAAAATTTCTAAGGCAGTAAGCGTACCTTGGTTTTGACGCCAACTCATTCAAACGAAATCACCATCTCGTTTAAGCGAGATTGAGATGTCGTGCGATGTCGTTTGAACGACACGCATATCTCGTTCGAGCGAGATGGGATTTCGTTCGAGTGACATTCCTTTTTGGCTGACACATTGACCTCATGCTTATCCTTTGACCGACTTAATTTTTGTATAAAAGGGGTCTGCCAGCCTAGGTTTTCGTGGAGAACAGTTTTCTACTTTAAAGAGTTTTAACCTTTGAAACTTTTGTTTATCTGCCCAGAATTTAATTCTATACCTTTGGCAGAAATTTTTTCTCCAACAATTTAAGGGTTCAAATATTTGTTTTGTTTTCAATTCACAAAAGTCCCAATTACTTTTATGTGAGTTGTTTTGTGGAACCCAAGAACATATTTTGCTCTTGTTCGTTCTTTGTGGGGAGAACTCTACAACTGACAGCTGCGTGCTATTGTGGAGGGAGTCCTTATGAAGTTCACTCTTGTGGAGAAGCCGTTTCTTTTCCATTGTTGACTATCTGGAGTTCTTACGAGAGATTCCAACCGACAACATCAGAACCGAAACATGTGGGTATTTTGTATGTCACTCATGTTTTCAGTATAATCCGTGTAAACCGTTCTTTACAAATTATATTGAAAATAAATAAAAAAAGGTTTTGCCCTTTGGGGATTTTTCCTGAAACTTGTGTCGAATGATTTATTTATTTATGGGTTGACACACGCACACACATAGTTTCATGTTTAAGGGCTGAATTGATTTTGTTTAAAAATAGACTCTAATTAAAAAAGGTTTACTTGAAAACTTACGAATTAATTTAAATCAGTATCATATACCGTCGTCACGTTTTACAAGTTTTGATGCCTCTCTAGATTTGGCACTAGCTCTATCCTCCAAGAAATAGAAGTACCTAATGATTTCTAAAAAATTGCACTTGTTATAAGTCTTCATACACTTTTTTATTGCCCCCTGTATCTCCTTATAAGCAATTGCCTCTTCACCAGAAATAGCCTCCTCAAATATGGTCTCTGTACATGTTGCCTCAACACCTAAAAGCTTACATACGTCCTCCAATGTGATGGTAAACTCCCCCCACGCGACTCCAATGAGAAACCAATATCCTTAAAGTATTATTATTTTTGGCTAAAGTGAAGTTACCCAACCAAAAGTAGAGGATAGACCTACTAAAGATAATTTCACAGCATATTTTCCATAAATGTAATCCTTCTATGCCTCCAATCCTTTGCAAGAACTACCACATGACTCCAACTTTACGTTAGAATAAGGAAATCTCCTATTTCAATCCTAAATCTAGTAATGCTAGAACCAGGAATGTATGCCCAGTTCTCAATAATATCATTTTCATCCACCAACAAATTAGGGTCGTCCTTATAAGTGAGGGGATCGAGGAACTGGTTAGCCACCATCTAGAACTGGTTGATGTTCGATATTTGGCCCACTTATTTCGGTGGGAAGGAGTACGGGGAGAAATGCTCTTGGCATAAGGGGTTTTCTTCACAATAGGTGCCATGGGTAAGTGATGGAAGGTGAAAGATTTAGAAGAAAATGGATTTTTTTATGAAAGGTTAAAGAAACAGTGATCTATCTCTCTCTCTGCTTGGAGAAGAAAAGTTTGCTTAAAACCATAAAGGTAGTGTTTTGGAGTTGGGGGAAACCCTTTTATAATGGGTAAAGTTTTGAAAGTGAAACAGCATTCTGGAATGCACACGTGCGCGTGTGGGAAGTTTGATGATTGCAATTAAAGCAGCGACGCATGAGGTTCCTCGCGTTGAACACATGCACATACCCTAGCTTACCACGTGTAAAGTTGGGGGGGATGTACGTCGGTGATAATTAATACAAAGCGACACCACAATGATGATGATATTAGGGGGGCTCAAAAGACGTTTTGTGGATTTTTATCACTTGAGAAAATAATTTTTTTGGGGGGGGGGAGAATTTTGAAATCATTATTTTTTCGCAAGTAAATCAAATGTTTTCTTTTACAAACAAGGGTAATATTTTAAGTCTGAGATAAAACCAACCGATTTATTTATGACTAAGTCTACAAGTCACTCGAGTACAATCTCATTTGAAGGGAAAATGTAGTATGGTACATCGTGCACATTTCTACACAGATAATTATTGTTTTCATAATTATGTGTATATGTTTAAAATAACCCATGCGTACAGGTTGTTGGAAGAAAGATGATGGTATTTCTTACAGATATTTCTTCACATGTAAATAAATATCACTACGAAGGGGCAAATGTAGGGGGAGGTCCGAGCTCAAGGTTAATTAAAAAGCTAATCTTAAACACGTGGAGGATCAAGTAAGGAGTGAGGACGCTCAAAGAGACCTCCCACAAAGAATATTGTTCGAAAGAAGGTCATTCGCAAAGACCGAGGTCGCTTAAATATCAAGCTCAATCAAAAGATGAAGATAACTCATTTGTAATAAAGATTACTACGTATTTGTACTCATTTCCCTTTGTCCAATATTAAGTTTGTTTTTATAATATTTGTGAGGTTGATCGATACCTTTGAAGGACCATGTATGGAAGTGCATAGAAAATCTCACATGCTCTATTAAACAATTTTATTTTTGGAACCGTGTAGGGATTTGGTTTGACGGATTGGGAATAAGACAACATTGGGAAACCAATACCAACCCCTTTAGCACACTTGGGTAAGACCTTTGTTCAAACAAGCATAGTCAAATAGGCGCTTGATAAAATATACCTCAAAGTACCTCAACCCAAACAATTGTCCAAAGATTAGCTTTTAGTTCCTCACAAATAGTTTCAGGTTGCTCGAACAACCATCATTCGAATAATCACATTTGGTTTATCGAATAACTCACCCCATACATGTCACTATTCATTAGCTATCATGACGTCATAATCTCGGAACACGAGTAAATATAGCACTCAAGTGGGTTTATTCCTAGGGTAGCCCAGTTTTTAAGGTGATTGTCGTTTCAGCCGTTATAGGGTAAACTTTTGGGCTGCCATGTCACATCCTAGTTACTGCCAAATGACTCTTATTAGGCCAAACAGTTTTCCTGCCAAAATATCATATCTTACGCATTTAATGCACTATATTTGGCTTTTATTGCATGGTAATATTAGCATTAAATACGATCATGTACATTTAATGCAAGCAAGGTCACTCAAGTTACCTTGTCCTCATATAAATACTTTCAGTTTTACTTTTCAAAGGATCGCAATTTTTAAGATCTAAGATTGTTGTTGAATTTTCTCTAGACAAAAAAGTTTGTTGTGAGTCCATTATTGAGTGATCATTCCTTTAGCTTCTATTAATTCACCTACCTTAACAGTTATTGTGATTTCTGGGTTACTGCCTTGCCTTTGTTGTGCTAGGGTGATTGTTCTCTCTCCCTCCAACCAAGTTGATTATGGGGTCACTTTCATTTAATATATTCCAAGAGCATTTATTTTGTAAGAATCTCATTTAATATAAGCTTTTGATATGAAAGGCTGTTAATTAAGGCTTGTATTTATTGTTGGTTGTGATCGTTATGTGCAGACTAATCATCATCTTGATAAGGGTTACGCCTCATTAAATACTAATTGTATTTCAAGAACCCACATCTTACAAATACCACCATCCATTAACTCCCGCGAATAAACTCTCTCTCTCATTAACAACCTTTACCCTCCCTACATCTTAACCTCAATCCTTCGAAATGATGTGAACAGTATATTTCGAATAGGGTATATGAACTGTCAAATTGAAAAACTTCTTTTGGTTTTTCAGAATCTTGGTGTTATTGTTAATATATACCAACAAGGATGGTGATATTATTGTACAAACCACATGGTTATATTAAAGCACCAAATTCCAAATAATCCTTCTACTTAAAAAGCATGTAAACATCACAAAGATCATATATTACTTTTTTATATTCCTTTTTCAAAGACAACAATACCACCATCTATTAACTCTCGGGAATAAACTCTCTCTCTCTCTCTCCCTCATTTACAACATTTCCCCTCTGTACATCTTAACCCGCTAATCCTTTGAAATGATGCGAACAATATATTCCTAATGGGACATATGAACTATCAAATTGAAAAACTTCTTTTGATTTTTCTGAATCTTGGTGTTGATATTAATATATACCAACAAGGATGGTGTTATTATTGTACAAACCATATGGTTATATTAAAGCACCAAATTCCAAACAATCCTTCTACATATGTGCGGTTCAATATGGATGAAAGAAACGATTCAGTGACTGGAGACTACAATCCATTTGCATCATAGTCATTTGATCACATTCGCTTTGCAGTTACAAATGAAAGTCTATAAATTTGCATCACCGAGTCTTTCTCTGTGTCCAATCTTTGTGCGACTTCTTGTCTCTGCGTTCGATATTTTAATGAATTAAGTAACTCATTATTTATATATAATTCAATTCATTTAATTAACTACAAAATTTCTTAAATCATTTCTTTAACTTTATACTTTACATCCCAACGTTTTACCAATTAGTACTGAATATGATTGTTTATATACAAATACTTCTCTCGCATAAGCAAGTATGTGTGTGTTATTAAAGAACAAACTTATTTTCATTGGGTATTGTTTTTACATTGTTGATATCAATCCACATGTTATGACCATACATTGTGTCTGCATGCAATTCATTTGATAGTGTTTTAGGTTTTGGTTTACAATTTGGCATTCTTCTCTTTATTCAGTCAATTAATCGTTTAAAATATAATTTCTGTAAGGACACAAATGTCCAATTGAGTCCTTTGTAGTTTTGGCTCAATTCCGGACAAAAACATTTGAGTCATAGGATAGATTTATTGATCATCCTTCAAGCCTATGACGTGTTTGTTGAAGACGTGGCGGCCAAAATATTAAAGCTTCATCAAATGCCGTGTGTATTGTGCCTCGTTTCTACGTCATCAACATGGTTCCATTGCTCCCTAGGTATGAATGCATTTCAATATATATATATATATATATAGGAGCTTCGAATAATATTTATATAGGTGTAAGTTTATTTTAAAATGTTGTTTGTTTTCAGAAAGTTTCATTAAAACTTTAAAATAAAGTTTCTGGGCTAAAATTAGAATTTTAAGCTTTCTGGCATTTCGTTCGATATTGTCATTCAAACGAGTTTATCATTCGAATGAGAATGTCATTCGAACGAGGTTTGCTAATGAGTTCCCTATTTGGCCACTGGAACATCGTTCGAATTGTCGTTCGAAAGAAAAGGTTGTTCGAACGATAATTCCGACGAGATTTTTAACGAGTTTAACTTTTATACACTGGAACTTCGTTAGAAGGCTCGTTCGAATGAGGCTTCGTTCGAATGAAAATCTCGTTCAAACGAGATTTGGCGGGAACAGTTTATTTGGCAGTTTTGAGCAGTTTTTCCCACTTTCCCACTTCCTTTCCCCACTAACTTTTAGCAGAATTTATGAAGTACGGGAACAACCTTTTTAAACTTAACTGTTTCATAACTTTCCATCTCTTAGAGAGCGTTTTAGAGAGCTTCAAAATTCAAGAAGAAAAAATTCATGTTTAAGTGTTTTGTGTTCAAGAAAAATCATTAAACACTTGTGTTACACCCAATAGTTTGTTTATTCCAAGTTTCAATATATATATCATTGCTTGGAGTGTTTGGCACCGGGTTTGACTCTACCATTTGAAGAGTTCGTTTGGGTTTCCTTATACATCCCATAAAGAAGAAGCTCGAGTTTTTCTGCGGCATTCTCACATGGTGAAAGGCACCATGTGTGGTTGATGGTGTACCTAAAGTCTCATTGGTGAAGACCAAGATTCCGGTGGAGCTCCGGGGTTGTCAACTAGGCAGAGGTGTTTATAAGAAGACGCGTCAAGGCTTGAAAGGGGTCGAGTCGAGGAAGTAAGTCATCTGTCTTGTAATTGTAAAACCATACTTAGTGAACTTAAGTCTACGGTCGTACAAGGTTTTTTCCCGTTGTGGTTTTTCCTCGTACATCGCGGCGTAATGAATGTTTACTTATTTTATCTTTTTGCAAATCTCACATTAGATGCATGCTTAGGTAAAAAGATAAAATTTGGTTTAAGTCACTACTTAATAATTTGGTGCAAAATTTATTTAGGTAATGTTTATGTTAATTTAATTCAAGTCTTAAGTTAATTGGTTAAAATTTGTTTGGCCTAACTTAATAATATTGCAAATATGACTTAGGCAAATTTCTAGGACTTGAGTTGAATTAATTGTGTTTAAGTGAAATTAAAATTGTGTGTGTGTTTCATCATATTTCACTTAGGTTAATTTTAATTTGAAAAGAAATTAAAATTTGTATTTATTTTGTTGAACCATCGCCGCTTCCGCATATTAAAAAAGGAAATTACTTTTTGTAGTAAAGATTTGAAAATTGGGGGCCTTCGCCTTTTCAAATTGGTATCAGAGCCGGATCGCTAAATTATTGCATTTAAGATCCTTTAAATATTTTTGGCTAAAATGGAATTTTCCCCATTTTCAAAATTTTCTATTTTCGATAGTTCTAATTACGCGTATTGGAAAGCGCGGATGAAATCGTCACTAAAATCTATCGATGAGAGAGTTTGGTTGTCTGTCGTTAACGGGTGGTCCCCGCCTACACATTTAGTAGATAATGAGCGTGTTCCCAAATTCGTCGATAGATGGAGTGAGAATGAATTTAAACTTTAAAATTTTAATTCCCGTGGTTTAAATGCCTTGTTTAGCACTGTCACACCGGATGAATTCCGTCGCATTATGACGTGTGAAACCGCTAAAGAAGCTTGGGATGTTTTACAACTCGCTCATGAAGGTGCTAGTGTCGTTAAAGCTTTGAAACTCCAAAACCTCACCACTCAATTTGAAACCATCAAAATGAATGAAAAGAAAACTTTTGATGAATTTTATGCTAGACTTCCCGATATTGTTAATTCATCTTTTAATTTGGGAGAGAAAATACTCGACAACCGAGTAGTAAAGAAAATTTTAAGGTCCCTACCCGATAGATTTATTCCAAAAGTGACCGTTTTAAATTCTTTACCAACTTTAGCCTCTACGAAATTAGAAGAGCTCGTAGATGATTTACAAACCTATGAACTGGACATGTTTCCCTCTAAAACTGAAAAGAAAATAGAAAAGGGCGTTGCTTTAAAAGCCCGAAAAGAGGAAAAATAAGTAGTAGAGAGTGAAAGTGATAGTGACTCGAAAAATATGGCTATGTTTGCTAGGAAATTTAGAAAATTCCTCAAATTTAACAAAGATAAATTAAAAAATGATTTTAAGAAATTTGAAAAATCTACGCATGACAAAGCCGAGAAGATCCCTAAAACTATTACTAAACATTTAAATAGGGACGAGTCAAATGGGTGTTTTAGTTGTGAAGGGTATGGCCATAGGGCAAAAGAGTGTCCCAATAAACTAAGGAGAGAGGGTAAAAAACCAATTTCTTTTAATGCAACCCTTAGTGATAGTGATAATGAAGAGGGACCCGATTCCTCCACTAAGCCCAACTTTGTGGCTTTTATGGCTAGTCATGTGAGTGGTAGTGAGAACTCGTTTATTGATGAAATTTTAACACATGACACTTCTAAGGTCAAAGTTTATGATTCCCTTATTTTTTATGGTAGCGAGAGTGGAGAAGAAGGAGAGAGTGAAAATGAAGAAGAGGTTGATGTGAGTGAACTTCAAAATGCTTTTCAAGAACTTTATGAAGAATATATTAAATTAAAAAAAAGCTAATTTGAAGTTAGAAGCTTATTTAAAAGAGCATGTCAAGGTCGTTGATGAGAGTGCGTTAGTGAAAGACCTTAGGACACGAGAGAGATCTCTTCGAGAGAAGATAAAATATATAGAAGGCGAGAGAGATAGCCTTAGAGGTTTAATGGAATCCTTGAAAAAGGAGCTTCTCGAGTTTGAAGAGAGAGTTGTTTTATTAGAGTCTAACATTCTAGAATTAGAAAATAAATTAAAAGACTCTAGTAAAGTCAAATTTTATTTGGAGTGTCGTTCGAAAAAATTAGATAAAATATTAGGAACAATCCAAATTAAAAATGACACTTGTGGTTTAGACTTCGATACTTGTAATGAATCAACTCAAAAATCCAAAACCAATATTTTAGGAGAATCGCCTAGGAAAGCCTTTAGAGATCACTCCTTAGGTAAATCTTTTCGCTGTGACTTTAAGTGTTCACATTGTGGTCGAAAAGGTCATCTTAGGAAATTTTGTTTTGATCTTAAACGAGGTCCTAGAAAATCCCAACGTAAGGCAACCAAGGTAGCCAAGATTCCTATACCCCGAGATTGTCATTCATCATTAATTTGGGTTAGGAGATCCGACTTGGTATCTTTACAAGATAGGGTGTTTGATTCTCATTTACTTTCACATGCTTCCTCCCTTGCAAAATCTAAAGGTTGAATGTATTAGTTTTATTTTCATACATTAGCTTTTGTACTACATGCTATATTATCATGCTAATTGTACGCTTCTTAATCATTTTCTAGTCTATGCTCCATGCTTAATCACATGCTAGAATAATGATTTTTGTTTATCTTTTGTATTATATTTCTTTCATTTCTGTTTGCATTAAATGAAAAATACAAAAAGATGATTTATTTATCATTTGTGTTTCATTCTTTATAATTTGGGCTTAATGAAAAATACAAATGATTTTTGTCTGTTTTTTGAGTAAATATTTCTATTTTTGGTTAAAATTTTGAAAAACTCAAAAAGATTTTTTTTGTGTTATTTTAGTTTGACACACTCTATGTGGCATATACTTGTGTTAGAATACCTTCTTTTACGTTTCCATGTGGCTAGAACTTTTGGTTTAAATTGTCAATCCTTATTATGTTCTTTACCATACTTACATGGAGTAGTTGGATTTTGTATTGTTTAAATGAATTATATTTTTATATGCCTCAATTCACACATGCACGAGCTCTTTTGAAATTTAATCGTCACATGTTATATTTGAGCTTTATGAGGTGTTCTCCTGCCAATCTTGTCATCTACATATTTGTGACCTAGGAGGACTAGTGCATGTCAAAATTCGTTGCACGTGAGATTTGTGAGATATAAATATGTTATATATAAATGTGCACGGGGAAGGGCTACGAAAAGATTTATTATCCTTTGGGAATAGTAAGCCACCGTTTGAATGGACCTAAAAGAAATACGTGGTCTAAAGGCCTAAAAGAAAATATGGCATTAAAAAGAAAAATAATTGCCAAGGCCTGTTTTAGTGATATATTCATTCAAATAGTATATGCTTATTGAGGGAGATTGGATGGTATATCAATGTTTTACACAATGTCCGTTTATCCCAGTTGTAATTTCAATGTCACGACTCTATTGGTTTGTAGAATCATCATCATGATAGGCTTGTATGCATTGTGTATGTTTGTTCATCGAGTTCAATCTATATTGTTACTTGAGGTTATATTCAAATGTGATGAAGTTTGTAATCAATTGCGAACTCCGTGAACATGTTTTAAGTGATTGGGTCGAAATTTAATTGTTGCTAGTTCACACCCAAACACTTTCGTTTCCATATGACACATTTTTGCCATACGAGTGTGAAAAGCTTATTTTATTTTGTGCCATTTGTGTGTTTATATCTATATATACGTGCATGTGCATTATTGGTATATTTAGTCTATGTATATATATGATATTTTTCTGTCTTTGCCTTGCTTTCTAGTCCACCTATGCTTTAATTCATAATTGGTATCTATCTTGTTGTATTCTTTGTTGATATCACATGCTTAATACTTAATGTATCATATTGGTATTATTTTCTTGCATTTTAGTTGGTATCCGTTATTAATTGTTGGATTAGTTATGATTTTGTTGCCCTTATGCTTTAATGTTCTCATCACTTTACGCACTATTGCATGTTTAGCTTGTTATCCCATTATATTTGTCCATTGTCTAGTTTAGGGGGAGTATATGCTTTAATTGGGGAGATAAGTTACATTTTGATTCTTTAGCCTTTGTCTATTCCTGAACAAAAAGGGGGAGAAAGATAGGGGGCGAAATGGTATCTAATCCTATTGTAATCGTATCTTAGTTTGGAAGATTTAACTTAGGGGGATACCGCTATCTTCTTAGGTTGATCATGTTTGATAAAGGGGAGAATTAATTTAGGGGGAGTATTTATCCCTATTGCATTTAATATTCTTGATATTCCCTATGCGTTTGATAGTTTGCTTAAGTGTGCAGAAATTCTTCTAACTGGCAACTTTCATCGTCGGCAAAGCGTTTAATTCTAAAGTGGTATTTCGAGTCAAGCTTTGTACTCTTTATTTTGGGTGGGATGTTTTTAAGTCTAGTAGAGCTTGACGGCCCTTTAAATTTTTGTTGGTTTTTATCCCAGAATAGCCAAAGGGGGAGATTTGTAAGGACACAAATTTCCAATTGAGTCCTTTGTAGTTTTGGCTCAATTCCGGACAAAAACGTTTGAGTCATAGGATAGAGTTATTGATCATCCTTCAAGCCTATGACGTGTTTGTTGAAGACGTAGCGGCCAAAATATTAAAACTTCATCAAATGTCGTGTGTATTGTGCCTCGTTTCTACGTCATCAACATGGTTCCATTGCTCCTAAGGTATGAATGCATTTTAATATATATATATATAGGACCTTGGAACAATATTTATATGGGTGTAAGTTTATTTTAAAATTCTATTTGTTTTCATAAAGTTTCATTAAAACCTTAAAATAAAGTTTCTGGGCTAAAATTAGAATTTTCAGCTTTTTGGCATTTCGTTCGATATTGTCGTTCGAACGAGGTTTGCCAACGAGTTCCCTATTTGGCCACTGGAACATCATTCCAATTATCGTTCGAACGAAAAGGCTGTTCGAACGAGAATTCCAACGAGATTTCTAACGAGTTCAACTTTTATACACTGGAACTTCGTTAGAAGGCTCGTTCGAACGAGACTTCGTTCGAACGAAAATCTCGTTCGAACGAGATTTGGTGGGAACAGTTTATTTGGAAGTTTTGAGCAGTTTTTCCCACTTTCCCACTTCCTTTCCCCACTAACTTTTGGCAGAATTTATGAAGTGCGGGAACAACCTTTTTTAACTTAACTTTTTCATAACTTTCCATCTCCTAGAGAGAGTTTTAGAGAGCTTCAAAATTCAAGAAGAAAAATTTCATGTTTAAGTGTTTTGTGTTCAAGAAAAATCCTTAAACACTTGTGTTACACCCAATAGTTTGTTTATTCCAAGTTTCAATATATATATCATTGCTTGGAGTGTTTGGCACAGGATTTTACTCTACCGTTTGAAGAGTTCGTTTGGGTTTCCTTCTACATCCCATAAAGAAGAAGCTCGGGTTTTGCTGCGGCATTCTCACATGGTGAAAGGCACCATGTGTGGTTGACGGTGTACCTAAAGTATCATTGGTGAAGACTAAGATTCTGGTGGAGCTCCGGGGTTATTGACTAGGCGAAGGTGCTTACAAGAAGACGCGTCAAGGCTTGAAAGGGGTCGAGTCGAGGAAGTAAGTCATTTGTCTTGTAATTGTAAAACCATACTTAGTGGACTTAAGGCTACGACCGTCCAAGGTTTTTTCCCATTGTGAGTTTTTCCTCGTACATCGCGGCGTAGTGAATGTTTACTTATTTCATCTTTTTGCAAATCTCACATTAGATGCATGCTTAGGTAAAAAGATAAAATTTGGTTTAAGTCACTACTTAATTAATTTGGTGCAAAATTTATTTGGGTAATTTATGTTAATTTAATTCAAGTCTTAAGTTAATTGGTTAAAATTGGTTTGGCCTAACTTAATAATATTGCAAATATGACTTAGACAAATTTCTAGGACTTTAGTTGAATTAATTGCGTTTAAGTGAAATTAAAATTGTGTGTGTGTTTCATCATATTTCACTTGGGTTAATATTAATTTGAAAAGAAATTAAAATTTGTATTTGTTTTGTTGAACTATCTCCGCTTCCATATATTTAAAAAGAAAATTACTTTTTTTAGTAAAGATTTGAAAATTGGGGGCCTTCGCCTTTTCAATTTCAAAATGTTTGAGATGTTACCAATGCCTGAACTTTTTAGTTATGACTTTAAGTGGAACTTTGTGTAGTATTTTTTCCAGAACACGTGGACTGATTTGTTGGTAAATTTGTATTGCATCTTATATTCTTTATTTTTCATCATAATATAAGTCAATCTACATGTTCCACTACATATTCCACCAACTGACATTTGTTTCCTAACTGCCTCATTTCCATGAAACCTCTCTTCCTAACCTAGCCATGGAACACTTCCACTCCTGCTTCCATCCTTTCAATTTTCACCAAAATTTCTCATTTTTCATATTTTGTTAAATAAATAAAATTTCTTACAATTTTACCCTTTATTATCAGCGATATTGGCACCTCTCTCAGTGAGTTTTTTTATTCCCTCCTCCTAGGTTCAATATTTTAACGGTTTTGCTCATATTTATATACTTCGAAATAATTTTTCTATCCAGTTTAAAACTTACTTCTTTCATGTAAACTATTATCTCTAAAACGTATAATTTTGCATAATTTATTTGAGTTTTAATATGAATTACAAATTAATGAAAAGTTTATTTTACTAGTGGCTAAGAAGAAATCCAATGAGAACAATCTTGTGTAGTATATTCCTAACAAAGTTTGAAAGGTAGTCTTTATTTGTTTTTAGCTTACATTCGAATATATCACAACCAATGTCTTTTATATACTTCAGTCATTGCTATTAGGTAAAGATTCAATGTTTCAAACAACTATATCTCAAAGCTAAAATGTCCTGGAGTCAATGGCAAAATATTTCTTTCATGTCTAAATTTTATTACTAATATTTATGATGGTTTTAACCACACAAATTGACATGAGGTTGTCATTTCAATGGTAGGAAAACACCTTCAGTGATTCATGGCTGTAGAGATAAAAAAATATAGTAAATATAGAGAAAGGGTATTACATCGTTATATAATTTTTTAAGTATTGTACGATTCACTCAATTTATTATATTGTTTGTTTGAATTAATTTTGCATATAAATAGCAGGATTTCATATAATGGCACGGATGAATGGATATATAACTCGGGAATAATATGCTTTGGGTTTTATCGGTTATTATTTTAATGAAATTGTGTGAATATAAGATTTTATGCATTTTGTGAATATTAGACTTTGGCCACAATTTGGTGAATGTTAAATTTTGGTCGATTTTTTTTTATCAAAACAATATAATTTTTTACACCGTATCTAATGAAAATGGTGTAAATGTTGAATATCAATGCGTGCTTACATAAACATGTTTAGGATTTCTTTTACACCAATTCACTCAAAATGGTTTGTAAACAATTTCAAGTGTTACAAGAAGTTACGATGCATTTATTAATAAATTAAAACCTTCATAAATGATTTAATACGTCGAGTTTTAGTACACAATTAATAATACGTATATGTTGAAACTAATAATATTCTACAATAATAAAACTGAAATGTTTGACGGGCATATTTCATTTTTTTTTCTAAATTTATGTTGCTTCAAGCCAAAAATTCGATATGATAATTTTGTACCCCGCTATTTGCTTAAGTTATTAACATTGTGTATGAGGGATGACAATGGATGTGTCAATTTTCAAGTCAGGTGCTTAGAAAATTGTGTTAAACATTCATCCAAACAAAAGATGATTTGTATATTAAACAAATAAAAAAAGTAAATTCATACACGATTTATTTACTTAGCGAGTGGCACGACACAACACAACCCATTTTCACCCTTTAAATAGACGAGTGGTTTCGATTTGTGTATGAATTCAACACGTTTTAAACCCGTTGAACTTATAAATTAAGTTACTTTAAAGGAAACAACTTATTTAAACTTGGGTAATATTTGAGAGTTTTCTTCACATTTTAATGTATGATACCTAAACATGAAATAGTTTAATGGATTATAAATATGTTTCGTGAGTTTACACATAAGTGATTCATCTGATTCACGATACTAAATTTGCCAAGACAACACTATACTTATAATGCCTTTATTCTCTACTTTTAATACTAAATTGAATATCCGGATTTAATCCCACATGTAACGACACACCTAGTTTATCTCTACTACCTAAAAAGAGGGGAATGTCAAATGACCAAATAACCCTCCTACAATATACTATCTCCTCATTACCCTCAACCACTAGATTTTAGCCCCGCATGATGTACGGGCTATTTGTAGAACTTCATGTGACATATTTTGCAATTTTATATTATACAAATTAAAATAATGCATTAATTTTCCAACACATGGACATTTAAATACCAATTTATATTTTTCAAAGGAGAATTTATTAACAAAAAATTAATGAAACAGGGGAGCACGAAAGAGAAAATTTCATATCATTTATTAACGTAAAGTTTTTACATAAAAAATTTAGAATAAAAAAAGAGACTTGTCAAACATTAAATCGTAAATATAAAATCATAACAACAGGAAATGCAATTAAAAATCATGTACATAAACATACAAATTATTGTCCAAACACATAAGATACTTTACCTTAAAAGTAATTTCAGTTTTATTTTGTGTTATATATCCTCTTTATTAGTTTTGTTCTTGATTTAGGTTTTAAAAATACTTTTTCAAATCTATGTTTAAATTTCTAACGAAATATATATAATCCGTGTTGCAAAAAACATATTTTATTTTACTACTACAATAACAATCTAAAGTCATAATATTGTTTATAATAAAAAAACTAGTATATATATATATAATATGAAAATATTCATGTGTGTTAAATTTGTGTTTTAGTCCGACACCTATTAAGATTGTCATTCATGGTCTTTTAGTATTTGACATTCAATTGCCATTTTCAATTGTTTTTAAAATTTATGTTTCAAATATTAATTATTAAGTTTTCTTTATATAAAAAAAAGAATAAAAATTTGGATTGAATAATATGCATTTCTTAATCTTTTATTTTCAAAATTACATTTCTTGTTTATGATTATGCAAAAGTTTCGTTGTGCCTAAAATTACTAGTTTTTTCACTTTTAAATTAGGATATATTTTATTTTTTTAATTAATTACATATATTTATTACGTATAGAATTTCGAGAATTAAAGAAAAGTATTGTTGTTAACAAAGTTTCGCTCCACCATTACTTAAAATTGTTTAACCCCAAAAAATCGTGCTTTTAGACTAAAAGATTTAAAGGTGTAAGTAATAGTACCCTAGTATCCTAGTGTGTGAAATCTCACAATCTTCAAACTTTCTTTACTTTACATAGCACTTGTCTTTTTAAGAAGAGAACAAATAGAAAGATATCAGAAATTTCTTTTGTCCGTGAAACAAAAAAAGTCCCAATAGTTTCAGATTTTATGGGATTCTATAAGCAGTTCGTCACATCCCTCAATCTAAGGGATTTTCTTTCTCTTGTTTGTAACGTATATATAAACCCATCAGCTATATAAATGAATAGACACCTACTAGTAGCATTATGGTTTCAAGTATTTGAAGCTTCAATCCGTAGATGTCCACTGTGATGGACTGAACTTCACTCTTTTCCCAAAGCTCATCCTTACCCACCTCTCTGTTTGCGAATATTCTGGAGTTTCTTTTCAATCAAACATTCGATGCTAAAGCCCCAAAATTGTACATTTTCTCAAGCATTTAGACTTCTTTTTATCTCCCATCACCCACACTTTTGAAAGAAAATCATTCCATAATTTTGGTACAACCCCAATAAAATCGAAGCTATCAGAAATCTTATACCATAAAAACCTGGAGTAGTCACAACGAATAAGAATGTGATCTGCACTTTCTTTATCCTTTTACAAAGGGTGACCTAATAGGAATCGAGGAAGTGGAGATCTATAGTCAGAAAATTAAGGGGAGAGAAAAGGGGTAGCGTGGTTTAAGAGGGATGAGAGCAAGAGACGTTTGAGAGGCTTTAAGTTTGGAGGGTTTTTTTAGAGGTAAATTAAACTATTAATGTATTGGCATAACTAGACGAAGAGATTCCATTTAAATGTTAAGTCATTACTATGCCACGTGGCATATTTTCTATCGGAACACCGTTTTTAATATTATACTAGTCTGTAGGCCACGCGACGCATGACCGAATTTATCTGAACCGTATTATTTTGTTGTTGTAGTCTGTTTCACACAATATATTTTACGAATGAAAAGAGATTGAATTTTAAATTCATATCAAAAGTCATATGATTGACATTGAATAAGTGCAACCGATATTTTTATTGGTGGAGCCAAGTTTATACAGTGCCAAAATTTTAATATAACTACAGAACATTTTGTATATAATCTCCTTATAAGAGCATATGTTTAATAAGTAGGTACTTACTAAAAATATTTTAACATTACATTTATCCAAACATTTGGACTACATTATAGAAAACCTAGTACTAAGACCGCCAGTAATATCAATGGATTAATGGTTCATTCCAAGATTGTACACCATCTTTCTTCTTTAAAAAATTATTGATGATCATCATTGTATTTATTAGATCAAATTGGGCTACAATGGGTGAAATTGAAGCCACCATCATACTCAAAAAAGGCCCATATAAAAAAAGTATATGAGACTTAATGCACTAAGAAATTAAATACAAATGCATTCTATTCATGTTTGTTTCTCAACCGATACACATATTAAACAAAAAAGGGATTTAAGAACTCACCAGAATTCGTGGATGATGCACAGTTTGGATTGCACATTCAACACAATGAGTTGCAAAAGAGGAGTTAGATGGTTTAAAATAGATAATTTGGATCTATATAAATCGAGAGAAAATAAATTATAAGGGGGAGAGAGAGGGCCGATGCATGTGTATGAAAAGTTAGATTGAAGTTGTAATAAAATATGAAAAAGTCTAGGTTGACTCTTGATTGAAACTCAAAATTGGGACTCCCACTAACATGGCATGCCATCATTGGTTGATTGCTTATGAATGTGATTCCGCACCAGCGGCACTAACCAATCATGATACGCCATGTCAGCAAGTCGGGATTTTTTACTCCTAATAAGCGCTCATAATATATTAATGACATCCACAAGTCATATTCAGCTTAAAATTTACAGTTTCAACTACAATTATATATATATATATACTTTTAGTAAAATTCTATTTTAGACCACAATACTTTTAGAAAAAAATTTAGTGTATTAGAGATTTAAAACTTTAGAAAAAGAAACCCGCCAAATTCCAACCCAATCCTAATTATGGTATCAGAACCAAGATTCTCCTTTTCGACCTATTATAAAAAGATTTTAATGCCCTTGGGACTTATCCCACACATTTACAAAGATATTTTTGAAACCAATCCAGACTACCAGCTCATACCAATAACTGATTTAGACCGAGAAGGTTGCTTAACCTCACACATAGACGGTTGTTCACACATTAAACATATCCCAGCTAAACACGCAGACAGTAGACAAGTCACTGTCAGTGCCATTAATAGTATACTAGACCAAAATAAGTGTATCCTACTTATTTTAAGACAATTATTTAAAGACACTCAAACCCTAGAAACAAAGATAAAAAATATTTTCAAAAGAATAAATGAAATTGATAGTCAAATCCCAATAGACCTTGCACAAGTACTACAAGAAATAAAAATTAAGACTAACCACATAGAAGTCTTTAACAAAGACATTTTAGAAATTAAAACTTTAACAAAAAATCAAGAAAGTGAGTTAATTAAACTCACCATGGAACAAGATAAAATTATTCCTATATTAGACAATTATCTTCCTAATGGAAATAGTTAGATCAAACTGGAATGAGGTACCTGAAAACCTCTCCATTCAGACCCTAGTTGATTCTTACCAAAAGAATTCTAGAAAAGATAAATGACAATAAATTTTATTATAAGATAAATGAAAATTAGATTGCTAATGCTGCCAAAGTGTCAAGACTTATACTTGAGAGATTAAATTTAATCTCAACATCAATAGCAGCTACTTAAGACTACAATAGTAGCTTTGTTAAAGACTTACAATTATATTTAAAATCTAAGACAGAAGGATTAACCACATTTTATACGGACTTTGTTAAGTTTATATATAATAAACCTTTCCAAGCAGAATTATACTCTCCTTTTATTCTAACTCGCTTAGATAAAGTAGGAAAAATCGTAGAAGTCATAAAAGCTAGAATAACACAAAAAATTGTGTAATAACAAGAAAAAGATAATTAAGTAAAAGACTAAATTGCAAAGATTAGTAATTATCTTAAGCATAATGAATATATCACTGAAAAGGCAAGAAAAAAATAATAAAATCTTTAAAGAAGAAATCCTTAGACAAATAAAAAGACAAAAGGATTACTCAGACTCTTTAGAAAGAATTGAGAAAAGACTTGAACAAAAACAAGTAACCACTTATAAATTTAGAGAATCTACTTATATAGAAACTAAGGAAGGAAAGACAATAACTAGAAGAATCATAAATGATAGATTAGATTAGACTAATAAGATATCAATCCATATTCCAAACATTGGACATAGTAATTTTATGCTCCAAAGACGTAAAGATTCGTCCTCCAATGTTAAAATATGGTGGAAGGAAAGATATTTCACCAATCCTTTTCAGTGAAAAGAATGGGGTGAAGTTGACTAAAAAATTATAGAAGATTCCATACATAATGGACAACTTCTACCAGTAAGATACATAGACTTATTTAAAGAAGGATCCACGCACAAGAATCCTAATTATAACGTGACTTATCATTGTAAAAAACATGCGTTAGATAAGTCCTATACTGAGCTTCAAGTTTTTTACTCAGAATGGCTAAAATCGAGAGGAACTGATAAAAAATTCCAATTCTTAACCTTCAGACTCTTCAAAGCAAGAATCCAAGGATTACATAGACCTCAAAATAATATCAACATATTATGTTGTTTAATAGATAAAAGATGGAAAGATTTTGAGAAAAGCCTTATTAGGATAGCTTAATTAGAAATGTCAGATAACATTGGATACTCCAATATTATTTCAGAATTTACAGTAACCGTAGACACAGCCAAACATTTTAAGTTAATTTTATATGCTAGTGGCTATGAATACTATATTATCCCAGATGCTAATATAAATATAGAATTTTAAAGCTGTGTAAAAGTTTTCCAATTCCCTTATGAAGGAATGAAATCAGGAATTCTTAGCGGTAGACTTAATGAAGAAATATTAGTTAGAACCAATAATTCGAACTACAATCATACTTACAGTATTAGAAATACTGGACCTATGAAAGAAAAAGCTTAGACTCTTTGGCAACTACTAGAATTTCAAGAAACTAATACTATACAGAATAAACCTTTGTTTATTAATCAAGACGGTGTCATTAGAAATGTAACTATCCAGTTTGTCCCCTGAAATTACCAATAAGAATATCCACACTAAAGAAATTAGATTTAGAAATATGGGAGAAGTCATAATCAATTATCCTTTAGAATGAGAATGTAGTAGCAAAGCAAGCTCTAATTTGTTAAGACAAGCTCCAATAATTAGACCTGGAAGATCATTTGAATAAAAAGACTTAGTTGGAGAAAAAGATAGAATCCAAAACTTTGGATATGAATCCTCAGAATTGGACATGAAGACATTTAAAGAACATCTTAACAAAGTCATTCTGTTAGGTTCCAAGATAGGGATATATTTGATATGATATCCCAAGACCATATATTAAAACTAAAAGAATCTGAGAATACTAAAGAACTTCTTAGAAACTTAAAACTAATAGAAGAAGGAAAAGAAAGATTAATGTCAGCTACACATGTAGATCCTAATAAACAAGAGATAGGAACTAGTAGTAGGCTAAATGATGTTCCTACACTCTTTAGTAAACTAATAGGAATAAATATTCCTATTTATTCAAACATTGTGGCAAAGACTTGACCTGGTTATATAAAATACTTTTCAACTAGTGACAAGAGTTTTACTCCTATTAAGAAGATGGCAAGCCACTCCATAAATCCAGTTGGGATATACCTTAATCTATATAATGTCCAAGATAGGAAAAAAGTCCTAAATGAATGGCGTAATCAAATGAACACGTGTTTTGCATCTAATGAATAATGAGATGGCAGCTCATGTAAATAATACACTGAACAATCCATTAGAGGTAATGCAAGCGATTACTTAGACAGTCTAAGACGAACTACAGATGCAGAATCCCTAGCTAAGATTGAGAAAATGAAAGAAAATTTGGAAGAAAGATCAATTGAAGAGTTTATTCAATTATTTACTTCAGAATTCATTGGAGCTAGATATTTAGCTCAAATCAATGAACAAGACTTAGCAAAAACTAAGTTATATCTTCTTAGTATTTGCAAACCAGACAAGATTAATGAATATATAAATAATTATGAACAAATATATTACCAAATTAAAGAATTTGGTGAGACCTTAAAAGATGAATATTTTAGAAAGACACCAGCTATTGGAAAAATCCTAATTAATTAATACATGAACTGGATAGGTGTCGTTGGAGTTAAGAATAACTCCCTCGGTGAAAGAATCAATTTTTCCAAAGACTATATCATAGCTAAAAGACGAGATATAACTCAAGGAAAGTTAATTGAAGAAACTTTCATGTAGATTCCTCCAATTAAAGACGAAAGAGATATTGCTCCAATCCAATGGAGATGTGGTAGTGAATCTAAGAAATTCAAAAAGAAACTAGATTGGAAACAAAAGAATGTAATACCCCGTATTTTTATGGCATTTAATTATGGGATTAATTAAATTAAATTGGGATAAATTAATTTATTATTAATCCAGATTTTAAAAATAAATATTTACTAGTGTGACAAGAGTTAGTAATTATTTGGTGGAAATCACTTAATGAGTAGAACTGAAATTATTAAAATTGTCGCGAGTGAATAATACGACAATTATAAAAATTAAGTCGGGACGCGCATGTGTAGTGTCGGGATTAAATTAATGGAATAAAAAGTAATTACATTATAAGTCGCCTGTATGGTCATTTTGAGTGCGTCAACGTGTCCAAAAGGGTCGAGATAGTCAGAAAAGTGTACCTGGGGGTTTAGTTTGGGTCTCAGAACGTTTCTAGGCCTAATCGGCAACCCAGGAGGACATTTAAGTAATTATCCATTTTAAGGCTTAATTATGGACGAAAATTGAAGAGTTATAATCTGATGGGAGCTAGAGTCCTCGAGGGTTAGAAGTTGTAGAGTTGCAGAGAGGCTAAGGAAGAGAGAAGAGAGAAGACTTCCAAGGAGGAGAGCCACCAAACTACACAACATTTGTTATCTTTCACTACCAACGAGTAGATCGGGAAACGAGGGACGCAACCATACCCATCAAAACTAGTGAATCAGACCTTCATCTCTGAGGCAAGTATGTATCTTGCTGTAATCTTGGTTGATATCACACCCATGCTAGTGTAGGAGGATAATATTTACGTTCAGTAAAAGATAATTGATATTTGAGACGGATTGTTGAAAATTACATAATAGAAATCATGTTCGGATGATTCCTTGTTGAAATTAGATTGGTGAAAATGAAATTTATATCCAGTAGAGATAGAAATCTGTTATTCAATGAATTTCTTGGGAAATTAAATAAAACTAGGGTTGGAGATATATCCTTGAATTTAATTAGTTTAATGATGATTCTCGATGAATTAATGGAAATCTTATGTTAGAAATCATCTATTATTGTTTATATAATGATCCTTATGGTTGGTTCGGAGTTTGGGACTTACTAATAGCGATTTGGGTAAGATTTATGGAAGAAACCCATAAGTATGAATTTGCAGAATCTAGGCAAGAACTGCTCGATCGATCGACTGTTCGATCGATCGACCCCTTTTCATCGATCGATTGGCCCCTCCTGGAAATTATATAATTTTTCCTTTTTTTGATTAATTAGATTACAATGCATAGGAGCCCTTGGATATAAATTAAAGATCATAATGGGTCATGGGGAGGACCAGTAGGGTTTAAGTAGGTTCCGAAAAATATAATTTTATACGCGATGTAACTCTGGGATAACGGAGGTATAAAATTGGATAGAAACCGTGTGTACATTAAGTGAGGGATTAGGAGACTCTAGGAAGACTTAGACCAGCATGTTAGTGAGGGTACACCTACTGAATTTATATCTAGCATAAAAAAACACTTCAAGGGACGAGAAGTACTTATGAAATGGCGATAATTGAGAATAAAAAGAAATGGGTTAATTATACGTAGGATTTGGGTGATTTGTGCCACGCATGGTTAAAATATTATTATGGGTCGTGGGCGAACTTAATTGAGATATGTGAAAATATATATATATACCGAGTGCTTGTGTATAATGTATATATTTATGTATTATCATACCCGCGCTTCTTGCTATCATGGAGGTGGTCACGCTGGGACAGTCTTATCTCGATGGGACCTTTATAGGGGGATATTGACTCGTACCCTAGAACATAGGATTCCTTGGTACAGGCTATATGAGAATGATAGTCATACGGTCCTAAGAGATGTGAGGGTATGTGTTAAACTTTTAGTGACTTGGAACTATGCTTCGCCTCCATTATGTGTGTATTGTGTTGATACAGTTTGAGAGTGATTCCGAACTAGTATTTCCTTTTATACGAGAGACACGGGGACTTGATAGCAGATTATGCCAGCACCATAGATTTTATGTGGGGTGCCAATTAGTATAAATATTGTATGAGTGAATTTTTTTTTCTTTGGACCATGAATTTAATGCTTTAAAATTGTCCAAAAACGAGAGTGTTGAGAGAGCCCTATCTTTAGAAAAGGAATTGGAGGACTTAAAAAATTCTAGGGTTCCCGTTTGTGCTATCGAGGATAAAAAATTAATCAAGAATTTTACGGCACGTGAAAAGACTCTTAGGGATAAGTTTGTTTTAATTGAGGGGGAGCGCGATAAACTGTTAAGTTTAATTAAAAATTTGAAAAAGAAATCCCTGTATTTGGAAGAGTCAAATTTGTTGCTTGAATCAAATATTTTGAAGTTGAAAAGTGATTTAAACGATTCAAGTAGGTTTGATAGTGATGGTAATGTCGCATTTTGTTATCATGCTTCTAGTACTAAAGCCAAAACCATTATTTGTTTTAGAGGGTCAATTAATACCAAGGAAGTTAGAAAAGATCACACTCTAGGTAACATTCCACCCGTTTACACATGTTCACATTGTGGTAGGAAAGGTCACCATAGGAGATTTTGTTTTGATCTTGGAAGAAGTCCTAGGAAGTCGAAGTCTAGTGTTTTCTTGGTTCCTAAATCCCCCACACGATGTTTCACATCTATTTGGGTTAGGAAATCACTTTTAGAGCATTAGATTTTAGACAAATTGATTACTATTTGCTTGCACATGATTCTTCTCTTGCCATATCATATAGATGATTATGTTTGCATGTTTGTCATACATTAGTTGTGGGTTCATGATATATATTTGCTAGTGTAATGACATGTACTTTTTATATTATATTTTTGTTTTTGAAAAATACAAAAAGATTTTATTTCGATAAAAATTTTGAAAAATCCAAAAAAATGTTTTGTATTTGGTTTGCACCATTTATGGATGGACACTTAGGATGACCGAGTCACAACATCATTCCATTTTTTTCATGTGACTATTTGATAGTGCTTTGAGACAATAGGTAAATTCATCCATGTGCTTTATAATGTTTGGAGTCATTAAGATGTAATTAAGTGTTACTTCCTACTGTGTGTATATGTAGATAAATATTGAATAAATGCTCCTAATTATGGTAAGTGCTTGAAACTTCACAGCAGTGTTGAGAAATACAAAATTGACTTAAATAATCCTTAAGAAGATGGTATCTTAAATTAATCACAGACATACGATCTCGCGAATTAGAATTTATGGGAGAGGAATTGGATTGGACTTATGAGTTATTTCAGTAGTCCGATAGGTGTGCACACTAGATGAGAGGTGAGAATTCTCAAGAGAGTGTCGCGTACTAACATGTGTGTCATATCATCTAGTAAGCATTTTAAATACTTGCTAAACCATTTTTTAAAGTTGTTTTACACTCGGTCTCTGACCCGTTTCCTATTATCTTTTTTCTCTTATATATATATATATATATATATATATATATATATATATATATATATATATATATATATATATATATATATATATATATATATATATATATATTACAGGTGCCCAGCCACAGGGACTTCAGGCTTAGACCTTTGGACTATCGACGTGCTACAGTTATCGTGAAAGTTGCAGGTCCTTGCAGTAGACGACTCCATTCTTAATTTTTCCAGTCTTCTACCTAGTTATTCTCAGACAGGGCATGTGTCGCCCATTTCCATATTTCATTTTATTTCAGAGAGAGATTTGTACTCTTTATCATTTCAGGATTTAGCTATTGTTGGGATTGATTGATTTATTTTGTTGTCTTGCGATTGGGATTTATTTATTTATTTGAATTGCTTAATCTAGCTTGAATATTTCATTTGGATGGTTTGGTTTAATATTATGTTCATGAAAAGGGTTTCATTTTAAATCATAATGATAGGACTTAATTTATAAATCAAATATTTTGACACTTAGCTTAATTATTTATTAGGTGTTTAATAAAGAAAATTGTTTTACGACAGTAATGCTAAGAATGAACCAACCGGGCGCTTTGAATTAATTTAATAAATGACTGATCACCCGGTATTTAATTAGGCGGGGTGTCACAGGTGGTATAAGAGCATCAGGTTCTAGAGTCCTTTAGGATCTGTACGGCTTATTATGCTTCCACCATAGCGTCTTTGATATAGAGCCCTATTTTTAGGACCGTTGTATTCTTGTTTATACGATTACGTCTTCAGCTATTTGAGATTTAATAATAATTATGGACTAATAAGATTCCATCTTGTTTCAGATGCCTACGAGATGAGCACCCCGAGACAGGAATGCCCAGCCCGAGCAGCCATTAACTCAGGCTCAGGGAATGATGAACACGACTGAGGTCACCACTATAGTTGCTCAGGCGGTGAATGCAGCGTTAGCGGTGGTGTAGTAGGCCCCACCCCAGGTTCAGGCTATAGCACCAGTGCCAGCACAGCTTCCCACGGTATGGGAAAGGGTTAGGGATGCTTTTCAAAAGGCACATCCCTAGAAGTTCTCGAGTAGTTTCGATATTGTCATCGTCAGCCAATGGAAGAAAGACATCCAGAGGCATCTACGCATGTATGAGCGCACAGACGTGCAAAGATAGTTATTGGCTTCCTTTAAGCTAGTGGGGGGGCGCTTTGCAGTGGTGGGAATCCACCACCACCTTGGAGGAGAGGGATAACATGTCGATTCAGACATTTTGGGTGCGGTTTGACCGTAAATATTTTTTATCCGCCATGCAGACTGAGATGAGGCGGAGATTGCTTAATCTTAAGCAGGAGAGTATGACGGTTGCAGAGTATAAGGAGGAGTTCATGAGACTTCTCACTATAGTGACGGATGAGGCACCCACTGAAGAAAAAAAATATTATTATTCTTGCATGGATTGGCTTGGAATATTTTTCAGCATCTCATAGGTAATCTGTCGTTGAGTACTTACACTGATGTACTCAACACCACTCTGTTGCATTTTCAGGATCACCGCTTCCATTAGCAGGGAAGCAAGCGAGCAAGGGAGTCCAGCCAGTAGGGCCAGACTGGAGGTAGTGGTGTCGGTGGGACACCAGCAGCTCAGGGGCAGATCCGCCATAGTGAGCAGAGTTCCCATCAGGGGGACCCTTCTAAGCGGTTTTGATCCAGTGATTCCAGGCAGGGATAGGGGCAACAGGGCCAACATCGTCAGAAACAGAGCCATCAAGGCCAACAACATTTTCAGCAGGGCCAATGGCGGGGTGATAACGTCCATCAGGGCCGAGGTCAGTTGGGACAGAGGGGAGGAAACTTCAGGGGCAGGTACTTTGGATGCGACAAGAATGGCCATAGGCACCAGGATTGCCCAGAGGGAGATAGGGACCCATAGCAGCAGGGTGCCCGTCATGAGCTGTAGAGGCCATTCTTCCCAGTCGCCCTCCCAGTGCCAGCTTAGATGCCAGCCCTACCAGCCATTCCAGCAGCCCCCGTTCAACAGGGGCAATCGCAATATGGACGTGTCTATAACATCCACCAGCAACACCGCAGGTGCCACCCGTGATTGAGGGTATGTTTCATATCCATGGCACTATGGGGCCTGTTTTATTTGATACTAGAGCGTCACACTGTTTTATATCCACTAGATTTGCACGGGCCACTGGATTATTAGGCACATCATAGAGTACAGTGACATGTGTAGACTCACCATTGGGGAATGGCTCTTTGATTTTTTGTATATGCCGAGGAGTAGGCATAGAGATTGGTATCTTGATTCCACCTGCGGATATGCTAGTTTTAGATATGCATGAGATTGACACCATTATTGGCATGGATTGGCTAGAGACATATAGGGCCATGATAGATTGTTTTGGTATAAGTATTATCTTTTCCATTCCTGATCAGGAGATATTTTTGGTAGCGATGCCCCACCCTGAGGGAGGATCATCCACCCATTTATATTATATAGATGAGGAGACCTCTACAGAGATTGTGATTCCCCTGGATTTGATTCCAGTTGTTCATGAGTTTTCGGATGTGTTCTAGGAGATACCGGGCATACCCCCGGTAGAGAGATAGATTTCATTATAAACTTGATGCCGGACACTCGGTCGATAACCCGTGCACCATACCGGATGGCTCCATCCGAGATGAGGGAGTTACGGGATCAGATTGAGCAGCTGTTAGGCCAGGGCTTCATTCGTAGGAGCACCTCGCCTTAGGGTGCTACGGTATTATTTGTGAAAAAGAGAGGTGGTTCATGAAGATTGTGCATGGACTACCGAGATTTGAACAAGGTCATAATACGGAATAAGTATCCATTGCCCCGAATCGATGACTTGTTCTACCAGCTGAGGGAGATGCCTTCTTTTCGATTTTAGACTTGAGATCGGGATACCATCAGCTACGGATTAGGGCGCAGGATGTGTCAAAGACTGCTTTATTAACGAGATATGGGTCCTATGAGTTCAGAGTCATGCCGTTCGGGCTGACAAATGCTCCAATCGTATTCATGGACTTGATGAATCGAGTATTTAGAGAGTTCTTAGATCAGTTTATCATCGTCTTCATTGATAACATACTAATTTATTCACAGACTGGGGAAGAGCATGCCAAGCACTTGAGATGGGTTCTTCAGACTCTGCGAGAGCATCAGCTATATGCCAAGTATGAGAAGTATGGATTCTGGTTATGGGAGGTATAGTTTTTGGGGCATGTTGTGTCAGAATTGTGGATATTCGTGGACACGAGCAAACTGTCGTCAGTGAGGGAGTGGGGACAGCCCACGACAGCGACAGAGGTGCGTAGTTTCTTGGGGTTAGCTGGATACTACAGGCGGTTTATTCGAGGCTTTTCAAACATAGCGGGTTCGTTGACGAATCTGACTCGCAAGGGGGTACCGTACGTATGGGATGACACTTTTCAATTGGCTTTTGACAAGCTGAAAGATAAGTTGACTTCGATGCCAGTTCTTACTTTATCCAGGCTGGGGATGGAGTATCTAGTGTATACTGATGCCTCTCTACAAAGACTCAATGGAGTACTTCAGCAGGAGGAGCAGGCTATAGTTTATGCCTCCCTTAAGCTTAAGCCTCAGGAGAAGAATTACCCCACCCACGACTTGGAGCTAGCAGCAGTCGTGTTTACCTTACGAATTTGGAGACACTATTTGTTGGGGGAGAAATTCCGACTGTTCAGAGACCAAAAGTCACTGCAATACCTATTCACTCAGCGGGAGTTGAACATGCGTCAGCGCAGGTGGCTAGAGTTTGTGAAAGACTATCAGTTCGAGATACAATATCATCCGAGGAAAGCTAACGTAGTTACTGATGCGTTATGTCGTAGGCCGGTAGGTGAGGTAGTGGAAGTCTGGAAGACGAAGTGAAAAGAATTGGGACATCAGGAGGCAGTGGCCCGATCCTTTATATCCACCATGATAGTTACGCCAGAGATTGTTATGAGGGTGATCCAGGCTCAAGCAGATGATTTGTTTTGCCAAGATCAAATTGCACGACTTCTAGCCGAGGGCGCGGAGTCCTACTCAGTGAGTTCACATGGAGGATTGTGATTTAATGGGAGATTAGTAGTCCTGGAGGGTGAGGACTTATGACATACGGTGATGACTGAGTCACATGGATCCCGATTTGCAGTACATCCAAGAGGGGATTAGATGCATCAGGATATGAGGCAACAGTACTGGTGGAGTGGGATGAAAAAGGAAATTGCGGAGTTCATGTGAGTTCATGTCTAAGTGTGGCTGGTAAAGGTGGACCATCAGAGATCACCAGGGCTACTTCAGTCACTAGAGATTCCTACGTGGAAATGGGAGAGCATTTCCATGGATTTCATCACTGGATTACCGACATCACACCGGGGTCACGATTCTATATGGGTAGTGGTGGATCGTTTGACCAAAGTAGCGCACTTTCTCCCGGTGTGAACAGACTACACTACTGGACAGTATACCCAGTTATTTATTGCTGAGATAGTGAGGTTACATGGGGTGCCCCTGGATATCGTGTCTGATAGAGATAAGATTTTTGTGTCACTCTTCTGGGAGAGCTTTCAGGAGGCTATGGGTACCTAATTGCGGTTGAGTACGGCGTATCACCCGCAGGTAGATGGGAAGACTGGGCGTATTAATCATATGCTGGAGGATATGCTATGCATTTGTGTCCTTGATTTTGTAGGAGGATGGAAGCAGTACCTTCCTCTGGTGGAGTTCGCTTATAATAACTCCTACCAGTTTACGATTGGCATGACCCCTTTTGAGGCATTGTACGGAAGACCTTGTCGTTCTCCCACTTGTTAGATAAAGGTGGGGGACAATAAGCTACTTGGGCCAGAGGTGATTCAGGAGACGTCAGCTAGGATTGAGTTAATCAGGAATCGCATTCGAGTAGCCTAGGACAGGCAGAAAAGCTACGCCGATGCAAAGCGGTATTTCAGGGAGTTTGTTGTGGTAGACCAAGTATTACTGCGAGTGTTTCCTATGAAGGGAGTAATGAGGTTCGGGAAGAAAGGTAAACTGGATCCAAGATACGTATGATCATTTCCCATTATCGAGAGGATTGGACCGGTAGCTTACAGACTTGTGTTGCCGAAACACTTGCACCGTATTCATGATGTGTTCCACATTTCGTCGTTGAGGCGATATCTTCGAGATGATATGGCCCACACTCACATCACGATAGAGGAGATTGACTTACATCCCGACAGTTCTTATGAGGAGAGACCAGTGGCTATCCTAGACCATAGTGAGAGGAGATTGAGGTCGTAGGTAGTCCCACTCGTACGGATCCAATGGGAGTATCTTAACGTGGAGGAGTCCACTTGGGTGCGCGAGGCAGATATGCGCGAAAAATGCCCAGATTTATTTTTACCAAGTATGCCTTATTTTTTGAATTTCGGGATGAAATTCCGTTATTAGGGGGGAAGTATGTAATACCCCGTATTTTTATGGCATTTAATTATGGGATTAATTAAATTAAATTGGGATAAATTAATTTAATAATAATCCAGATTTTAAAAATAAATATTTACTAGCGTGAAGAGAGTTAGTAATTATTTGGTGGAAATTACTTCATGAGTAGAACTGAAATTATTAAAATTATCGCGAGTGAATAATACGACAATTATATAAATTAAGTCGGGATGCGCATGTGTCGTATCGGGACTAAATTAATGGAATAAAAAGTAATTAAATTATAAGCCGCCCGTATGGTCATTTCGAGTGCGCCAACGTGTCCAGAAGGATCGAGATAGTCAGAAAAGTGTACCCGGGGGTTTAGTTTAGGTCTCGGGATGTTTTTAGGCCTAACCGAAAACCCGGGAGGACATTTTAGTAATTATCCATTTTAGGGCTTAATTATGGACGAAATTGAAGAGTTATATCTGATGGGAGTTAGAGTCATCGAGGGTTATAAGTTTTAGATTTGGCAGAGAGGCTAAGGAAGAGAGAAGAGATAAGAGAGAAGCCTTCCAAGGAGGAGAGGCACCGAACTACACCACATTTGCCATCTTTCACCACCAACGCGTAGATCGGGAAACGAGGGACGCAACCATACCCATCAACACCAGCAAATCAGAACTTCATATCTGTGACAAGTATCTATATTGTTGTAATCTTGGTTGATATCACACCCATGCTAGTGTAGGAGGACAATAATTATGTTCAATAAAAGATAATTGATGTTTGGGACAAGTTGCTAAAAATTGCAGAATATAAATCAGGTTAAGATGATTCCTTGTTGAAATTAGATTGGTAAAAATGAAATTTATATCTAGTAGAGATATAAATGTGTTATTTAACGAATTTCTTGGGAAATCAAATAAAACTCGGGTTGAAGATATATCCTTGAATTTAATTAGTTAATGATGATTCTTGATGAATTAATGGAAATCTTACGTTCGAAATCATCTATTATTGTCTATATAATGATCTTTATGGTTGGTTGGGAGTTTGGGACTTGCTAATGGCGATTTGGATAAGATTTATGGAAGGAACCCGTAGGTATGAATTTACCGAATCTGGGCAAGAACTGCTCGATCGATCGATCGACTCAAGAATGTTGATCGATCGACTATTCGATCGACTTTTCATCGATCGATCGACCCCTCCTAGAAATTGTATAATTTTTCCCTTTTTCAGGTAATTAGATTAAAATGCGTAGGAGCCCTTGGATATAAATTAAAGATAATAATGGGTCATGGAGAGGGCCAGTAGGGTCTAAGTAGGTTCCGAAAAATGTAATTTTATACGAGATGTAACCGTGGGATAACGGGGGCATAAAATTGGATAGAAATCATACGTACGTTAAGTGAGGTATTGGGAGACTCTAGGAAGACTTAGACCAATATGTTAGTGAGGGTACACCTAGTGAATTTACATCTAGCATAAGAAAACACTTCGAGGGACGAGAATTACTTATGAAATGGCGACAATTGAGAATAAAAAGAAATGGGTTAATTATACGTAGGACTTGGGTGATTTGTGCCACGTATGGTTAAAATATTATTATGGGTCGTGGGTTGAGATATGTGAAAATATATATATATACCGAGTGCTTGTGTATAATGTATATATCATACCCGCCCCACTTGTTATCACGGAGGTTGCCGTGCTGGGACAATCTTATCTCGATGGGACCTTTATAGAGGATATTAACTCGTACCCTAGAACATAGGATTCCTTGGTACAGGCTATCTGAGAATGATAGTCAGACGGTCCTAAGAGACGTGAGGGTATGTGCTGACCTCTTAGTGACTTGGAACTATGCTTCGCCTCCATTATGTGTGTATTGTGTTGATACAGTTCGAGAGTGATTCTGAAGTAGTATTTATCTTTGTACGAGAGATATGGGGACTTGATAGCAGAGTATGCCAGCACCATAGATTTTATGTGGGGTGTCGATTAGTATATATATTGTATGAGTGATTAGTATATATATATATGCTCGGAATCCTTCTACTGTGCGTATATGTAAATAAATATTGAATAAATTCTCCTAATTATGGTAACTGCTTGGAACTTCACAACAGTGCTGAGAAATACAAATTGACTTATATAATCCTTAAGAAGATGATATCTTAAATAAATCATAGACATTCGATCTCGCAAATTAGAATTTATGGGAGGATAATTGGATTGGACTTATGAGTCATTTTAGTAGTACGATAGGCGTGCACACTATATGAGAGGTGAGAATTCTCAAGAGAGTGTCGCGTACTAACATGTGTGTCATATCATTTAGTAAGCATTTTAAATGCTTGCTAAACCATTTTTTAAAGTTGTTTTACACTCGGGCTCTAACCCGTTTCCTTTTATCTTTTTCTTCTTGTATATATATATATATATATATATATATATATATATATATATTACAGGTGCCCAGCCACAGGAGCATCAGGCTTAGACCTTTGAACCATCGACGTGTTGCAACTATCGTGGAAGTTGCAGGTTCTTGCAGTAGACGATTTCATTCTTGATTTTTTTAGTCTTCTACCTAGTTATTCTCGAATAGGGCATGTGTCGACCGTTTCCATATTTCATTTTAGTTCAGAGAGAGATTTGTACTCTTTATCATTTCAGGATTTAGCTATTGTTGGGATTGATATATTTATTTCATTGTCTGCGATTGGGATTTATTTATTTGAATTGTTTAATATAGCTTGAATATTTCATTTGGATGGTTTGGTTTAATATTATTAATTGTGTTCATGAAAAGGGTTTCATTTTAAATCATAACGATAGGCCTTAATTTATAAATCAAATATTTTGACACTTAGCTTACTTATTTATTAGGTGGTTAAGAAAGAAAATTGTTTTATGACAGTGATGCTAAGAATGAACCAACCGGGCACTTTGAATTAATTTAATAAAGGACTAATCACCTGGTATATAATTAGGAGGGGTGTCATAAAGAAGTTTAGGTCTAGGCTTTATAGGTTTTCGAAAGAAATATAGATTTAAACCATCTGCTACCTTTAAAGAATAAAACTCTAGAAAAAAAATAGATTTAACTAAAGAAGATATTTTAAAAATAACACTAATAAACATAAAAAGGTTCCTAATTATAGGAAAGAAAAAGAAGTAGCTCATTCTAAGACTTCCACTAAAGAATGTTGGACTTGTGGCAAATAAGGACACTTTGCTAAAGCTCACTATTCTAAAAAATCCGCCTAGTCTCCGCCTAAGCACGCCTAGTCTTAAGGCTTGGGAGAAACGCCCCGCCTTAAGTTTTTTACGCCTTATTCTTGGTAAAACCCTTAAGGCGCACTTTTTTTTTCTAAAAACAACAATGCTTTAGTGAAACGATATCGCTTTTTAAAGTTTTTTTTACTAACCGGACCATTATCTCATCCAAAATAATCAAATAGTATTTTAATTTGCATATATTCAGACATATTTTTATGATATGTACAATTTTAGTATTTTAATAGCCTTGTTATGGTTAAAAATCTTAAAATATATTAAGAACGCCTAAACTCCTTTTTACGCCTAAGGCCCGCCTAAGCTTCTAAGGCTTAAGGCTTGGCCTCCACGCCTCGATCACGCCCCGCATTTTTTAGAACCTTGTTAAAGACTATCCTAACAAGAAGGATAAACAAAGTATTACGATTATTAATACAATATTAGACTTTGCAGATCAAGAAGAATTAGATATTCTATATGCTATAGAAATATCAGTCATAGAAAATGATGACAATGCCAGTATCTATAGTGCATACACAGATAGTGATTCAGAAGATTACAATAGTGATACTGATGAATAGGAATACTCACAAGATACACTAGATTTATATATGATTCAAATTAATCAAGATGATTAAGATGATGATTATATAGACTTTGAAGAAGCTTGGTATAACTGTATATTAAACCCCTTGTTAAGGAAAAGATGGACAATTAGTATTCCTAAGTCACTAACATATATCCCTAGATGCTACTATGATGAAGAACATTATTGCACATTTGAAATGAAATGTATCAAGAAAGACTTTAAATGTGTAGAATGTTTTGAGACTATACAAACAGAATTATTTATGGTTTGTGTTATTTGTCAATTACACTACTATGAAAACTGTTGGAGAACTAGATTTAGAGCAATCTATGCTACCCAGTATGATGCTCAAATAAACAAAGATATTAAATCATATTATCAAGATATTGATAGAAACATAACCAAGAGATTATAAGAAAATGAAGACTTAAAACGAAAGGGAATTTCTTATGATATAGAAGAAAACTGCTCTGATAGTAGTTCAGAAGACTTAACATCATTAGATTTCGTAGATAAACCCCAAAAAGGAATATCTATTTTAGAAAAGAATAACTTATGAATTTCTACTAAACCATATGCTTATTTTATAGAATTATTCATACAACATAAAGATTATCCTAAAATACTTTCAACTTTTATAGATACATGATGCTCTCAGAGTATTTGTAAGGCCAGCGCCTTCCCTGAAGAATATTTTCTAGACAGTAATCAAGAGATCCATGGTAAGGTGGCTAATGGAGATCCATTTACCTTTAATTTTCAGACTATTCCTATTTATTTTAAATTAGGAAATCAGACTAACAAAACTGTTAATCATCGGTTTTGGAAAATGGATCCTCGTCCTAGTTTCACAGGAAACATTATTTTCGGGCAAGACTTAATGGGTAAATATCCTCCTTATACTCAGTATAATGATAAGATATTACTTAGTAACAAAGAAGAGTTTAATATTATTGCCCCTCTAACAGATCATAAGACTGCTTTTGACCTTATGCAGGTCAAATCCAATTATAAACCCATAAACCATCAGAGTTCTTCAGCTGGGCATGGTGGACCTAGACATACAAACCAACAAGAAGCCATCGAAATAACTAAACCCTTACAAACATAATAGTAGTGTGCAAACTAAAAGTATTATAAGCAAATAGCACTTATACAAGAATAAATTTTAGATTATGCCCAACAAACCTTATTAAAGGTCCAAGATATATCCAAACAAAAGAAAATGGAAATAGAAGTAGAAAAAAAGAAGATTAGGCAATTAGCAAAGCCTACTTTATGAGAAAATCCCATTGCTAAGTGGGATAAAGACCAAATTTATTGTGAGATTATTCCTATCAACCCAGATGCCACTATTAATGGTGGAACATATAAGAAAGGATATTCGCAAAAAGATGGAGAAAAATTAAAAAAAAAAACAGAGATGAAATGCTTAAGCTAGGAATTGTTAGAGAAAGCAAAAGTAGACATAATAACCTTGCCTTTTATGTTCAAAATGAGTTTGGACGAAAGAGAGGAAAATGACGTATGGTCATAGACTATAGAAGTCTTAATAAGAATTGTGAGTTTGATTATTATAAGATACCACACAAGAATAATCTAATTAATTTAATTGAAGACAGATTATATTCAGTAAGTTTAACTGTAAGTTAGGCTTCTAGCAAATAAAGACGCATCCAGATAGTATAACATGGACAACCTTTAGTGTACCTCAAGGAAAATATGAATGGTTAGTAATGCCATTTGGATACTTGAATGCTCTTCAAGTATTCCAAAGATGAATGGATAATATATTTAGACATTGTTCAGAATTTTGTCTTATTTACATAAATGATATTCTTGTAGCCAGAAAGACTGAGATAAAATATATAAACCATCTTAAAAATATTATTTTAGAATTAGATAAACATGGAATTGTTATTTCTAATAAGAAAGTGAAATTATTTCAGACGGAAATAGACTTTGTGGGAATGCATATCAATAAAGGAAAAATATCCTTAGCAGAACACATAACCAAAATGATTATTGAATTTCCTAACCAACTCAAAGATAGAAAATAATTACAATCATTTTTAGGATTGATAAATTGTGCTGTAGACTTTATTAAAAACTTAGCTTAAAAAAGACAAAGCTTAACTTCCAAATCAAAAGGAACTGATAAAACTAATCCTCTTAAATGGACAAAAGATGATTTTGAAGTTATAAGACAAATCAAAGAAGCAGTCACGAATATCTCTTTACTTGAATTGCCTAATGCTGAAGATCAGTTCATAGTAGAAACAAATGTCTCTAATAAATAATGGGGAGCAGTATACTTTGCCATTGATCATAAGGCTAAAAAGAAGTAACTTTGTGCAGATAAATGATGAGGATGAGATTGAAGATGAAGATAAACATTCACATCAAACATATAAGAGACAAAGG
Source organism: Sambucus nigra (assembly GCA_949130495.1). Taxonomy (NCBI): domain Eukaryota; kingdom Viridiplantae; phylum Streptophyta; class Magnoliopsida; order Dipsacales; family Adoxaceae; genus Sambucus; species Sambucus nigra. The sequence goes on from CASBWL010000094.1 coordinate 732,430, forward strand.
TTTTTAAAGTGGTTCGGCTATGAATAAAGCCTACGTCCACTGTTATTTTATTCCCAGGGGTTTACAATAGCACAATATGGTGTAGAGAGAAAAAGGATGTGTATCTTATGTATGGTGTTTCTTAGTTGTCTCCCTCCTTCCCTTTGGCTAAGGGAATACATGTATTTATAGGGATGGGAGATAAAGAGATACAATGCCTTTATACATTCAGACATTTATGTCTACATGCAATGAATCTAATTATTGGCCTTCTATGATGGTTGGCCTTCCTTGAATTGCTTGGTATGCTATGTGTTGTCATCTATTAATACAGTAGAAATGTACATTAAGGCTCATTAAATGCCTTATCATCTTCATTAATGCACATTAAATGCATAGTTATCCTTTGATCTTCCTGGTTAGTATGCCGACCAACTCTCCTCGGGTGCCGACTATCTCTCCTCGGGTGCCGACCAACTATCCTCGGGTGCCGAATATTGCCACGTAGGATGACATGTGTCCTTTTCTGATTGATCCTCATAGATGGAGAATTTTTGCATCAACAGAAGCCCCTAATGCTCCATGCTCGATGGTTTACTGAAAGGGTGGAGTATTTATTCTGCAGTGATGCTCGGTGCTCATGAAATTCTTGATCTACCTTCTTGATTTGTTCAACATAAAGTGCACTATCTCCTAGATGACATATGATGCAGGCTGATTGATGGTTGCTAATATCTCTTTCGAGGAACTTCGTTCATCAAGTGAACGTGTGCTATGTATCACCCCTGGGAATTTGGATGCAGCCATGCCATAGTATGCAGCTTGTAGCTTGTCATAATCTTCAAGTATGTTGATTGGTTTGCTAGCCGACCAACTACCTCATGTGTCGAGCATCTGAGTGCTAACTTCACATGCTTGATTTTTCTGATTTATGCTCCTCTAAATACTTTATCGAGTAACATTCTAGCTTTTGAACCCAATTCTTCAATGTACCAAGCTAGTGGTGGACTTCGAAACATTTTCATGCAACTTCTTCTTCATTATTGGTCGGGACAGTAGTAGTAAAGATCTCAGTGATGTAGATGCTGAATCTGACTCCTGAACTTCAATAACATGTGCATAATAACTCTTGAATATGCATCCTGAACTTCAATATGCCTCCTAAACTTCAATAGCATGTGCATAATAACTCCTGAATATGCCTCCTGAACTTCAATAGCCTCCTGAACTTCAATATACCTCTTGAACTTCAATATCAAAACTAATTCCTGAGCAAGAAAAATAACTTCTGGATGATAATTAGTCGGGGCCCCGACTATGTAAGTTTGTGGAGTTGAATTTGATGCTCGACTGCATGATGTTATGAGAATGTGACACCGAATGAACAACTGAATTTGTAGTAGAAGCCCCCAAGTGTAGAATATAAACTTTGAATGCTTTCTTGGCCTTCAAGTATGTTTGCTGATGAATATACATATGTAGAAAGACAAATTGTCCTATTTTGCATAAACAATTAAATTTGCTGCACCTACTGTATAATTATAGTGACTTATCACTCTTTGGGCCTAAAAATTGAAACAGCTTTCATCCCATGATCCTGCTTAGTTTAACCAACCGGAGTTGATTGTAAATTAATTTGCCGACCAACCGGAGTTGGTGGATTTTATTTACCGACCAACCGTAGTTGGTGGATTTTTATTTACCGACCAACCGTAGTTGGTGGATTTTTATTTACCGACCAACCGTAGTTGGTGGACCGACCAATCGTAGTTGGTAGATTTTTATTTACCGACCAACCGTAGTTGGTGGATTTTTATTAATAAATGCTAGAGACTTCCTCGGAGCTGACCAACAGATTGTTGAGAATAAGGTAATATAAATGTTGGAGACCTCCTCGGAGCTGACCAACAGATTGTTGGGAATAAGATAATATAAATGCTGGAGACCTCCTCGGAGCTGACCAACAGATTGTTGGGAATAAGATAATACATGTTGAAGACTTCCTTGAAGCTGAATATATATAGAGAGAAGAAATCTTCCGATCTCCATGCTGAGATAAATATAACACATGCATAGACATAAAGAATGATTTAGAATAATAATAAATTGTCTTGCTGATCTGTCGAGGCAAAATTTCATACTGCCGAATAAGAGTAATATTTTCCAGAATATAAGAAAATGTCCGAGTACTTTGCCGGGCCTGAATATAAATAAGAATTACCCCGACCAACTATCCGTTGGGGGTGAAATATAACAAATGTTATAAATCTCTTCGGAACTGAATAAGTATCTCGTCGAGCTCTATGTTGAGATGAATATAGAATATGAATCCCAAGGGATATATAGAATAATTTGTGCTTGATTCGATATCTGGCCTTAATATAAATAAGAATTTCCCCGACCAACTATCCGTTGGGGGTGAAATATAATAACTATTGTATCTTTTCCTCGGAGCTGAATATGATAATAAGTATTTCACCGAGCTCCATGATGAGATGGATATAGAATATGAATCGAACGGATATATAGAATAATTCGTGCTTGAGCATAAATCAGAGCAATAATAAAATATATAGTTCCTTGTTGAGGTGAAATTTCATAATGCTGAGCAATGATAATAGTTTCCAGAAGTTTAAGACTATTTTCGAGCATTCATCTGCGTTGAATCTTGTACCTGTAAAAATTAATAACTTGCTATACCATATGTGTAGGCTGAATTGATTAGTCATGAGAATAATTTACTCATCCAATCAATATATGATATGTATATGCTTGAGAAATAAAATATTAATTTCAAAAAATGAAATAATATATGTTGGCTGATATGTCAAGGCAAAATTGCCTGATGTCGAGCAATAATAGTTTCCAGAGGTTTAAGATTGTGGCTGAGCTTTCGTCGGGATGGAATCTCGTCCCTATGAAATTTTAATAAGCTGGTCTAGCACCTGTCGAGACTAGATCAAATAATTATTGTCATGAGAATAATTATTCAGCCAAACAATATGTGTTGTGTATCATCATAAGGCAATAAAAATTTCAAAATATGAAATAATATGTTTTGTGCCAAATGTGTGTGAGATGAACAAATTTTTATTAGATATGCGCCATAAATAAGATGTAGAGTTTTTTGTAAAGTTATTTAATCTCCAACAACTAATCAGGTATAAGTTGATGTTTGAAATATTTATTTTGAAGTATAACTTATGTAGATTTAAAAATTTTATTGTGTTAGAAAGGTATGAATTAAGAAATGGTAGGGGTGAATTTGTCTTTTTAACACCATGGTGGTGATTTGGACAAAGTCAAAATGAGAAATCTGGGGGAACACAATTTCCACTCCTTCGTTCTTCCATTTGTTGTGAGCAAAATATCGCCGACCAGTAATAGCTGTCGCCGACCAACGATGAGTTGATGTCGATCAGTGAGATGATGATCTTATTCGATCCAGGCAAACCTGTCACCGACCTGTTGCAAAGCAACTTCCAACCAACATTTGAGAGTTCTCAGGTTGTAGAATACATGGTGCCGGCAAAGAATCAACCAGCAAAAATGGTCTCCGACCAACAATAGATATCACCGACCAAGAAACAGACGATCGTCGACCAATGAGTATCAATAGATTCATCGACCCGTGTTAGATATTGTCGACTAGAACTTCACCGACTAACAATGGTTGATCTTTGCTGTTGTAGTGGTGGTCGCCGACCACTAGACTGGATCTTGATGCCGACCAACATTTAGGAGAACGTCCGACCTGTACAACTTGTATAGAAAAAATATTTTCAATCAACAACTAGGAGTGGACGATCAGTTATTGGTTCTACCGACCTACGGTATGAGTCTCCGACTAAGAAGACTTGTTGCCGACCATGGCCGAATAGAAATAAATACATCTGAGTGGAAATAGATCCCACCAATCAGTAAAATAGGAGGTCGAAAACCCTTTGTTTTGGCTCTATACCAGCGCCGACCAGTTATATGGTCCATGGGTGATTTCCTTCCGGGCATGAAATTGATGTTGCCGACCAACAAACAGTGGATTAGGAACCTGTAAGGATGTTCAATACCTGTTGTCGACCAACATTTAGGAGGTTGAGGATCTCCTCTTGATGTATAATACATGGTGTTGACCAACAAATCTGTCTCCGACCAACAATAAGGTACCTGTACGACTTCGTTTGTTACCGCCGACCAGTCATTAGATGGTCTGGCCCAGTCCCAATCTATAAAAATCTGTTAAAGATGTCAATAATAGTACTGTCGATTAAAGAATGGGTATTTCGGACCAACCATGATAACCTCCCTCATAGCTGGACAAAAATTGTTCCAACGTTGCTAATGGGTTTCGCACCTTGTCGCCGACCAATAAAAGAGGTCCAGTGTATTTGTCGACTAATTAATGGTCATATCAGTGTGATCGGTGACCACTAAAGTGGTTGCTGATGTATGGGCTTGGTGTTTTACTGATCGCCAACTTCTGCCAACATATGGGGTCTTCATACCTCGTTGCCGACCAACTCTGAGAAAAGTGTATTTGTAGAAAATAGTTTTTTTGCCCCTGAATTCCAGGTCGCTGGGATTGAGTCAAAAATCTTGATCGGAGTTAGCAGGTCAGTAGGTAGAGACCTCATAAAACCCAACACTTTTGATCGTTGAAGATCTTTCCCATAGAAAAGTTCATAATCCGATTTGTTGTTGTAGAACATTAGAATTGTGGGGATTGAATTTGTACAACTTCTCTTCCCAGTCAGGTCATCGGAGTTTGATTTTGACGGCCAGTGATAAATTCAACATCAAGTTTAAGAATAAATTTATTAAATTACTAAATCGATCATCATCAGATACAAGAGAAGACTAATAAATCGAAATTACCACATCAATATGTAAAGATATGGTCAATATTATGGAAAAGAGAGAATCGTTTTGAATTCTCACCCCTTCTTATGAACGGGTTTGTTTGGAAAATGGTTTCGAACTAAAGATTTACAGAAATTGAATACAACATATATATTTTCTCAAATAAATCAAATTTAATAGAACTTTTGAAGTAGATCTGGGTCAGAATTGTGATAAAATTGTTCTTGATTTTAACTTTTCTCATTCTCTGATTAAAAATATAATGGGAATTTGAATAGTCATCAAAGATATTTCAAAAATTATTTCAAAATCAACAATGAACATTATCAAATCTTATCATCGTCGTATATATTGGCATATGTAATCATTTAAAATATTTATTCCATGATATAAAATTGAAACTTGAGAATCAAGCAAAAAGTTATGATTTATGAAATCCACTATTTTTCAAATTTCTAAATAAGAATGAATCTAACAGTTATGATTTAAAAATCATGATATGCAACATTTTGTAGATAAAAATTGGACAATTAATTTATGTATATAAACATAAAAATCATGATTGAATCAAAAGATGTATGTATAATTGATTATACGTAGAGAAAATAAAACCTTAGCTTTTGATGGAGAACAATGCTTATAACACGTTCCCACAGACGGCGCCAATCTGTTGAAGACAGAAAATGGCCTCTGCCATTTTAGTGGCGTCAACAACAGATAAATGATGAGGATGATATTAAGATGAAGATAAACATTCACATCAAACATATAAGAGACAAAGGTTTTTAAAGTGGTTCGGCTATGAATAAAGCCTACGTCCACTGTTATTTTATTCCCAGGGGTTTACAATAGCACAAATATGGTGTAGAGAGAAAAAGGATGTGTATCTTGTGTATGGTGTTTCTTAGTTGTCCCTCCCCCCCCTTCCCTTTGGCTAAGGGAATACATGTATTTATAGTGATGGGAGATAAAGAGATACAATGTCTTTATACATTCAGACATTTATGTCTACATACAATGAATCTAATTATTGGCCTTCTATGATGGTTGGTCTTCCTTGAATTGCTTGGTATGCTATGTGTTGTCATCTATTAATACAGTAGAAATGTACATTAAGGCTCATTAAATGCGTTGTCATCTTCATTAATGCACATTAAATGCATAGTTATCCTTTGATCTTCCTGGTTGGTATGCCGACCAACTCTCCTCGGGTGCCGACCAACTATCCTCGGGTGCCGAATATTGCCACGTAGGATGACATGTGTCCTTTTCTAATTGCTCATCGTAGATGGAGAATTTTTGCGTCAACAGTAGATATAGTTCTGGAACTTTTACTGATCCATAAACAAGGTATACAATTAATGAAAAAGAAGTTTTAGCCATAGTAAGGGATATAGAAAAATACATGCTTTTTCTTAGACTTAACCATTTTACTGTTTATACTGAATCTTCCTATGCAGTAAAATTTAGAGACTTAGACTTATCCAAATCAAGGACTAACAGACTTATTATGTAGCAACAATTGCTTAATGGTTATGACTTCTCTATTATACATATTAAGGGAAATAAAAATACCATTCCATACATCATATCTAGGGAACATATGTTTCCTAACACTAATTTTATTTTTTATTTTGTGTTGCAAACAGAAGACTTATACAACATAAGTTCCTTTGGAACAAATAGACTAAACAAAGAAAAAGTTACAAACTATCTTAGACTCGTAAGACCAAATGCTGGTAGAATGCAAAGACAAACTCAGACTCATATTCAAGAATTTCAAGAAAGACCAATCCTAAATTTTTTTTATGACATTCTCATTCCTCCTGGAAAATCTAATAATGAAATAATTGCCCAGAATAGACTTATCGAAAAAATGTATTTTTCCCAACATAGACCAGACCAAAGATACCCAAACTTGATAAAATATAGACGAGAAATTTATGATGATGAAAATACTCTTATAAACGCCCTATAGTGGAATGTTAAAAATAAGTCATAGGTAGAGTTCAAACAGAATTTGGTACCTATTGCTAGATTCATGAGACTTTAAAGACTTACAATAGCCCATCTCAGTAGTAATGCTAGCCCTAGACCACAGATTCAAGCGTATGCTCGCGCTTTTAGAGAATCCTCCAAAGTTATATCAGCTGATAATTTACTTCTAAGACTAAGTTTGTTATACCGTTTGGTCAATAAGCTTCCATTTTCAGAAGACTGTCATAAAGAAGGTGATAGCATTATTGAACATTTCAACATGTTATTATCTAAGATTAATGGAGATGCCTTAATGATTAAAGGTTTCTTTAAAGACATTCCAAAAATTTATCTTTTTAGAGAATTAGACATAACACAGATAACCTTGGCAGACCATGGGTTTATTGTACTCGTCCAGATAAAAACTATTGAAAATTCTATTACTCTTGGAAAAATTATCCATGAGTTCATAAAAAAAGGTAGAAAACTTTCTCCCCTTGTTTGCCAAAATTTACCAGATCGCTCCAAGTTCTTGTAGAGGAATGAGAGTTGAAGGATTTAGACTCATTAGACTCTCCGCTTATTTATTTGAAGACGTTGAGATTCTATCCGAAGACGAAACTAAAGACCTAACTGTGAACAAGAATAAACTCCAAATTGCCCAAGCTATGGAAACCATAGAAATTATGGAGTGGTTAATAAGTGAAGAAAAATGGTATACTGCGTACCATAAAAAAACTAATTATCCAAGCAGATGAGCCATTCAATGGAAGGTTAAAAAAGGAATTCAAAGAAATGGTAGAGATAGCTTTACTAGCCAACATTAAAGTGGTAGGCCTCATTGACGAATATTTCAACAATGATGCTCTACCAGACAAAGACAATGCAGAAAAGACAACAAAAGAAATAAACGAGACAGAGAAGGGCCCCACCTTACTCAACGAATTATTAAAGACAAAAGTTTCCATTATTTAGACCATAAATTTTTTAGACCCTTTCTATAAAGCAAAGATTTGTCTGAATTATTATGCTTTATGTAAAAGAACGGATGTGACCTGCAAGAGCCACCAAGTTGAATTATTCAAAGATGCCAAACTTAGACTGGCCAGAATTATTAGAAGACGTTAAAATTACTTTATGTAAAGAAAAATCTTTAGAATTTACTTTATGTTTTCCACATTTTTCGCCGGTTAGCCGTTAGCCTCCGGTTGCCTGTAATTTATAATCTCCCTTATGCTATAAAAGGGATATTTGGGTTGTATTGTAAGGGGGGGTATCAAAGAGAGAGAGAGAGAGAGAATCAAGTTAGAGAGAGCTCAGAGAGTAAGATGTACATGAGTGAGTAAACCTCTCATAGTTAGGGGAGATGGAAAAGCTGTATCTACTTATGCAATGCAATAAAAGTATTTTATTTTCCAGAAATCTTTTATGTTAAGTTGTTATTATTCTCCAAACATCTCAAATTTTCTCCAAACATCTCAAATTTTCTATTCATAGAGTACTATTGTGTGGAACTGTAAGGACATGATTTTATACATGTCCGTTATCAATTGAGTATGTCGTATATCGCTACAACCGTCGAAGAATTATTCAAGTTCATTCAAGCATCGAGACAGATCCGAATATCAAGATTCTTCAGCATTCAAACCTCTACAAGGTTAATTTTGGTGAAAAAGTATTTAAGTCCCTTTACGGTTCATCTAAAAGTGTTTGGGATGTTTAAATGTTTTTGAATTTTTTTTTTGAATTTATATCAGACACCTTTCCGTAGAAAAATCATGACTAATTCATAAAAAAATAGAAAAGGACGAAACTGGCGGCCACGCCTTCGTATCAAAATTATCTACAATCATGGCCTAGTTTGATAGGTCATTCAAACGAGATAGGATCTCGTTCAAACAAAATCGTATGTCGTTCGAACGAGAAGAAGTTTTTTTCTGACACGTCACCGCCTTGATTTTTCGTATTTAAAGGGTGTAAGACTTCTGTATTTCGTGTGGAGAGACATTGGTTTTAAACATAATACGATTTTGAGTGTTTTACTTTATTCTCCAACCTTTTGAGAGTTCAATCTCTTGTTTTTCAATTTACAAAACATCTCAATCTTTTGTGAATTGTTTTGGAACCCAAGATACAATCTTGTTATTGCTCTACTCTTTATAGAGAGGATAAACCTACACCAGACTGATGCCAAAATCAGGGAGTGATGCGGTATATTCGGCTGAAGATAGGATTGTGGTTCTTGTGAGTTCCCTGCGTGTGGATTCATTGTTGACGACTGCGATCGACACCTGCGGGTATTCGTAAGTCAAATTGTATCTTCGCTGTAATCCAATTATAAACCGTTACTTTACAAATTATAGTGGAAATAAGAAATTTTTACCCTGCGGGGATTTTTTCCTTAACTTTGTGTGTCCAACCTTTGCATGCTTCTTGATTTATTATTCCATATCACTTAGATGCATGTTCTAGGATTAAATTAAAACTTGGGTTTTATTAAATCTGATTTTGTTGATACACAATTAAAATTGGTTTATTTGAGAAGTCGCATTAATTCCGCTGTAGCGGCTCTTTCAAATTGGTATCAGAGCGGGTATCGCTAATCTATTCCGTTTAATCCTGTTTTCGAAAATTGTGTTGAAAAATCAGTTTTTGATCCTATTTCTCTAAAAAAATGGCTTTTGGTGGTTTTGGTGATTTTCGATGTCAACTTTTTGAAAAGTCTAATTAGAAAATTCACACGAACTCCTGTTTTATGTCTTCAGTTGAAAAAGATTCTGAGAGGTGTTCGGGATGTCAGGGAATTGGTCACACAATAGAGGAGTATCCCATAACTTTGAGGATGAAATTAAATAAATCGACATCTCGTGTTTCTACACTTAGTGACAGTGATTCGGAAGAAGAAGTCTTTTTTGCTTCTAGGCAAAAGTTTCCCACCCGTGTGACTAGTGATAAAAGTGAGGTGAGTGAGGATGACACGAGTGAGGATGAGTGTGACTTTCAAACGGCTTTCAATGAACTTTATGCTAAAGATTTTAAAATAAAGAAAGAAAATTTGAAATTGAAAGCTCAATTGCAAGAGCGTGCCTTAAAAAATGATAATGATGTTTTGGTAGAAGATCTTAGGGCACGAGAGAAAATTTTGAGAGAGAAGCTTGGATATGTCGAGGGTGAGAGAGATGATCTGCGAGAGGTGGTGGAAGCTATGAAAAAGGAGCTTCTTGAGATTGAGGATTCTAGGCTCTTACTTGAATCTAGGATAGGTGAACTTGAGAAAAGTTTGAGAGATTCGAGTAAGGTGAAATTTTATTTGGAGTCTAGGTCTGAAAAACTTGATAAGATTTTAGGCACTGTCAAGATAAAAAAGGATAGGGGTGGGATTGGTTTTGAAAAACATGTTGCACCCATTCCCACACGTGTGAGAGATCCTCTTAGGATTGTTAAGAAAGAGGCACCTAAGTTTGTTAGGAAAGAGCCCCCTAGGAACATCGTGAGAGAGCCTCCTAGGATCATTACGATAAAGCCACCTAGGCAAATTCAGAGAGCGCCACAAAGGAATTTGAGGAGAGCACCATTTAGGAATTTGAGGAGAAGTCCGCCTTTAGGTAACACTCACCGCCCGATTTACACTTGCACACATTGCGGTAGGCAAGGCCATCTTAGGCGTTTCTGCTATAAGCTTTTGAATGGACCTAGTAAACATAAAGAGCGAGTCACACCGGTTCCCAAAACCCCCACACCTCGTTACACGCGATTTGGGTTAGAAAATCTGATTTAGAGGCTTATGGTCTAATTGTTCACAACTCTTATTTGCTTGCACGTGATTCACCCCATGTTAGGAGCTTTGGTTGATCCCATTGTTTTTTTGTCATACACTAGGTGTGCGTATTGATATACTTTTGCTAGTGTTATGACTCATTTTGTAGTAGCGCACATTGACTTAGTTATTAAGTTTGCTATTTTGCTACTGTTTTGACTCTGTTTTGCATTTGTCGGGCCCTTCCTGGTAGTGTTTTAGGGAAATTTTTGCACTGGGCGACACTGTTTATCTTTCTGATCAAAAATGTGAAAGTTATTGTTTTCTCATTCGAACGAGATTAAATGTCGCGAGAAGCTGTCGTTCAAACGACAAGCATTCTTGTTCGAATGACATATCTGGTTTTTTGCCCTTTTCTGTTTATAGTACCTTGTGTCCACCTGCTTCAGTTTTTGGTACAACTGGTTACTTCTGGAACAATTTATATGCAGTTATTCTTAATTGTCATGCTTAATTTCTCATACTACATTGCTCGTTTAATCACACCTGCTTTGATTGATGATTATTTGTGTGATTTATGTTTGCTAGCATAGGATGATTTATATGCTGATATTAGGCCTATTTATAGTATGTTCCATGTTTGTATTTATGGTTTTCATTTATCATATATTTTGAAAAACCAAAAAGATTTTTGATTTTGAAATTTTTTGAAAAAGTCAAAAAGATTTTTGTATTTTATTTTACACTGTATATAAATGGACATTTAGGACGACCAAGTCACAATTTCATTCCATTTAATTCATGTGACAATTTAATGGTGTTTTGAGATAATATATCATGTCATTCATGTGCTTTATACATTTAGAGTCATTGAGATGTAATCAGTTGTTACTTACTACATGTTTGACTCATTATGTCCTTTATTCCACACATGCATGGATTGGTTTAATTATTGTACTTGTCTATCACATGTTGTTCGAGTGTTTTCATCTCAATCATGTCCTTAAAACGAGCCAAGTGCAATAATACGAGAGTAATAGAAGTAGTGCATGTAAAAATCATTGTCCGTGAGGAATTTGTTTAAATTCAAAAAATGATGAGTGCACGGGAAAAGGGCTACAAGAGTGTAAAATTAACTTTGCGTGAAAGCCACCGATTGAAAAGAGCCTGCACAAAAATTAAGGCAGTAAAAAGATAATATATGCCAAAATTTGGTCCAATAGGTTTTCTCTAAGTTGAGAATTTAGTATCTCATTAGATATAAAAAATTGCTTTATTATATATGAGGGAGTTTTGGTTGGAAAGTAATCAATGGGTTTGCACGTCCTTTGAAAAATTCTCGAAACGACACTAAATAGTTTTAGATGTTATTGGTGTGAAAATCACTTAGGCTTTGATTTGTTGGTTTGATTTAGTTGATATCATTTAAATTCAACAATTTTACACATAAGGATATTTTTTATGTTCAATCGATAGGAGTACACTTATACATCGTGCACATATGCTTAATTGAGTTTTATTACCTATTGAATTTGTTCACACCCATTCATTCCATATTCACGATTTGGTTGTCTTATTATTAATGGTGTGTTTATTTTTGTAAATTATTTTTGTTTGAAAAATTCAAAAATAATTTGTGGATCCTTTGAGTATATTCTCTACATGTGCATAGTTTGATCCATATTTACGCTGTGTATCGCGACACTCCATGTTTAGCTTTGTTTATTCTTTTCCTTGTCTATTTCGAACAACTAAAAAATAGGAGAACGAATTAGGATTTCATGGGGGAGTTTTTAGTATGGGGGAGATTTGATTATGCTTTATATCATTTCAAACTCAATACGTCACGTGGTTTTTTCTTTGTCTATTGTGTGTAGGTACGAAGAATTGATGATTACTGGATTGCACACCCTAATGAGAAAAGCATTGAGATTTGAAGTTTTGATGCTGAAGATTTTTGAAGAAAAATTGAAAGACTTGCATTTTTAGTACCTTTTCACTTTTGGGTTCATGGGAGGGTAATAGATTTGTATAAGCATTTGAGTTTGATAATTCAAATATTTTTATTTTGTACCGGCATAGACATAGGGGGAGATTTGTAAGGACATGATTTTATAAATGTCCGTTATCAATTGAGTATGTTCTATACCGCTACAACCGTCGAAGAATTATTCAAGTTCATTCAAGCATCGAGACGGATCCGAATATCAATCTTCTTTAACATTCAAGCCTTTACAAGGTTAATTTTGGTGAGAAAGTATATAAGTCCCTTTACGGTTCATCTAAAAGTGTTTGGGACGTTTAAATATTTTTGATTTTTTTTGAATTCGTATCAGACACCTTTCCATAGAAAAATCATGACTAATTCATAAAAAATCAGAAAAGGACGAAACTGGCGGTCACGCGTTCGTATCGAAATTATCTACAATTATGGCATGCTTTGATAGGCCGTTCAAACGAGATAGGATCTCATTAGAACGAGATAAGGATATCGTTCAAATGACATCGTATGTCGTTCGAACGAGAAGAGTTTTTTTCTGACACATCACCGCCTTGATTTTTCGTATTTAAAAGGTGTCAGACTTATGTATTTCGTGTGGAGAAACACTGGTTTTAAACAGGATACGATTTTGAGTGTTTTACTTTATTCTCCAACCTTTTGAGAGTTCAATCTCTTGTTTTTCAATTCACAAAACATCCCAATCTTTAGTGAATTGTTTTGGAACCCAAGATACAATCTTGCTATTATTCTACTCTTTATAGAGAGGATAAACCTACACCGGACTGATGACAAAATCGGGGAGTGATGCGGTATTCTTGGGCTGAAGATAGGACTGTGGTTCTTGTGAGTTCGCTGCGTGTGGATTCATTGCTAACGACTACGATCGACACCTGCGGGTATTCGTAAGTCAAATTGTATCTTCGCTGTAATCCGATTGTAAACCGTTACTTTACAAATCATAGTAGAAATAAGAGGTTTTTACCCTACGGGGATTTTTTCCTTAACTTGGTGTTTCCAACCTTTGCATGCTTCTTGCTTTATTATTCCATATCACTTAGATGCATATTCTAGGATTAAATTAAAACTTGGGTTTTATTAAATCTGATTTTGTTGATACACAATTAAAATTGGTTTATTTGAGAAGCCACATTAATTCTGCTGTAGCGGCTCTTTCAGGAACCTCTGGTGTAGCACATAGGTGTTATACTTTTGAACCGTCATCAGATGACGATTTGCTGAGAGCCGTTAGACAGGTGGGCGTTAGGCGTGGTGGCGTACAGGTAGGAAATGGGTCAAACGCCAAACTAGTGGATTGAGGTGCGACACATAAAAAGAGAATTGCAAGAGGCATAGACCGGAGAAGAATAGTAACAAAACTGAAGAGACTAAGGAAAGAATATAAAGATATTACAGGTCGGAAGGAAGGTATAACTCAAACCAAACCCCTAACTAATTTACATATTATTTCTAAATCTAAAATATTTACATGATCCTTCAGATAACTACAGACTTTTTAGCGTTTGTTAATCAAGCAAATTTAGACTTAACAAGAAAAATCCAAAAGTGGACTCTCACAGACCCTAAAGATAAATCACTTATAGAAACTGCTTTAATATACGCAAGAGGTACTTACATATATATAGACCAAATTATTGAGTGGTTAGTAAGAGAAGTATCCAGAATAGAAATAATTAGAACAGAGATCCGTGATCTCTTCAGACAAGACTTAAGAACTACAGAATTTGCAGAATAACTTTCAGAACCAAAAAAATACAAAGAATATACTAGAATACTTAAAGATACTATAGACGTATTTGATAGTACAGACACAACACCCTGCTACGGATGATACTGTGCACCACATGTGCTTATATACCGCAGCCCTTCTCAGCGTAGGGTGCGGCCCTACTCAATATGGGGTGCAGCCCTACCAAATACAGGATGCGGCACATACCACTTGCCATTATGAAAAGGCCACGGCGCTACCCAGTAGAAGGTGAGGCACCTTTGGCTCTAGCCTTTTGCAGGTTGCAGCACTCACATTGCTTGCCTTACAGGCTTTATCTCTCTCCATTATAGTAACTCCAGATTTTATGTACGGCACGTGCTCAGAGCACGTGAGCATATTTCCTATAAATAGAGGACCGCACCTCGAAATAGAGGATCGATCCCACACCCCCAGGGGAGATTTTATAATACAGATTCTCTCTACATTACCTCAACATACGACTTGGAGGCCACACATCTACATCACAACCACTTTTCCGGCACATCGGAATCCTCAATACTGCTATCTACTTTCCTTTATTCTCATACTTATACGTCACTTTAGGCACGATTATATTGTATAATGCAACGCATATAATGAGAACGGAGCACACAGTAGACGTAGGCCTATTTTAAAGGCTGAACCACTCTATATCTTATCTTCTCTCTATTTACCCGCTTTATTGGTTTATTATGCACGTTATACTTGATTTGCTGATATGGGAACGACTTATGGGCGATTTCTCATATCATCAATTTGGCACCGTCTGTGGGAACGAGATATCTCAATCTTGTTTCTCTATGTTTGAGTTCTTAAACACCTCATTCTATCCATGGAGATCCTTTGGATCGTCATCTCATGGGTAGATGTTGGTTATTGAGCTTTGTTTTATATTCACACCCCCTTAAGTGGGTATTTCTTATAGTCATATCCGTTCTTGGGTCATCATTTTATGACCTTAGATCTATTTTACGTACCCATGTGATGTCATTTCAGCCATATAAAGCTGGAAAGCTTGATGGGCTTTAACCCCATAAAGGTGGGTGATTAGGGAAGAGTTATGTTTTCTCCCTTTTTATTGTTCTTTGCCTATGATCTAGGGTTTATCATTAGAATTGTGCCATTTTGTGCATCAAGAGGTTATTCACTCATAGATAGACCCTAGTAGGTATGCTCTCCACGAGTTTCGAGAGAAAAACTCAGTTTCTGGGATTCAATTTTAGGATTGTCCCTTCACTGCATAGATAGGGATGCGACGTGGTAGTTAAACTACCTTACATGTCGCGGCCTCTACTGGGGAAGTTGCATTACATAAGCTTCAAAACATTAAGGAATGGACTCAGGTGGTCTCCAGCTCAACTTTGGTGAATATCATACGAAGGCCACGGCAGTGCACCTATGTGCCATACTGGCCGCGACCTCAACAGCCATACCATACAGTAGTGCAAATACTGCATCCCCATTTCTTATTTGGTTACTCCAATATTTCTGAGATTACTCACTTCTGTTAGTTTTGTCTCAGATTATATATACTTTGTAAATACTAACAAAAGCAAAAAATGGAGGGAGAATCCAGCCAGAGCATAGAAGTCAAAGATGAGATCATGCAACTGTAGAATCACCTCAACCATCTTTACGACAGCCATGCCTCACTCCAAACACAGGTTAACTATTTGACTCAGAGGGTCCTCATGCTAGAGGCTGTGGCCTCTCCCAATCTGGGTGCGGCACCCAAGATCATTGCTGCCACAACTCTAGTTCCATCGGAGGTTTCCCAGCTAAAAGCACTAGCCGCAGATGGAATAGCTACGGCCAAGGCCTTAAAGAGGAGATCAGAGAAGGCAGAGGGGAGCTCTAAGGCCTATACCCCATTGGCCTTCCCAATTGAAGACATCTTTGAGTTCATCAAATAGGACAAGCTGTTGAAGTGGCCAGAAAAGCTGAGAGCTCCACCCCACAAGAGGAACAAAGCTACTTGGTGCAGATTCTATCAGGACCATGGCCATAACACTGAGCAATGCTATGCTCTAAAGGATGAAATTGAAAGGCTGATTGGGCAAGGAATGCTGCGGAGATTCCTCAAAGATATTTAGGGGATGCAACTTAGTCGCATAAGCCACATGCCCATTTTTCATGCTTATGTCTTATATTTCATATGTTTCTACTTTACAGTGAAAACTCTTCCTATGTTGTTTTAAATTAAACTTTGTATTGTCCTTACAAAGTCATAAACATATATATAGATATGAATAGATATATGAAATCAAGTTCACTCTATAGTGCCATATTTCGATCTCTCAATTCCATTAAATGTTATCTTATAAAAGGCCATTTCGTCTTAAACAGATCTCAATTCGAGACAACATGTTATATCAGGAATAAGAATATCTAAATGGCCGCAAAATTCCCGTCAAGGCGCCTAATTGTCCGAAAGCAAGTGACAAATGAAAACGATGAGGGAAACTACCTATGTTGATTTGCAACATCAACCATAGGGGCTTCCAATACTCGTTCTTAGCTTTCGGGATGCGTCATTAGCTGGGGGAGGTTACTCCCCCAACAGACATCATTAACTTGGTGATCTCATGTTAGCTTGGGGAAGCTTCATAATACCTAACCCAGGAAGGCCTGAAAACAACCCACAGGGGTCGGAGACTTGATTGTCTACGGATAACTTTATATATATCCACATAAGCTTGGGGGAGCTTTATAATACCTAGCCCCGGGGGGGGGGGGGGGATAATAACCCAATCGAAGTGACTAAAGGAAATTGAAGCGACTAAAGAAGGATGTGTTACTATGATCATAAGGCACGACAAGGCTACAGAAGGATGGCCTTAATTTTCTAAAGGGCTAAATATATGGCTACGACCGTTAAGTGAATTCATTCAGAAGACGCGACAAAAAAAGGCAGGCAGGATAGTTAACCTACCGCAGCCATGTTCAAGAAGCGACATTGTGACGAGGATCCAGTTATAAGGTGCCACGACCTTATTCGAAAAGTACCCAGCCTATTTAAGGAACAATTATACGACAATCTACGTTACAGTGCCGCAACCTTAAACTATTTCAGGTTGGTTTAATAAAGCAAAAAAGTGAAAGGAAAAAGCGTCAGTACCAGTATCAAGGCATTAAAAGAAAAATCATGCAAATGTTATACATAAACTATTGGCTTTTAAAGGTGGCCGCAACCTTGATAGTAAAGTTGAAATTGAAGAGCAAATGTTTAGATTACAGGCCACGACTTTATGCATTCTCTATATTCCATATTGTTTATGGGACGATAACAAATAACTATATGGTTCAAGCAGTCAAAGATGTATAGGGAAAGCATTCATTCAAGCGTTACAACAAGCCAAACAAGAGAATAAAAAAGCTACTAGAACGAAAGCACTCAACATTAAAAGTAGACGCAATCTTGACAACTTACAATAAAATGATTCAGAATTAATGTTAATGATTACAAACAACAAAAGAGAGAGGTAAAAAAAAATATAAAGAGGGACGCAGCCCTAAGATTCAGCATCATCGGCTTCATCTCCTTCTTCCCTCTCAACGGCCATCATTGTCTCTTCATCCGCGGTCGCTGCCTAAGCCTCTGCCCTCAACCTGGCTTTTTCCTCGTCCACGGCCTTGAGCTCAGCTATACATTACTGATGCTCAACATCACCAAGTCCCCAGGCAAGAACCTTTTCTTTAGTCTCCCGGAAGTTCTTTATGATTCTGTGCCTGAGCTCTTGGTAACCGTGGAGGTAGGCCCTATTATTTATGAGATAAAAATCTCTGGAGCCCTTGAACGACTCCATAGTGCTGTCGATGGCCAGTTGAAGGGCTTCACCGTGATCAACCTCTATTTTCTTCATTATCGTGGCATGGGCTTCGACATCACGAGCAGCCTTAGCCTCCAGCTCCTCATACCTCTTTTGAAGGAGTCTGAGCTTATTATTGGAGGACTCAGCAACTTGGGCATCTTCCATGGCTTGTGCTTGACAGACCTTAAGAGATTCCGCGGCTTGGTTGAAATTTACCTTCGCTTCTTCTTTTGCCTTGATTGTAGCTTCTAAGTTCATCTGAGCCGCCTGAAGTGCCGCGACAGAAGACTTCTTGCCAGCTTCGAAGGAGGAATTTCGTGCATTCTCCAAGTCAGCGGCATGTACCCTCTATGCAGCCTCTTTTAATTTATAGAGGGCCTCGTACTTCCTCTTTTGAGCTACCATGACGTCCGCAGCCTAAAAAGAGAAAGTTAAGAGTAAGGTATGGAATGCAAAATTAAAATTGAGAAAGCACTTGCACTTAACCTCAAAAGACTATGGAGGCCACAATCCTCCAGATCGTCATGATCTTCGTCCACCAACCTGTCAAGGTTCGTGGCATCGAGAACCCTCTTCATCCTTCGGGCAGCTCTCTCATTAGTGTCCCATGAGGACTCAGGGTCAGGTTGTCTTAGCTGTGGCCGCGGTCGACCGTCAGGACCAACTCCGGCACTACACTAAGGAGGCGCTAAGTTTGTATTAATCCCAATAATAGGTGGCGACGGTGGAGAAGTTAAACAGATGGCGGCATCAAATGTTGACATTAGACCTGCCGCAACCAAATTAGCCCCAATATCATCGTCAAACTCCTCTTAGAGTGGGGGCGCAACAGGGACAGTTTTTTCTGCGGATTGATTCTCGGCCGCGGCAGATTGGTTTGGGTCGCTAGAAGGGACCGCGGATGGATCCTTGGTCTTGGACCTCTTCCTTTTTTTATGCCTTACAGCGTTATTGAGGACAGTTGCGGCCCCATTCATTTCTTCCAGTTGGGCAGCCAAGAGTTCCCTATCAACCTCCTCACCTGAAAGATGTGAAATAACAACAAATATCTAAAGTTTTAAATATAAGTTACCGCGGAATAAGACTGTTGATCGAGTTATTACCTTCCGCGGCCATCTCTTTGGGTATGGATTTACTGGAGAAATTGCCTGCTTCAAATATAGAGGCAGAAGTTACAAGTGTGCTGAATTTCTTCTGCTCAACATGAACATCCGCGACCTCAACAACTCTTTTCTCTTGTCGCTTGCTCAATTGTAAGTTGTCGAGAACTGCAGAAAACATTTCAAGGGTTAGTACAGAGAATAAAAAGAAATTATAAAGAGGGAACGCGACTATAATCCAAATACTTAGTTTAAAGGGGCACCCCCACTACCGCGGCATTCTAAACGATTTCTCTCTCTCGTTCTCCTGAGGGTGAATCTCCCACCCTTCTCCAGAGATGTAGAAATATTTTCCCTTCCAGTTCTTTACACTGGTAGGCCTCCTAGAGTAGATGGTCTCGTCCCTGCCGTGGACGGAGAAGTAGTAGTACCCAGTAAAATTTACAGTGTTTTCCTTTGGGCGGTAGAAGTGGAAAAACTCCGCGGGAGTAATATCTCTCCTGAATTGATTCACCCAAAGAACGACTGCGGCAGCATTGGCCCTCCATCCATTGGGATCTAACTGGGCTGGTGCTAATTTCATCGTTTAAAAAATTCGTCTGATGGGAACGGGAACTGGAAGCTACAGCCCGTAAATGAAAGCATGCAGTGGAAAACATACACCATCGTTAGAAAGTGTCGTGCACGCCTTTGATTCGCGGCAGGTGCTGAGCACATCGAGTTTTTTGGAAACTCGAAGGCCTCAACCACCTGGTCAACCCATTCTTGGGTCATAATGCTGCGGATTTCAAGCGCAACAAGAGGACTCTTTGCCCTTCCAGATGGGCTAGCTGGTTCGTCCCTCACATTAGTGGCACCCCTTGCTGTGGCACCATCTCTTACGTCTAATGGTTGGTTACTAGAATTAATTTCCTCTTCCATTGGATTGGCCTTGAAATCCTTCCTACAGGCAGAATCCGCAGAGTCCGAGTCTAGTACTACGCAGTTAGGGTAATCCTTTAGTTGGCAAGGCCCTCTTGACTTCAGAGGAGGCACAAAAGGAAGCTCAGGGGGAGAGATTCCGATATGTTTTACCCAAAAGCCTCTCATAAATTCGTCTGGGTCAAAGTTCATATGGCTGCAGCAGTACCTGAAAAGTAGAGTCTGCAGTTGGGCGCCGCAACCATTATGGTTATAAAAATCCCTAAGAAGCCGCGACAATGTATGAAGATTAAAGTGAATAGAAATGATCAACCAGATTGGCTAAATATGCCAAGTGTAGGGGTTTAAGAGCCCTAAAAAACAACTATCGCCTCAACATGTTGATTTGATAGGTTTTACTTCCTTACCATAGTTACTAATGGGCTGAAACACTGTTGACCCTAATCTAAGAGCCTGAGGCCGTAAACTTCAACCAGTGGGATTAAAAGCCGCGGAACCTAAATTTAGTGGATTACCCTCAGAGCCTACCGACCGCAACCCAATGGCTAAAGTTACTAAAGGGGTATTCTACCATGCCGCGGCCTCTCACGTAAATAATTTAGTATCTAAATATTTCTTCATTTAAAGATTAAAGACCCAGAATATGAAGGGCTACACAAGAACAGTTATATGATTCAATGCGATTGAACACAAATACATGACTTATGATCTAAGCAGTGGAAGATTAAAGGTTCATTTCATATTATGAAGATTGATTCAAAGAATGAGTTAGCAACAATTACAATTATTTATCATGCATACGTATTCGATTCTTGGAAATTAGCAGATTACGCAATCAAAACCCTAGGTTCCTATCAAACAATTGGGTTTTTTTTCTCGGAAGTAGATATAAATCCAGAAAAGTCTAATACGAATTCAGAAAGCAACATATTCAGAAGGGGAAATGCACAAATTCAAGAGTTCTGATGATTAATCGTGAACTATAAAGTTATTAAAGAGGTTGTTGGTTGGAAAATTACCTGGAAATGGAGAAGTCGGTAGTGATCAGCCTCAGACCGCCTTAGAACCGCCACACTCAACCTCGGAAGATCGCCGAAAAATGCAAGAAGGCGGACGAACAGAGTTCAACTCTCGATATGCTCTCAAAGATTTAGAAAACGTAATGAAGACCACGACCGGATCAATTTACATAAGAGGGCGCGGGAAGACAAAGCGTCGTCTCGAAAATACCGCGGCACCTCAAAAGAACTTAATTACTCAGTCGCAGCCCTAATCGCAATCTCTTGGCACTACGACTTGGGGGCTTTTTGATAGTACAAACACAACACCCTACCGCATATGATATTGTGCACCACATGTGATTATATGCCGCAACCCTTCTCAGCGTAAGGTGCGGCCCTACCAAATACAGGGCGTGGCACATACCACTTGCCATTATGAAAAGGCCGCGACGCTACCCAGTACAGGGGGCGACACCTTTGGCTCTAGCCTTTTACAGGATGCAGTACTCACATTGCTTGCCTTGCAGGCCGCATCCCTCTCCATTACAACAACCCCAGATTTTATGTACGACACGTGCTTAGAGCACGAGAGCATATCTCCTATAAATAGAGGACCACACCTCGAAATAGGGGATCGATTCCACACCCCCGGGGAGATTCTACAATACATATTCTCTCTACATTACCTCAACATACGACTTGGAGACCACACATCTACATCACAACCACTTTTCGGCACACCGGAATCCTCAATACTGCCATGTACTCTCCTTTATTCTCATACTTTTACGCCACTTTAGGCACGATTATATTGTATAATGCAACGCATATAATGAGAACGGAGCACACAGTGGACGTAGGCCTATTTTAAAGGCTGAACCACTCTATATACTGTCTTCTCTCTATTTACTCGCTTTATTGGTTTATTATGCACGTTATATTCGATTTGCTGATATGGGAACGACTTATGGGTGATTTATCGTATCATCAGTATTAAACTATATTAGAAGAAAAATGTTAGCTGAAACTAGACCCACCTTAATTCGATCATGAGGAATTTATCCACTCCTTAAATTTGTAAAAACAACTTCAGCAAGAACATATAGACGATTTTTGTCATCCTACAGTGACAGTGAGATAGACGAATTCATACAAAACGATATAATTTATATTGTTAATCAGATATATAAAGAGATTAGACATATAAAACATTAATACCGTATCGGGTGTTTAAGGTTAGATTACTTTCCGTCAAAACCTCTTGAAACATCTAGTCATCCTGAGAAAAATATTTATATAGATAATCCTCACTATTTTGAAATATAGTACGATAGTGACGAACAAAACTTAAGAGGTAGCACCGAACCATTCCTCATCCCAAATTAGTTAGACTTTAATATAAACTTAAAGACTCTAAAAATTATTGAAGTAGAAATTTATATTTTTAAAAATCTTAGAAAAAAACAATAGTATATAAAAGACGAAGTGATCCCTAAATAATTTTTGGACGGTAACTGCTGGGTAAACTAGGTTGCACGAGAACCGGACTCTATATATATACAAAGATAAGATTAAAGGGTTATGCTCTTCCCGTTCCAAACAAATGCTGAGGCACTCCACCTTTGTTTCTAAATTCTAAAAAAGACCATTAAGCCCTTGCATCAAAGTTCATCATTTATCTTCTTCAAACTCAGATTTGCTTCTCATTTACTTAAAACAAGTCTACATATCTATAATTTTAAATAATAGTTTGAAGGATAATTTTTTAAAATAACTAGTGTTCTCTTTTCTTTTCTTTTCTTTTCAACCTTTTCTAACTCTTTTATAAAAGAACAAAACTGTTTCAACATAAAATGATTAACTGTTTTAGATTTTTTTTTTCGTGTAAGATAAAAACAGTTTTAATTGTTAATAAAATTGGTTTTTAATAGAAAAACTGTCCTAATTATTTTTTTAAAATGTTTTTTCAGTTTTTATTTATAAAAAATAGTTAATCTTTTTTTAATAAATAACTTATATTATTTTGTTTTTAAAAATATTCACAGTTTTTTTATTAATTGAAAAGCAATTAAATAACAAATTGTTTTATGTATAAAATATGTTTAATTTTTTTTTTATAAATATCGTATCTGTTGTAAAATAAAATGTTTAAAATATTTTAATTGTTAATAAAGATGGAATATCAGTGGTCATCCACTAAATACATATTTTATAACATAACTATTTATTTACTAAAAGGATTAAATAATTATTTGAAAACTGTAAATAATGCACATTTTAAATATTCGTTATTTGGTTTTTGTTCATGTTAAGTAAAAAAAAAAGGGCTATTTGGGGTTTGGTCTTCATCAATTATTCTTGAGCCCCAGTACAACGATTGACCATCCGGACATAAAACCCCTACTTAATGATGTGGATTTTCCACATCATTAATATACTAATTACTTCTATTTTAATCCCATAATACCCAAAACAAAAATGACCTTAATGCTTCTCAACAAAAAAAAATAATCAGCATCAGCGGTCTGATAATCTATACATACCGCTGACGCGGACCATTTTTTTTTTAAATAGTAAAAAAAATATTTTACTATTTAAAAAATAGTTCGCACGAGTGGTATGTATAAGCGGTCCGACCACCTATACATACCACTGGCGCGAACCATTTTTTCTAATATGTTGG
Organism: Sambucus nigra; assembly: GCA_949130495.1. NCBI lineage: Eukaryota > Viridiplantae > Streptophyta > Magnoliopsida > Dipsacales > Adoxaceae > Sambucus > Sambucus nigra. The sequence goes on from CASBWL010000094.1 coordinate 756,287, forward strand.
TCTGCGACAGCGGTATGTATGGAAGATCGGATCGCCTATAAATACCGCTGGCGCGGACCATTTTTTTTAAATAGTAAAAATATTATTTTTAAAATAGTAAAAAATTCTCCGCGTCAGCAGTATGAAAAAAATATGACATTATTCCATGGACCTACCTACCCCCCCCGGTTTAAAAAACAATCTAATTAAAACTCCAAACAATCATGTTTAATTTGAATTTTATTAAAGCTCCAGCAGACCAACACGTCTCAAACTTAAAGTTAAAACTCTAAAAATATTTACATGATTTACTTTTTCTCAAATTTATTAGTTTTAATCGTTGTAGAGTAGTTAATAATTTTATTTTGTTCTTATACTTAATAAATTTTACTTCGCGCCTTTAAAATATTTCAAAGAAAATAGACATTCATTTGAATAATAAGACACCTAATTCTATTATTACCGTGTCATTAGCCCAGACACACCCTCCCCCAAAAAATAAAATCTACAAAAATAAACCAGTGAATTTTTCGAACATTAAAAAACAAGGTATATTTAATGCAAAATGTATGTATCACCTAGAGACCAAATATTAATAATTCCTAAAACAAAATTTCAAAAAAATAGGTTGCAAAAAACAAACTCCATATAACTTATAATTATATAATCAAGTTAAAACAAAAGTCAAACTCAGTAAAAATAATATCATATATTAAAACTTTCAGACTACCACAGGTCTTGTTAATCGGAATGGGTAGGCGGTGGTTAGTAGGAATGGGTTTGAAGACATATGAAGGGTAAATTCGTCCTTTTTTTTCTCAAGAGAAAAGGTGGAGCGCCTGAGGTAGTTTTTGGAGCGCGAATAGCGCTACCCAAGATTAAATACCCGTCGCCCTATTTCATCAAGGAGGAAAAATAAACAACAATTTGAGCTCATTATCTTCTCACTCTAACTGATCCCACGCAGCTGTGAACATGGGAGCTTAAACACCAACAAGCGATGCTAGGTATGTAATGGACATAAATGGAGTCTACATTTGGTTCACAATTGCGGTTTGAATAGAATTGCTCCTCAAAGTTTAGTGTTTTATTTAGAAGGTAATATAATGATATTACATATAACTTTTTCATGTGATTTCGGAATTGGGGGTTTGAGAATTTCACTTACGTTAAATTATTTCTCTTCATAGCTGATTAGTTAGATTGTGATGTATCAGTATTAAATACCAGAACTGTGATATATCAGCTGCTAAGGTTATTTTTAATAAAGAATCGTAATTTTTTGGGGGTAATAGTTAGTAAGTGTTAAATGTGCATATCATTCTTCCACTGAAAATGACAAATAAACCTTTAAAATATTTTTCACAAGTGTTACTTCGTTTTTATAAAAAACAATATATCAAATCTTTAAAAGTCCATAACTTCAAATCTACAAATCCAAAATTCACAAAATTTATTTATTTGGAATCCACTCGTCAAGATCTATCAAACAACACCCATGTTCAATATTTTTTGACGAAAAAATCGAAACAGATTATAAAATCTCCATTTTTTCCGGCAAAAACTCTTTTTTTCCAGTTCGGGTGATGGTGCCGCTGGCACAGACGAGAAAAAAAAAGAAATAGAAGAAAAAAATAAAGAAATAGACGAAGGGAGAGAGAAAAACGAGGAGAGAAAAACTCTTGGGAGAATTCCGGCGGCCTCCAGTGATATTTTTTGGTGGACTGTATTCGACGAGTCTCCAATGGGGTGGGGTGGGGTGGGAGTAGGGGTGGGGCTGTTAGAGAGAGAAATAGTGTGGGATTATGTGTTTGTTTTTAGCGAGAGAGTAAGTGGATTTGAAATGGGAATATGTGAGGGTACATTTGTCTATATATATGTAGTTTATAATGAAAAAGGACTTGGTGTATTAAAAAAAAGTTAATGGGATTTGATGCATCTTTAACTCACTAAATGGAACTAGCCTTGAATTATCATTAATTTTTTTAGATATAGAATATTGTTGGTTGCTTGTAGTTTTTGGAGTGTTCAGCTATTTTAAGAGTAATTTTTTTCTCAGTCGTTAGTCGTTATTGTTTCAGCTTTTATTATAAAGAATAAAAAAAAGTTCCCCATGATTTTCCTCTTTACACTCTTGAATTCTATGCCTTTTCTTAAACTTTTTATAAGACTTATTTTGGGATTATGTAAATTAAATTTTTGAATATTTTTTTTTTAGATTTAGAATCATGGTTGTTGGTAGTAGTTGTTGGGGGTGGTGGTAGTGTAAGTTTAGATGGTGTGTGGAGTGGATGTTTGGAATTAAATTAGTGTCATCAAATCAAATCATTGTTGATATCTTCAATATATGTTATTTATAAGAAAAGGGAGACAATATTAAAACGTAGCTTAGGGTGGTTTATAAATTTCCCCTACCAAAATGACAATCAGTTTATAAATGAACAAGAAGATTTTTTCATTAATATTATTAACAATAGGATTGTATATGTGGTTTGAAATATAGGAAATAGATATTAATGTTGTATCTTATATTTTTTTCATTGCCATTTCATAAATTGTTGTATTGCTGTTATTTGTTGTTTTTTATGCGTAGACATTGCCTCTTTGGATTTGATGATGCTTTATCTTGGGCTTACTTTTGGATTTGATGGTGCTTTTTTCTTGACTTGGATGCTTTATTGTTAGCTTACTTTTAGCTTTTTTGATGATGCTTTATCTTTGGCTTAAATGCTTATCTTTGACTTACTACATGCCACTGCTTTTATGTGATTTAGTTTATACCATATTTAAAGTGCTTCCTATAATTAATAGATTATATGCTCATTTCTACCCTTTGAATCTTTGTAGGATCTTATTGAAATTGATGCGAAAAGCGTGGATTGTGATTCTGAGATTGAAGGAATTCCCTGTTTCTTTCAGAGGTAATTTTAATGTATGTGTGTTTCATTGTTATCAACTATGAATCCTCTTAGTACAATAATGCTTACTGTCACGGTATTTTGTTTGTCACTAATAGTCTAAACTGTTACTACCATTGTGCTTTCTTTATTTTGAGTGGAAGATCATGTACATCACAATTAACTTTATTATTGCAGTAAATTGCATACATCCAGCACTGACTGGTTTATGTTTCCTATGATGGTCCTACTCTATAGCGTTATTTACTTTTTCAGATAAATAGCTGTGATCTGTTTATTGTTTCATTTTCTAAATGTCCATTTGTACACTGACTTAATTTTATATTTGGTAGTGAGTACTTAATAATTATAAAAAGGCAATCGACGGGATGGTACCTTCATATAAACATAAAACCACTGTACAGAAAATTTGCTTTACACCATCTACGAAAAAGAACCTTATCCCCAGCAAGAGCACCTAAATTAAATTCTCACTATTGAATTGAATCTCTCCTTAATGAAAGAGGTGGATTTATGAGTATCCCTACTGTGTATCCCCGTGGGCCTTTCACCCCCCACCCCCCCACCACACACACACACACACACACAAATCCCACACAAACCATGAGAAGAATGAAAAACAAGGTTTCATATAAGTGAGGTTAAAATCAAATGCAACCATCCTCCATAAATGATTGGAGGGTTATATAAGCTTTGGTGGAGGAAAATATAAGTTTAATGACAACCACTCATTGAACTTTCATATTGGCATACTTATATTTTTTTTTTACTAGAAACGTAAGACTTATTAATAAGAGGGAAAGTTACAACATGAGGACAAGCTGTAAACCCAAGTAATGCAAGCCCGATAAAAGAAGAAAACAAAAAATTACAATGAAAAACTATATGGTGTAAACAGGGTTGGGTAGCCCTCTCATCTGAAAACCACCTATTGAGGGGAGACACACCTTTTATGTCTTACAAGCCTGATGCGTTGCGCATTGTTCCCATGATTAATAGAGCTGTGGCGATGCCCACATTGCTATATGTGATCATTCTAACTTAAGAACATAAAGAGAATGAAGCCCATGATATCGATGAGAATTAGATCTTTTCCCATATAAGCTTTTCTTCTAGGTCTACTTATCTTCAAAGGTCTCCTCTCTCTTTGTTTCCAGGATATCATCTTTTCCAAGAGGAAGAATTCTTTCACTCTTTTTGTCAGCACTCCTTTACTTTATACCAAAAGCGAGAGGCTATGCTACAACAAACCAACATAGGATCCATGTCTATATAGCTATTGACACATAATACACACCAATTTGTGGAGATCATACAGTTCAACCCGCTTTTTGCATCAAATCATAGGAATTCACTCTCCCATGAAAAACATGCACCTTAGAGGGAATTCCAAAAGTCCATAAGAACTTCATTCAATGGGAAATAATCAAAGGGAAGGATTCAACTGAACGAAGTTATAGAATGATTTACAAGAAAACACCTCACCATCCAACTTCCACGCATGAGCATCCCTTAACTCTAAATTCAACCTCACATCCCCTAGAAAATTGAGCATACATGCCAATTGCTCAATTTCCAAATCATTGATGTTTCTTCTAAATAAAATATCTAAACAAATTCCTTATAAGAATCAAGTTGTATTGATATTTATTTGAGGAATGGATAATAAGGAAAAATGATTCACATTCCAAGCATCCTCCCAAAATCTAATGAACTCCCCATCCCCACCCTGAGAGTTACACATTGAAGAAAAGGTTGGACTTATCGAAATGACGGTCCATTGATTTGTTCCTCTCTTAAGCACAGTTGCATCCAATCCATTCTCATGTATGCCATATATGCTTTTAATGACTAAGTACCAAGGGACTCTTTCTCCTGAGGAGACACCGCAACCATTTCCCAACAAAGATTTCTTTTCTTGTAAGAAGATTACATACCCCCAAATTTCTTATTCGTGGAGACACTAGATAACTTGATTAGATAATTTTTTTATCTTCTTCCAATCCCTACAAAAAGAAGACCCTCATTCTATATTCAATTAAAGCTATGCTTCAGAGACTGTCCACTGTCGTATAAAGTGCATATCGATCGGCCTACTTAGTTTTAGTGCACGGAAAGGCCTATTGAATTGCGTTCACCCTATGTCGTAAAAGATGGTAAAATTTGTAAGGTTGAAAATTCATATTCACTCAACCTGTGGCTGAGATGAACCTGCTTAGCCAAATATATATAGAAGAGACCACCATGATCTCATCACTGTATCCATGAACATAGCAGTTGATGGGGCCTTCCAAGCATGTCACAAAGAAGAAAATGGTAGTTCCATCATTGATCAACCATTTAAGATAATTTTCCATTCCATCTATGGTTTGGATAATTCTTTTCGACACAAAAGATCCAATAGTCTGCATCTTAAATTTGTTGGGTGGATTGCTTGGGAACATCAATTTTGGGAATGGTAGAAATTAGAGTACTGGTAACACTTGTAAGAAGATATGCACTATAAACAATATTTTACATCCTCATAGACAAACTCACCAACAGTGGGCCAACAACTTTTGAAAAAATGGCATGTGTAACCATCAGGACCAACAACACTAGTCTCATCCATCCCCCAAACAACGCTCTTAAATTCCTTCATATCAGGTAATTTACATATCTCTTCATTGCTTGCCTCATTAATAAACAGGGGATAACTGATCGCATTTTGTCTAAACTCTTGAATATGAGACTTGCTCTGGTCAACTGATCAATAAAAGGAAGAGTTGTTTTCTGATATCTCCTAAATCTCATAGCAGTTTAGCAAGGCTGATCGAGAATTTGTAATGTATTAAACTAGAAAAATTAATAAAAAATCAGGATTAAATTCGTATTGATGAAAATGCTAGGCACATAACACAACATGTGCACAAAAATGATGTGGAACTAATTATAATTGGTTAGACAGTCTAACCATATCAAGTCAATCAGAATTATATAGCGTGTAACATTTTTGTGCATTTTGTACCTAGCATTATTCATTAACTAAGAAGCCTTCACAGAAATATTTCGGATATAGAAAATTCCACCATAAGTAGGAAAAGAAACTTTGATAGAAAATAAAAACTAAAAAAAGGTATCTTCCCTCTATACTCATCCATCCCCAACCTGATGCCCTAAGAAAAATAGAACTGAGAAGTATTTATTCACTTACATATTACAATCAATTTAAAAAAAAAATTGTTTCAGTCTCTTGTATCCACTAATGGACTTTGTTGGAGGCTCTCCTTAAATGGGTTACGATTCAGTCCTCGAGGGACAAACCCCACAAAATCGAACTCACCGCTTACCACCTTGCGACATTTACATCAGTCCAATTAAATTTTCATCACTTCTACCAAAAGTTTCCACAACAAACTGTAAAATCTATAGTCTATAATTATTTTTGAGAAGCTTTAATGGTACCGATTTAATAAAATTGAATGGATCTTAAAAGATAAAGTTTACATAAAACAGTTGGACAGTAACAAGCAAAATTTATAATGATGCAGAGAAAATTCTTCAAAACCTTATCACAACTCTGCCACCACTGAAAGAGAGGAAACACACCACACGCACTCTAACTGTCAATATAACACCAAACTTGCAAAAGCTTAGTGTAAACAAGAAAAGTCCTTTTGGTTCTGTAACTGTTGGAAGAAATATTCACTCTAGTGATTTATGCATTGTTATATATAGTTTTCTTCTAGGCATTGTTTCCTAATCATTCCTATCGAAAACTCCTATAAAATCCAATGTAATATCATTGCAAATTTACTAACAATAAATCGAGAAAATAAATTAAGCCAGCACTAGAATTTTTAGAGGATCCCCCATCAAATACTCTTAACCATCGCATTTATGTAAGTCTCCCCGCCCATTAGAAAAAAAAAATTCAGCTGATTTTGCACATTTTACAACCGAGGTTGAACAAAATAAATGAACACTTGAATAATCTGGTCTTTGCCAAGCCTCCATTAGGAATTCTACAGTAACAGTTATTTTCAAAAAAATCAAAGAAAAGGGACAATTGGTTCTCCTTAACTGTAGTTTTAGCTGAGATCCCATGGTGGTAAATTCACGAGGGCAATTTTTTACATTGAAAGTGAAAAATGAGGATCTCACCACCATAGTGGTAAAAGTGAAATATCACCACCATGAGGATCTGTTGCTTAATTGAATTTATGTACTACATAATCACAGAGGAAGAGGAATATCATGATCAGATATAAAGGCATAAGATGACACAGGGCAATGACATGGGATGTGGAATTTGAATTCTAATGCAGCTTTTATTGTAGCTTCAGCCAGGGATTGTTTGAGAATAGAAAGGCCTGCTCAATTAACTTATTCTCAAATTTGGCATAAGATGTTGCCTCTCAAAATTTCTATATTTATGTGGAGGTTGCTTTCAAGGAAGCTTGTGATGATAAAATAATTAAGCATGATGTGCGATTATCCCCAAAATGTAGATGAAGTCCTCGGGTGGAATCTATCAACACGTGTTCTCATTCATCCCTATAGTTAGGGAGGTGTGAAAGTAGTTTAACAATTTATTTGGATTGCCTTTAACACTAAGTTATTTCATGTTAGATTGGTTCATTTGTGGCTGAGAACTGATGATAAGTCTATGATGAGGCTTCTGTTCAAAATCATAGCTTCAGTTCTAAGCTGGAACCTTTAGAAGGCTAGGAACAGGTCCAATTTCGATAGCATTCATACTACAACACAGGGAATCATTGGTAGTTTATTATAAACTTAATACGTTAAAATTTATCAGCGATACTCACTTTGCTTAATAAAGTTGTCCAGCAGAAGGTCTCCTAATCAATTTTTTATTACCATTAAATGGAGTTTTCTAAATGAAGGGTGGTTTAAACTTAATTGTGATGGTAGTGCAAGCGGAAACCTTGTCATGCTGGTGTAGGGGGAATTTTGAGGACTCATAATGAGAGAATTTTGGAGGCTTTCTCATATTACTGTGGGTAGTTAACTAATATTATAACAGAGCTGATGATGGTTTTGAATTAGTTACAGATAGAGATTCAATAAGACTTATCGAGTTAGACTTTACATTTTAAGTCGGGTATGGGAATGTAGGAATATTTTACACATATTTTACACAGTACCAAACAACGGGACATTTGGACATTTTGTCGCGCATAAAGTAGAAGTCGATAAAAGATCCAACACTAATAAACATCAAAAGCAAAAGATGTATTTCCATTCTTGTCTTCACAAGAATTTTTTGGCTTCACATTCGTTATTATGGATTTATGATCTCATAATGAATTTTGGCACGTATAATGCATTGCTCCCTAACCTTATTCATTACGTTGCATAGCATTAATTTATTTTAATCACAATTATTGTTAATGGACTTATGAGGTAATTATCAATGTGTGTACTTAGAATGCATTTCTCACTAATTTCTATCATCACATTCACTATCCGGATTCGCTCGCACGTGCAACGCACGTGGGCACACCAAGTATGGATAAGTGATTGGAGCTATTTTATCCTTTCTTTCACGAGGTCTTGTAATATTTTTTATCAATTGTTTACGCACACAACATTTATTACACAGTCTTGGATTGAAGTTGCAGGTGCGATACTGATACCAAACATGTCAATCGAGTCATCTTCATTTTCCCCCGAAATCAACTTTAAACGGTATACCTCCTCCTCCTCCCCCCCCCCCCCCCCCTCTCTCTGTCTCTCTCTCTCTATATATATATGTGTGTGTGTGTGTGTGTCTATATATGCATCAAACATTACAGTTTTGTGAACTCGTTCCATTTTATCTTCAATTTAAACTGTCTGGGAATCTTGACGAGCTTGTATTCTCAAGGTTTTGGACTTTAAACTATGTCCAACGATAAACTTATTGTACCCTAGCTAACCACAAGTTAAACAATTTTTTTTTTAATTTATTCATATATATAGATAGCAAGACTCCTATACATCTTGCTTCCTACATCGTCCATACATCATATAGGCCCTAAAAAACTTATTTCTTTCAATTTTTTTTACCCATATAGTTAACCTTCCAATTAACACATGTTCAAGAAATTAGATTAAAATACATTTCTAGCTATTTTTTTCAAAACCTACAACAAACTGCTGAAAATACCTGGTCTACGCCAGCGGAATTTTGTGAACTTTTTAAAAATAGTTAGAAAATGTATATTGTTCTATTTTTTTTGAACATGTGTGGATTGAAAGGTTAATTTCAATAGAAAAATAAAAAATATGAAAAAAGGTCTCTTAGAGCCTAGAAGGTGTGATGTATGGTGTGGAGAGCCTTCCTCTCTTTATATATATATATATATATATATATATATATGTGTGTGTATGTATGTATTTCCCTGGTTGTAAATTATTGAAGCATGCTTCGTTCTTGGACTATCAAAGCCCTTTATTAAGAGAAACTGGAAGAAACCCCGGATGGGTATTTGTAAAATTACGTAAATATCCCTCACAAGGAAGACAATTACCTACAAGATTGTGTTTGGCTACCGCAAATGGTGGGTTTAGGCAAGAGGCACTTGGGATTGGCAGCAGGGACGGTGTGATAATCGTGGATCATGGGTCGCGTAGAAATGAGTCCAATCTCATGCTAAGTAAGTCACAATAGCACATTTTAAGCCCATTATGTAATCAAAAATGTATTGGGTTGAATTAATGAATTTTTTTCAAGTTACAAGACTATGAGCTGATAACTGAGTATTACTTTGTTGGCCTTCAGATCAGTTTGTGGCAATGTTTAGGGATAAAACTGGATACCCAATTGTAGAGCCTGCTCATATGGTACCCTTTCTTGATCTTACACTTTGTTTGCTGATGCTGATGCTGATGCTGTTTAAAATTTAAACACACGTACACACACATACATACATACATGTGTGTTTCAGATTTATGTTATTTTGGTTTTCATAGCTGAAAACTAACCAATCAAATTAGTTTTTATGCTTTTTATCTCTTATAATATGTGCATTTTTTTATCGTACTCGTACATCTTCTGCGTAAAGGGTGATGCACCACGTATTTTGATGCTGATGCTGATGATGGAGCTATTCATGCTCCACTAAGAGTTTATTTTGTTACACCCACCAACTTTATTAAATTAAATTACATGATTGCTCTAGGTTTAACATCCCAATAAAATTTCTTTGATATTCTTCGGCCTTTGCAAATGAAGCTATGAATAGGGGTGGTAATCATGTTGTGTTACGTGGGTTCATGCCAGTTTGACCTATGGGTATTCGAGTATATGGGTCAACACGAACACGGCACAACAATATACTCGACACTAACTGCTCAGTATACGTCATGACGCGACACGGTTAACCCGTTTAATAACGGTGTCGTGTTACATGATTAACATGACTTGACCCATATAACTGGTTTATCATACATCTGTGTCAACCCAACACGCTTAACTCGTGGATCAATAATTTACATGTTTAACCGTGTCAACCTAACACGTGTAACCCATTTGAAAGTCTGTTCCAAACTTAACATACATTCAAAGATTCCAAAGAGAAACCGGCCATCAACCAATGAACTTTATTTTTTGAAAGAATAAAAAATCATCTGAACTTTTAAGTCCCCAACAAATCAAACATAATAACAAACATGTTGATGTTCAAAAAGCAGAATATGCTTAAAATCTTACATTATGTAAAAGAGATACAAATAATATCATCCAAACTCACACGCATAACCTTATCATAATTAACAATCCATAAAAAATCCAAATTTGTTGAGTATTCTATATTAACTAAAAAAACATCTCAAAGGCTTACAGGTCATCAAACATTCAAACCTTAAACAGTTAAACTAGAAATTACTACACAATTACAAATTTTTCTCAACACAATCCATAATTCACATTTTCCACCAAACTTCAAAACAAATCAAAATAACAAAAGCCTTCCTCCAAGGCGCCACTCCACCAATATTAAGTGCAAAAAGAACACTAGTGTTACCGACAAAGACGAGAGATTGATTTGAGAGAGCGAGAGAGAGAGAAGAGAGTTAGCGGTGGAGGGTTTACTGATGTAAATCTAAGAATGCGGAAGCGTTATTGTTACAACTACACAACAACTACTAACTAGACAACACCACCACCAATAAAAAAATAAAATTAAGAAAAATGATTTTTTTTTCTCTCTATTTTTTCTTTATCAATATTCAAGTTGTCATTACAAATAGGGTTAAAATAAGGAGGGGGGGGGGTAGGGTTTTGGTCGGAGGGGGTTCTGGATGTTTTTTTTTTGAGGGTTAGGGTTTGGGGGGAAGGTAGGAGACAATGTTTCATTTGACGAGGTGGTGGTTGTGTGGTGGAGGGAAGTGATGGTGGAGGAGGCTAAAAGGGTTGGTATCTCCCCGTTTAGCGGTGATGGAATTTAGGGTTTCCATCCACCCGATTCTCATTTGGACATTTATCAATCTAAAGATTGAAAGGTTGCCGGAGTTGGAATCACAACTCGATACCCACTTCATGCACCACGACAAACACCAAGTACAAACGCAACTCTGATACCCATTTGATGTGAATCTAAGAATGCGGAAGCGTTATTACTTCACTACACATTAACTACCAACTACTAACTACACAACACCACCACCACAAAAAAAAAAAAAAACTAAACTAAGACAAAGGGTTCCTTTCTCTCTATATTTTCTTTTTCAATATTGAAGTTGTCATTACAAATGAGGGCCAAGGGCCTACTTATAGGAGAGGTTAGCTTGCTAGCCAAGCTAAGGCCTAAAAAGACTAAAAAGGGAAACTAATAGCTAAAATTGACCCATTAGCCTCAAACATAATTGGAGACTAATTAAACACTAAAAATAAAAGAAAATAACAATAAACCCTAAACTAAAAATGCAAAATAAAAAATAGTCTTCTCCCGGGAGCACAAGCACGCACCACGTGTCGCTATGGGTCACCAAACACATCATTCTCCTCGGCTTAGAAAAAGCTCGTTCTCGAGCTTGGAGGGTGACTCGTCAATGCCACATGATATGAACCAAGAAAAGCTTCGGACCTCAATCAAACTCAATCAAAAGTGGGCAGCCCAACTGGAATTTGTCCCATGTGTATGAACCTCGTCAATAATGGGTCTAATAAACCCAAATCCCGACGATGTCCCTCTATGAAATCCGAGTCACCAAAAACTGACGACCATATCCGCTTTCTCTACACCACGAGTACATGGTTGTAACTTAGAGTGGTGAGCCCTTGAATCTGACCGAACGGTAACTCCGGCAACCGCACCTTTGTGAGTATGATGCCGAAACAAGCGGACAGAAGACGGCGATATTTCGGAAAGCCGGACTCAAAATGACAAATAGTCGGAAAATGAATCCCAAATTAGATGCATTTTTCATGGAAGTCATATGTTGTGTCACAAATAGGCCCTAAGACCAATTTTGACCGGATTTGAGGTCAAATAGGGGTAAGGGATTGGATCGGGGTAGGTTAACCCATTTTTGTTGGGTTTGACTGTGGTTGAGCATAAATGAGTGGGGACAAGGGGGAAAATAGGGTAAAATTAGGTTTGGGGCAGGTTAGGGCTAGTATAGGGAAAGGGTTGGGGGTGGTCGGAATAGGGTTTGAAGGGGTGGTGGGCCGGCCTTCTTAGGGAAAGGGTAACTTGGATGGTTCTTGGATTTTTTTTTTAGGGTTAGGGTTTGGGGGAAGGTAGGAGACGGTGTTTCATTTGATGAGGTGGTGTTAGGAAGTGGAGGTGGAGGATGGAGGATGGAAAGGGTTTAAGGTTAGGGGGTGGTGGGCCGGCCATCTTAGGGAAGGGGTATCTTGGATGGTTCTTGGATTTTTTTTTGAGGGCCAGGGTTTGGGGGAAGGTAGGAGATGATGTTTCATTTGACGAGATGGTGGTGGGAGGTGGAGGTGATGGTGGAGGATTGAGGATGGAGGAGGCTAAAAGGGTTGGTATCCCCCCGTTTTCCATCTACGCAATTCTCATTTAGACATTTATCAATCTAAAGATTGAAAGGTTGCCGGAGTTGGAACCACAACTCAATACCCACTTCACGCACCACGATGAACACCAAGAACAAACGTAGCTCTGATGCCAATTTGATGTAAATCTAGGAATGCGGAAGTGTTATTGTTACAACTACACACCAGCACCACCAACAAAAAAATAAAACAAAACTAAGAAAAAAGGTTTCTTTTTCTCTCTCTATTCTTTTGTCTATATTCAAGTTGTCATTACAAATGAGGGCAAATGACCTATTTATTGGATAGGTTAGCTTGCTAGCCAAGCTAATACTCAAAAAGACAAAAAAAGGACAACTAATAACTAAAAAAGACTAATTATTCCCAAACATGCTTCTAGACTAATAAAAGACTAAAAATAAACGAAAATGACAATGAACCATAAACTAAAAATGCGAAATAAAAGATAGTCTTTTCCCGTGAGCACAACCACGCACCACGTGTCGCTACGGATCACCAAACACATCATTTACATTCTCTCAAAATCGATTTGGGGTTTAGATATCCTCAAAATTTATTTGAGAGAGAGAAAAGAATAGAGTTACCAGCGGAGGCGAGAGATTGATGAAGAAAGGTAGGCGGTGGCAATAGAGAGAGAGAGAGTGAGTTACCGAGAAGTTGAAGTGAGGCCATGAGAATGAGATCGATCAGGGTTATTTGTTGTGAATTGTAATGAGCTGGCTTTAAGTATCTAAATTTAATAGGAATAATTATCGTAATATCCTAATTAAATAGGTTCATCGGTGGGTTATACAGGTCATGTCATAAACATGTCAACCGGTTTATTTATACGGGTTATTCGTGTCAATTTTGTGTTACACGGGTTGAACCCAACACGTTCACTAATAGCTCTGTTCTAAAAGGCCCGCCTAGGCTTGAGGCTTGAGAGAAACGCATCGCCTACGCTTTATTACGTCTTATTATTGGTAAAAGGCTTAAGGCACACTTTTTTTTAAAAAAAACAAAGGATTAGTTGACAAATATTGGTTATGGAGCATGAATATGAGAAAGATGGCTACCAAACATATGGATATATTTTCAAAATTCAAGGTATGTACTATTTTATTATATTACTAACCTTGGAATAATTAAAATGATAAAAAAAGGAAAAACGCCTTTTTACACCTAGGCTTCTAAGGTTTGAGGCTTGACCTCTACGCCTCGACCACGCCTCGCGCCTTTTAGAACCTTGACTAATAGTGCTAAAAGGGTTGACACGAGCCCATTTAAAGCTTAACCCTAACCTGTTTATAGTGTGTTGGGTTCATGTCGCAAATTGCCACCTCTAGCTATGAATGCCTTCTCTCCTACTTTCTCCCTTGGCACAATCCAAATTAGAGTGGACAGTCTAGGCTCCTAAGTGTATTTGGAAGAAAGTGACAGTCGTTATTTAGATGTTACGATTGTCTTTAACACGTGTACCTTGGTGGGCTCCCACCAAACTACTTAAAACAAGTTAAAATTCGAAAAGGACGTGAGAAAACAAAACTCACAAATGTGGAAGGGTTGTGAGAAAAATAACCAGTCTTCATCGATAGATTAAATTAGTTAATAGAGACTAAATGATTTATAAGAGTAATGCAATTTTTTTCCAGGAGTTATGAAATCCATTAGGAGGAGCAAACAATTGTTGCCCATGTTAAAAAATAGTCTTCTTGTATACGATGCAAGGTAGTACATCGAACTGGCTAGACAGTGGTTCTGCGATACTCTCTCTCTTTAAGGAGATTTGTCTAAAAGATTTAAAGCTGTGAACAAAAAAGAAAAGTTATATGTTTTAGTTTTGCAACTAGGAACTACCATTTGTGATGGTTTGCTATTAGGATGTTGTAAAAGGTCTGCTTAGAAATCACAAGATGGTGAAATTAGATTTAGCAATCAAATTTCAAGTCCAAAGTGGTTTCTGGGTAAATATGTGCTTATGCAAGCATGTGTAAGAGGTAGAAGTGAACAGGGAAAAAAAGGAAGAAGATACAGGAGATGGCAGTTCTTATCTTCCTACCAATAATCCAATTGACCCACTCGATGAGGTGCAATTATCTCACCTGAGCTAAAGGTGTAGTGTGGGAGGTTATTCTTGGAGTGCAATTAGGTCTTTCACAATCAGGTCCCTAGAGAAATTAAGATAAAGTCCGGATACCTTGGTTTTTAGGATGCGGTCTTGATACCTTCAAATTACGAGTAAAGTATCTTTGATTCCAGTAATTATCTGAAGCGCATCCAAAAGCACAAGTTCACCTGCATCCGAAATTTCTATTTCATCAAAATTTTTTGGTTAACGTTACATTAAGTGGATTTCACTCTATGATCTTTTGTCTAATTTTCTATCACTAGTTTTCAGCCCGGATGATGCGCAGGCGTTTTTAAAATTTTATATGTAGCACGTTGTATAATTTTGTTTTTATGTCCGTAGTTGCTATTTTTTGTTCTAAGCAGTCCCTTGTATATTATTTTTGACAAGTTTTTTAGGGTTAAGGATAAAAGAAGAACGAGTGTTTGTAAAAAGGCTCTGATTAAATGTTAATTGAAAAACTGTTGAGGGACTTTTTGTTGAGTGACCCCTATATATACATATATATATACTTCTAAATATAAAGGAATTGATAACAACTGCACTTTCGTCATATTGAAACTAACAAAAGAAAATTAACTACTAGCATTCAAAGTAATAATTATTCCACTAAATATAAAGTGGAATAAAATAGAAATGAAATGAGATAATAATGAAACAGGGGGCCAAATGGACAGTTTCTTCTTTTTCTCCTCTATAAACTCTAATGTTGAAGCCACTACAACATAGATGGAGTTTCACATATGGTGTTACTTTCTTATGATTCCTCTCAACCCCCCCGACTCCGACTCCAGTAAAAGCATCCTTCAATTTATTTTGTCTTGTTTCCTTTCGTTGCTTTCTCTTTCCAATGAAATAAACCTTTACCTTGAAACAATTAAATTTCATTGGAGGTATGTTACCACCATTCTTATTAATTGTACCAACGTTGGCGTCTCCTTCAAGAACATCTAATTTATAATAGCCGGTTATAGTTTATTGTAATTCATGATTACAAATATGATTCAAGAAACTATTATGAAGAAAATTTACAGGAACTACAGTCATAGAAAAAAAAATTATAATATTTAACCGATGACATTGTGACACCCCGCCTACTAAAATACCAGATGGCCAGCCCGTGATCAAAATAAAACGTTGGTCTCATATGGCTCATTCTTAGCATCACTGTCGAAAACCTTTTTAAAGTTACTAACCACCTAGTAATTTAATTAGACCGATGCCAAATTTTATCTTTAATTAAATAGCAACATGCAGAAATAAATAATAATGAAACCATCAACACAAACTGATAATTGAATCCTACACAGATGAATGATATAAATAAGATGATCGAATTAACTATCGGTTCAACAATAAAATCCAACAGTAAACTGAAATCATAACCTGGATACACAAGATAACATAAATAAACTGAATACAAAATCAGGGGCGGATGCCCAACTGAGTACTGAAATAAAGTCCCTACACGAGGAAGAAATGAATGAAGCGTTTATAGCAAAGTCCTGCAACTTCCACATGAGCTGCAGTGGCGCATCCCTGGATAGAATCCTCAAGCTGGGCTTCCCTGTGGCTGGACACCTAAAAGGTTTTGGAAAAGATTTTGACATGGGTCAGAGCCCAAGTATAACATTTTTTTAAAATATTTGGCAAGCAGTTAAATTGCAATAATTAAATATGCATGCACACTCATCATATTTAAGCTAGTGTTCGTGCCCACTTGAGGTATAACTCACCCCTCATCTAATGTGCACACCTAACACTTGCCTGCAAACCTTTATAGTTAAGCTATCCCACCTAATTATACGGATCACACCTCTTACCACCACACTACTCTAACCCGAGTATTCTTACGTTGATTATTAAGTTATCTACTCATTAACTTATTAATCTGTTTAACTATTTTTGATCATATAACGTTCACACTAGTTATATATGAAACCACTTTTAAATCATATGAGTATCACACTAGTTATGTAAGAAATCCCTTTTTAAATCATATAACTTTTGCACTAGTTATATAAGAAATGCACACACACTTATGTATTAAATCCCGTATATAATTATTTACTCATATTATATACCTACTAGTATACTATAACATTCACACACATGCTAAGTGTCATATCCATCCTCCCGAGTAAGGACTTATCGGATGTTTTCTCTAATATGCTATCACTCCAAGTATACTTATCCACCTGGTTACCTTGAGACGATTAAATACCACCGAATCAAGTAAAAACAAATAAGCTTAACGGAGGCGGTCATAGTTCCCACCGAGAGTGAGGGCAAATCATACCCAAATCTCCTCACCTCTGAAAGAATCACAACATATAAATACTGGACGCCTATGATCGGGGGATTATACTCTCCTTGGGGATTCACCCACATCGCGCAATCTCCTATGATAGCACTAGAGGGGTATGTATTCCTATAACTATCATTCACACCGATATCTATAAAGCACACAAATATATGTATACTATCACACTACCGTATATATATATATATTTAAAAATCCGGCTAACCCGTGCCTAACACCCGTAGCACTAGCCCAAGAATACCCAAGTCTATATCTCGACTTGTAACTTAATTAATCACATCACTTATTTCTCATTCAAGTTGTATCACCCAACTACAGTACCGAGACTCACTCATTCGGTCCGTATCTTCATCTCTTAAAATTTGTTACACAAAATCCCAAGATTTAGTTTAACACTCCTTGTTAAATTTAATATTCAATAATTTATTATATAATTCTGTAATAAATTAAATCGGCTACCCCATACCTAACTCCCGTAGCACTCCGCGTAAAAATATCCGAGTCACAACCCCAACTCTTAATTCCATAAGTATTAACGTACATTCATATTTTTATTCAAGATACTAAGCACATCTCAATCCAGCCCGTATCCTAATTTCATCCGAAATTTCCATTCGAATCCGTTCATATATTTCTGAATGTTGTTCATCCTAAACATTCCTAAACCCATACCTCGAATTCATTGCCATCCAATTCCAAGGTGAAAATAATGTACTTAATATTTTCCAGAGTCCTACACTCATCTACGAACATCCCTAAATAATCCAGATTTAATTTCTCACAAAGGATTTCAGTTTCAAACACCCTTTCGTAATAAAATTATAACTAATTAAAAAAATATCAGAAAAATATGAAACTGGCGGCCACGCGTTCGTAATGAAAAGATCGATCTCCATGTCCAAAACTTAGAGTCGTTTGAACGAGGTATCAATCTTGTTCGAACGAGATACTAACTTCGTTCGAACGACTTACGTCGCTCGAACGACTTGCCAAGTCGTTTGATGCAGCGCTGATCACTTCTTCTTCCTTTTGATTCCTATATCCACACGAAATCTGCTTTCCTCCATTAACGAACCTAATGAAGCTTCTGCATCTTCATACACCTTAGCCCGGTTAAAACCACACGCACCTACTACTGAATTTAAACCTCATAATACCCTTTAAACATCAACAGTTTATAAAAATCTAAAATCTCCGACGTGGGTTTTCATATACTCGTTTCTCCTGAATTCAGTCCCACAATTCGAATTAATCAACATCAGTTACTGGGATTGTATATTATTCAGATATAATCAACATCAATTCATATATCTACATCAATTTCATCTGTAATCTACCCAATATTTTTGATTTCCTCAAAACCTTTTTTTTTTGTAATAACCCATCCCAAAAATAAATATAGTTTACACCCACCATGATATGAATTGCAATACCGCAATTTAAATGAAAGCAAGTTTAACTACTTGCCTGTATAAATTCGTAGAGTCTGATTTCCTTTGGAGAAGACGAATATTTGACGAAGAACACACCAATTTCTTCTTGATTTGGCTCCCAAAAGCTCTCCCACTTGATCCCTCTTTTCTCCTCTGCAACTAGGGTTTTCTTATTTGAGTTGTGACTGCCACAAACTCTCTAACTTAGGTTTTATATCATAAATTCCGAAATTAAGCTTGTGGGCTAAATTAAAATGGTCCAAACACCCCCGTGTGGGCCCGATTATGCCAAAAAATGCCCCGAGACCCAATTACTACCCCCGGGTACTCTTTCCCGACTATCTCGATCTACCCGGAATCAACTGTGCACTCAGAATCGCCATCCGAGTTACTCAACTTAAATCTCCAATCTCAACCTCAAATTGAGACATGTGTAATTTAAAAATATAATCCAAATTAATTAAATCTTAATTCACCAATTTAATTAAATCCTCCAAATAAATTTAATCCTTTATCACCAAATTAATTAAATTCTAAATTCTCAGAAATACGAACATATGAACTAAAAGTTTATAACGTGGAACATAGTTTTAAATCTGATTCAAACAACTAAATCATTGACATGAAGTAATATATATATACATAAAGAAAATCACCCCACATTATTTGAAACATACAAAATTAGGACATAACATATTCTAGATCTGAAGGTGATCTTTCTTTCAAGTGGCTTAATATCACAAAGAGATTGGTCATTTACTTTCTCATAATGAACAAGGATAACATGAGGAAAATATACATAATAAATTTGTTTGTTCGTGTTGTTGGAGAGTCTTTTCTTAAATATAATTTGTTTTAGAATAAGGTTTTTATGAATTTTTTTTCAAGGATCACTTTAACCCATACAACTATAACTTCATTGATACTGGCATGCTGGCATTTGCACTTTGCAATAATAAGTGTTTCTTTGTTTGAGCGTTGCATAAAAAGAGAATTTCACTTTATGAACATATAATTAAATAATAAGAGTTTCTTTGTCTGAGTCTTGCATAAAAAAAATATCACTTTATGAACATATGAGTTATTGCAACTGATATTTAACCACATAAAATAATGTAGGAATTCTTACTGACCTATATTTCCCTCCATTCTCTTTAAAATTTTGTATTTTTGCAATGCTTAATCGATTGGGGAACAAATATAACCAATTTATCAAATATTAAAAAAATAGACCAACTACCGGTACTCTAATTCAAAATCTAAGGCTTGGGCTCATTACTCCTACACACATTGAGTAACTAACATAAAAGGCAACATTACAATTTATCTAAAATGATAAAAAGCGTATATATAAATAAACAAATCAACATTTAATAAAAAAATGAATTCTGACTATTTATGTTTTTCTACAATCCCTATAAAATGATAAAAAACACATACATAAATAAACAAATCACCATTTAATAAAAAAAAATTGAATTCTGACTATTTACGTTTTTTCAAATTTCAACACTTCGTAGTTTCTAAAGTGAGTATGAACATTTATCCATTAGTATCATATTGATACATTTCCATATGAACTATCATTTATTAGACCTCAAGAATATTTTGAAAGAAACTCTTTTTATATATAATGCGAAGTCCAGAATTTTGAAAAATATATGTTTTGAATTACATATGTCAAGCACCCACTCTCATAACTTATATTACTGTTGATTGTAGACATAACATAGATACTTAAGAAGTTTAGAGAGCGATAACTATATTGAAAGTGACGTAAACTACACGTCAATGGCCAAAAACAAAACAAACACCAATTTTTTTAGAGAGAGAAACAAATAATTTATTATATTCAAAATGGAAGCTATCTCCAAATGAGGAGTACAAGAGTACTTATATGGGTGTAATTACTTGCTAATCAAGTATTTACCTAAAAGACTAAAAATGAAAACTATTAACAAAAAAATACCTAATTAGTCCCAAACATGCTTGGAGACCAATTAAAAGGGATAAAAGGAATAAAAGAACTAAAATAAATGAATAGAATTAGAAATAAAAGGAAAATAAAATGGGATTCCCATCACTCTCCCTCCCTCAAAAGAGTTCGTCCACGAACTCAAAAGAGGAATGCCCACTGAGTCAGGCTCTAAAATAGTAATCAATGTATGTCGGGGAGGCTTCTCGGATTCATCAAGATACTCCGATGGGTGCTCTATTGCTAAAAGGGCACGACGACGCAGAAGAGAGCATTCTGAAGTTCGGTGTTCAACGTTGTCATAATTATAGCATCTGAATGTAGGAGGGCCTGAATGTGGCGCTGCGGAGGTAATGGTGACGGGAGTAGCCGAAGCCGAAGCCGATACTGGAGGAGCGAAAGCAGAAACCGATGGAGGTGGAGCTCATGAGGCTGGTGGAGCTACTGATGCCGCGTGATAGGCCTCGACCTTGGTAGCATAATCTACTGCCTTTGGAAAGGTCGGTATCTCTCGCAATCCCAGATCACGCTGAATATATGGTGGTGGAGTATATTGAGCAGTTCCAGCTTCTTTGCACCAGGACTCACCTCCTCGAGACTGAGGATCAGCGGATCAGCCGCTATAGGGAGTGGATGCTAGCAAAAAGGGCACGCTCATATATCGGTGATATGAATGAAGCTTGAAGAATGCTTTTAGCTCGGGCCATGCCTGGATACATGGAAGTTCTGCAGCTGTCCGACGATAGCAAAGATCGTTCCACCAAACTCGGGCGAATCCCTGAAATTTGGCAGCAGCAAGGAGAACACAAGAGCGGTCCTGAACCCGCATGTAATAAAAAATTGTCTCCACAGAAGCCAACTAATCAATTATATCATCGGGGAAGAATCGTCCGTCGAACATAGGAACGTCGATGCGTATATCCCTATGGAGACTCCGCAAGAGGAGATGGAGCGCCGTAGATAAAGGATCTCCATCCTGATGAACATTAAGGCCCATCACATCACTCGACACAGGTGCGGTATAATTGACAAGTAAGGGTGATATCTGGGCAGGTGGTGGATGAGGATGATGAACATGCTGGACCACTGGAGGTGATGAGAGACCGCGATGATAATGGGGACACGTGCCAATTAAGTGGCCATGCTCTCCACAATAAAAGCACTGGCAGACCGTAATGGAACGAAGTGAGGAGCACCAGGTGGGAGGAGGGATCCACTATAAAACACTCCGGTGTCGAAGGATGAAGAGTAGTCGGAATGAAGTAGGGAGAGATCATGGTAGGAAGGTGTGTGAGAGGGCGGTGGTATATATGGTGGTTGGTGGGGGTGTAAACGTGGGTCAAGGTGTTTGGAATTGACAATGTCCATCGGAGTCATAAGGATGTCCACGGTGGTTCAATGGGGTAGGAGGGTATGAAGATCGGACGGGGGTTTGGTGGTTGCAAAAAGGATCCGGGTTGATGGTCAAAATTGTCGAAATTTCCGGACATGCCGAGGGGTCGGAAAATTGAAAGGAACCGGGTTGATCGAAGTGGGCAAAAGAAGGAATGATCCGGTCAAACGAAATGAAGCGGTCAGGGGGCAATTTTCTGGGGTGGCCGAAAAAATCAAGGTCCTTCGAGTGAGGCGGAAATATCGGGTAGGGTGGAAAAACCCTCTTTTCTTGGTGGATTGAGAAATCTTGAAAGGTTAAGGGGTTTTGGATTATGTCCGGGTTCGAGGGTGCCAAAAACTTGATTTCTCCGATTGGCTCAGAATTATGGGCATTAGCGGGAGGTCCGTAAAGGGGTTGATGCCGAGGGTTTTAGATATGGGTTCCGGCCTAAATGGATTAGAAATCTGTCTCTGGCCGAAGAGTTTAGGGTTGGCGCATCCGAAGCGGCTGAAAATTCCGATTTTTCTGAGAAATTCGGCTTTGTGCCCTCTGACGCAGGGATCAACCATTGTTTCTGTGCCAGAAATGCTGTCAACTTGGGTAGGGGCGGGTAGATCCGAAATTTCATTGGGATCAGGCTGGTGGGTGATCCCCTCGACAGAGGCGGGTCGCCTGGTGGTTTCGAGTTTTCCCAATTTTTCGGTTCCTTTGACGAGTTCGGATTGACTGCCCATAGGTTCCTTTCCACTTCTTCGGGAGGGTGGTTCATCCTCAGTATGTGGTTGTTTTGTGGTGAGGAGACAAAAGAGAGACTCATTTTAATGGAAGAGAGACTCAAATTTCTTGATGAATGCTAGGGTTTGTTAATCCATCTTGTGCCTTAATTTTTAGTTGATTTCTCTTAATTCTTGTATCTCTTCTTGTTGTTGTTTGGATTTTTTTGGAGCCATTAAAAAAGTAGTGTACGATTTGTTGATAATTACACACCAATACACTAATCGGGGGAACGACTTCTCGCTCTGATATCAATTTGACGTAAACTACATGTCAATGGCCAAAAACAAATCAAACACCAATTTTTTTAGAGAGAGAAACAAAAAAATTCTTATATTTAAAATAGAAACTATCTTCAAATGAGGAGTACGAGAGTATTTTATGGGTGTAATTACCTGCTAATCAAGTAATTACCTAATGAGAAGGCACCTATGTGTATGTGCTTTAGGCAAAGGCAATCTTTTTAAAATTTTCTCAATTTTATTATGCACCAAATATGTGAACCAATTTTAATTAGCCCAGTTTTATCTTTTTAATCCTAAACATGCATCTAGTGAGATTAAGCAGATAAAGTAAAGCAAGTTCATAACCTCGATGTACGAGGAAACCACTAAGGGATAAAACCTCGGACGGCCCAGGGTAGACAATCGTTGTGATACGGAAATTACAAAGAGAGAATTTAGTCTTACACAATGACTCGACTCCAAAGCCTTGACACCTCTTCTTCTTCTCTTCCACCGCTCCACAATGTAAAGTAGGAGTCCACCTACGTTAGGTACACAAAACACGAGTCCACGTATGCCTCGGTATCCACTGATACAGCCTCAGCAACCGTCTACGATTAGGAACACGGAGTCCACCATTTCTTCACCGTAATCAGCAGGCACGAAATCTACCGTATGAAAACAATTCTAATAACGATGGAAGAATCAAACCAGTGGTGCAAACCAAGATCTCTGACATAAGGATTATGTAAATTCGGAAATTGAAACAGGAAGGATGTTGATGTTTTTGCTTTGGAAAACTTTTGTAAACAAATTGCAGAAAACGTATATCTTTCTATTCTGTTCTGCACATCGTTTTTCTGAGTCAAAGACGTCTTAAATAATAAAACACAATTTTCAAGGCGGCGCGCCTTTTGAACGAGAAGTAGCAGTCATTCGAATGAAATGAGTATCTCGTTTGAACGAGAGTACAATCTCGTTTGAACAAAATAAAGTGCAAGTCTTTGTTCATACGAACTCGATTTAACTCAGAAAAGATTTATAAACATTATTTTAAAATCAGTTTTAAATAAAAGATAACATCCTTATAAAATATTCCTATATACATAAACCTTTATGCATTCATACTTGAGAGAATCTCAGAAATTCTGTGAAAACTTAAAATGTGCACCTAAAATGCAGCATGATCTGTCTTTTGAAGCTTGGCCGCTACGTCTTCATCACAACGTCCTAGGGTTAATGGGATTGCGACACATAAAGACTAACCTGACTCAAAGTGGTTTTTGTCCGAAATAATGCCAAAACATACAAATTGACACTATTTGGAAATTTGTCCTTACACCTAAAAGGTTAAAAGGGACAACTAATAACAAAAAAATACTTAATTAGTCCCAAACATGCTTGAAGACCAATTAAAAGGGATAAAAGGAATGAAAGAACTAAAATAAAAGATTAGAAATAGAAATAAAAATTCCCATGAGAAGGACTTGAACTTTTGCCCACCATTTCAAATTTAGAAAATGGCTGATTTTCCATGTCACTGATGAGAACCAAGGAAAACTACTAGAAGTATAATCTTGTATCCTAATCTCTCATTAGAACACCTAGAGATTCCTCAGACTATAGTTAAACAAACAGATAAAATCAAACAAAATTAGGAAATAAGTACCACATTATTGAGCTCTAGTTAAATCTTAAATCATCATTAAATTAAGGACCGCAATGAAGGTGGTTGAAGAATAAAGGAATGGAACTTCATTGGAGGTACTTAGGACCTGAAAAAATCTCAATCAGTTGAGCCCCAACCCCTGATTGATTAAGAATAATTTATGGAGAAAAATTGGAGCTCAAAGAGTTTTAATTGTTTATAGGCCCGTTTTGGAGACTCCTTGTCAAATTGTACTATGGAACAACGGTTGAAGAAGGCGTTGCCTTCTGTTAATTTCAGGAACATAGAGCAAAGCCACTACACATTAGAAACCGGTCATTTCAGAAATATAGAGCAATTACATTAAATTGTGAACTAGAAATCCTACTTTTCTCTATTATTGATTTTAGCAATTCAAAACCCGTTTCAACCTTATTAACAACAATCACAACCTTGGGAGCAACATTAGAAATTAATTTTAAGAATTCAACCGAATGATAATAAAATCAAATGATATTATGATACAAAAAAGTATAAGAAATGAGAGAGGGACAATCTACTTACCTGAGAAACTATGGAAGATACCACAAGATGGTGAAACTTTTCGCATCTTCAAGATATGCTCATTCAATCGACAAAATTGTTATAAAATAAGCTAATACAATATTATAAGAAAAAGAGAAGACTAACTTAGGATAAAGGAACCAAAGAAGAGATAAATGTATGTAAAAGAGAAGTAAAGCATGTAAAATTCATTGGCACCAAAGAAGAGATAAATGTATCCCACAGTGAAGCAAAAAACTGTGTAAATATGAGAGAGAACCTTGAGCAGAGTATACATCGCACCGAAAGGTAAGAAGCTCCCATTTTTAACCAAATCCAATCTTCAATGTTCACTAAAAACTCCGTACAACAAAATTCTCATCAAAATCAAAAGGTGAAATATATTGAAGAAATTTCAAACATATAATTTGGGCGATATCCTTATTTTTTAATTTTTTTAATAAAGTCAGAGATGCATATCCTAAGTTACCAATCATTATGTCAATAAACACTTTGGGATTTAACCCCAAAAGTACTCTTTGCACAACTAAGAGATGCGGTGATATGAATAAAATAGGTGTCCGAGTAAAAAACTACCTACCATAACTTTATAGTGCGTCAAACGGGTTCTTCTTACCTAGTGTATGGCATTCCTGAATAGAATGTAGTCATTGATACCAGCCATTTAAAGTGATCTCACAGACCTTCTCACATAGTTTGACAAACCTTGTCCATTAGTTTCACAAACCTTCAATGATAGGTTAGGTTGACAAAGTTTGCATACAAAATTTAGGTTGACAAAAGTTTGCATAAGCTAAGATTAGGTTGACAAAATTTGCATACAAATACAACATAGGAAATTATAACAGCTCTCAATTAAACATAGGAAATTATTACGCACTAATTTTTTTCTTCATCAGCTCTAATCCATTGATATTAACTAAAAAAACAACCCTGCAAATAAGCTGCAAACCGAGATAGTGAGATTACCTCTAATACTGGATCGAAGGAAAAGAAGTGTCAGTGCGCCAGAAAAGGAGAGAAAGATGTTTACTGGTGACGATTAGTGAAGGAGGAGGCATTCGCCGGTTTGACAGAGAAGTGGAAGTGATGAAGCCTGCAAAGTAGATTGAGGGAAGAAGGAGAAGAGTCTGCGCAACGTTTAATATTGTGTAGAGAGGTGAGATGGAGATGTGGCGTTGATGAGAGGAGGAACAATTAAGAGGTGAAGTTTCACTGTTTCAGTGGGTGTAATGGAACCATTTGGGAGAGAGGAAGGGACCACAATTCATTAAAAGAGATTGATTGCTTTAAAGGGTGAATTAACCTCTCTAAAAAGACGATATTGATATACTGTGCAGGTTAGATATGCCCTAAGTATATGAATTAAATGGCGTTAGGCAGCAAGACACGTGGAGAGCTCCCCTTTGGAGCCTCCGTTTTTATATTAAGTTATAAGATTATTATTATTATAGAATGGATACAAGCTTAGCGTTGGAGGTTGGAACAATGTAGACACACACAGACTAGAACCTGCATTCGCACACTTGATTGCTATACTATTTAGTTACACTTGTATGCAAGTGCACCAAAGGTATATGTAACACTGAAACATAAACAACTAGTTACTCTTAACACATGAAATACTAGCAACTTATTTTTTTATACATTTTCATTTCAGCATTTAGAAAGAAAATATGTAGACTGCAATAGAAGTACGTGTAGTTCAGAAAGTGGATTTTAATCTAGTGAGCGTGTTGTAACTATATAGATTTATTTTTATTGTAGAGACCAAGATATTTTGAAGAAAGTATGTAGATGTATTTTCATGTGGACTTGTCGACAAATTTGTTTTTTGTGTTCTTATCGTCAATTTCTAGTAAGTCCAAGGGTTTATAGCTCTTTCTGCTACATCACTTTATTATAAGCTTCTAACCTAGTGTAATTATTTTTACCAATATCAAGAGAATTTATAGCTCAACTACACATTCTCGCCGTTCTTCGACTTCGAACGCATTATTATGCCTTCTTGAACTCCAGCATACTTTTCTAATCCTCCAATTATGTTTAAATATAACTAGGAGCTGGCACAGCCGTCAATAAGAGATGCATTTGGTTTATGTGTTCAACAAGGGGCAAAACGTGTTATCGTAAGCCCATTTTTCCTCTCCCCTGGACGACATTGGAACCAGGTAATATCATCCAGTGTTACCTGGTATATTTTTTTCATAGGAATTTGAGAAAGAAAAAGGAAACTTATTGTTAGTGAAATGCTTTATGACAATTCTTTTATTCCATTTTTTTCTTCAGGATATTCCATCTTTAACAGCTGAAGCTGCAAGGGAGCACCCAGGCATATCATATATAGTAACTGCACCTCTTGGATTGCATGAGCTACTTGTGGTGCAAAGTTTCTTCCTTTTTCCTTCTCTTTCTTAATTGCTTCTTTATTTATAAGCACAAATCATCTTGATCTTGAGATATATGGTATTGCAGGATGTTGTGAATGACAGAATCAAACATTGCTTAAGCCATGTTGCTGGAGATGCCGATGAGTGTTCAGTATGTGCTGGAACAGGCAAATGCCAGCTTTATAACTCCAGTGATTAATTGGTGCACTGGATTTTTCCGCTCAGAGGAATAATGTTGTATGTATGTCATGAGGTGAGAGGAAGCATGGAGATAGTTAGGGAGCACCCAAATTCAGCATGCATCATTAAGAAAAATCTCTTGTTGAATGTCAAGTGTGGAGTGCTTAGAGATTTTCACTTTCTCATTGTGTTTACACTGTATACTGTAAACGAAAGAGACTTTCGTTTTTACTCTTTAGTTTCTTCATTAACATTCATTATTTCTTGATGATCGACTGACTGAGCAATTAAATATTATGTATTGTTAAAGCAAAATATATGTTAAGACCAAAATATCGATATTCATTTTTTATTGAAATAAAGTTCCGCAGTTCATTTCGTAAAAAACTACATATAAATTGCAACATCATATCACTCACCATTACCCAAGGTTCTTAATATTTTGATTTTACTCTCCAAGGTTGATCTTTTCTTTGTTCGTCTTCAGATTTTCTTTTATCGGAAGTAAAGGGAAATGTGTTTTTAGATCTATCGATTAACAGAGGAAAATTACTACAAATGATACATCAATTGTTTCTTGAAATTCTGCGTAGTTCAGTTTTTTTTTTCCGGATATAACCTACAAAATATATACATTGGACTTGCTGCCAGGAGTAAAATTTAGTTTAGGAAGGTGAACAGACCAGTTTTTCTCCACTCTTGAGGCCAACAGCATCTCATCAAACTCACATTACTAAACCTGCCATATTTTCAATTGGTACTTTGCTCCCTGTAAGTACCAATTGATACATAGAAGTCTTCCACAGCCAAAAGAACACCAGTTCTATAATTACGAGATACCTCAATCCAAGGCTAATCTAGGTCATTAATCATTCAGCTTCAATCAAACAATCTCCACTCTTCATCACTTCTTCGTACCTACTATCTTTGATCTTAGCATTGTCATTCTCAAGCATCCATGTGAGTCTGGCAACTCGCCACCTATTCCAAGCCTCCCCACCAGCGCAACCAACACTCCCCACAAAACCCCCACTGCCTAAGGCCACGTTGTCTCTATTGCCTGCCATGCCAACACTGCCTAAAGCCATATTGCCACCACTGCCAGCTGCCCCGACGCTGTCAATGCCACCATAGCCGAGCATCCAAATGCCCAACGTTGCCGGTCATGCCCACCGCCCCGGTGGTGACACTACCTCCACTTCCAGCTGCTTCTTCATTGCCCACCATTCCAACAACATTGCCTACCTTTCCTTTCTTATCCCCACCCCCATCCACCACTAGCAGCCCCCAAGAGATGTGGTATATAGCTACCAATTTATTTATATATTATTATAGTCTTTATCTTGTATTCCATAGTCGACCTGCCTTCGTTCAGTGAGATTATTTGTATTGTTCTAATTTTGAGTGTTTGATTTCAATTTTATGGATTTGTGTGGTCATGTGTATCTATTTTACCTTCTTCTGTAATATTTGTTGCATTTGTTCTATACAAAAACTTAAATATCATTTCTTTCTTCTTATTTTTCTTGATAATTTTGATTACTCCTCTATTAAACCATTTATACTAGGGAGTTTCTTAGGGCACCAAACTTATTGCTCCAAAATATCACAATTTTATTTTTACTACAAAATATCACTTAATTCTAATAGTTACTTCATAATACCACATCAGGGCCATCACATATTTAAAGTTTTAATAATCATTTACACACTTTCCCTCCATCTCTCTACACATTCAAACCTTTCATCTTCAACTTCTAAACTTTTCATCTTCAAATCCATTCTCCTTCAACTAAAGATTAAACATTATGTTGGTACATTGAATACACTACCCATTTGAATACTCAAATATATATATATAATCGTGATCATCTTCACCCGTTCAAAGGATTGAATTACATTTGCTGTTCATTAACTTCAAACTTCATTTGATGTTCATCTTCATCTTCGAATTACATTTGCTGTTCATCTTCATTTGCTGTTCAAAGTTCTCCTTCTACATCGAATTTATGAAATCGAATTACAAAGTAACTTGAATGTAGATAATGAAAACGATAATGTTTAATGACTACTACGATCGAAATCCCTTGAAAAGTTCCAATGAATTTTTGTTTTCTATTGTCAAACCTCGTCCGGACTGTTAAAAAAGTGGCACTGAACTAGGGTTTCATTTGTTATGAACATACCGAATGAATTCCACTTATTTGATATGTTCATGACTAATAATTTTTTTTTATTACCTAGGGTTTCATTCGTTATATTCATACCGAATTAGTTATAATGTTTTGTCATGTATACAACGAATCAATGGATTCTCAAATTAGGGTATCCATTCGTTACATTCATACCGAAATGAATGACTTAATTCGCTATGTTTATGCCGAATTGATGAACAAGGAATATATGTTTCATTCGTCATTTTTACCCCAAATTAACTTTAAATTATCGTGATGTTTATGCCGAATTTAACCACCACAGGTCCGCACCTTTTTCCCGAATGGAATCAATTATTTTGTTATCTTTGTGACTTATGTTTACCTATCAAATGATACATGATTACCTATGAAACGACTTATGTTATAATCATTACATGATTGCCTATGAATTGATACATTATTATCTATGAATTATGTTTATAATCAATACATGATTACCTATGATATGAATTGATACATGATTACTGTAATACCCCGCACTTTTAAAGGTATTTAAATTACACTGTGGATTTAATTTGGTAATTTGAGGAATTATTATGAATAGCAATTCTGGGATTAATGAGTGAAATTAAATAAATTCAATATTATAAAGTGAATAGTTAATATTAATTTTCGAGTGTCGGATTAATATTTACATGGATTATATTTTCTTACGAGACTAGGTATATGAGTGGATTATTTTTAATTACATGTCGCAAGTTGGGTAAAGCGACAAAGGAAAAATTTTAAATTGGAAAAATACGCGTATTGAACGTGTTGGGTCAAAATAGTGAATTTTAGTTAAGTGACTCGGATGGAAATTTCGACTGTGCCATTGGGTTCGGAATGGTCGAGATAGTCAAAATAGAGTACCCGGGGGTAGTATTTGAGTTCCGGGCATTTTTTGACTAGTAGGGACTCGTAAATGAGTACACGAGTCATTTACTAATTGGGTATATACCCAATTTCGGATTTAAAGAGGTGACAACCCTCATTTCCCCCAAATATAAGCCCTAAGAGAGAGATAGAGAGAAGAGAGAAAGAAGAGAAGAAAGAAGAAGAAAGAAAAAAGAAGAAAAAAAGAGATTTTCGGCCAAAATTTGCGGGATTCGACTCGTGGTCGTCGGATTTAATCCACGAGGTAAGTGTTTAACTTGCTTTATGATTTAGTGTGTTAATTTCTCATATTGTAGTTGGTATAAAACTAAAGATTTTTGGGTTGAAATTTCGTGGATCAAACGGGTTTTCGAAAGATTAAAACGAATATAACTCGATTAATACCCAATTTGAGAAACTTGGAATTTATTGAAATTAATTGTTGAATATGGGTTCTAAGATGATTAGAACCCTTTCTATGTGTATTTATGGTTGTTTGAGGTTGGTTTATGACGAGAGAGGAGATAAAAACTTGGAGGTGTTTTAATGGAGGTTTGGATTTTTGGAGAAGAAGGCGAATAGTGATCAGCCTCACTTCCGGGCTATTTTGGACAGGAAGACTGCTGATTCAGCTCTCGGTCAAAACACGAAAGTTGTAAATCTTTTCGACACGGTCGTGTAGGCGCTGACCGCGTATTTTTTTTATTTTTTTTCGAATTGTTATGATTTTTATAAGATGGCAGTTCCAGGGTGAAATCACCAACTCGAAAATGCACTCGGAAATTGGAAAAATAAAAGGCTAAAATCGTTTGGAGATAAATATTTGGGGTTCCTAAAAATAGTGTGGGGACTTCTAAATATTTTTTTTTAGTAAGGCGTGTATTTTGGGTTAGTTGAAAGTAAAATCCAAAATTTACCCAAATAGGGGTGTTCGTGAGGAATAATACTTAAAGAGATATTTAGGTGTGATTTGAATATTAAATAAGGGAATACGTATTGGGGTATTTTAATTGTGTGACGGCTTATATTATTGTGAATGAGAATATTCGAGGCTATTGGCTATCTCTATAAGAGTTTGGAAATTATAGCCATAAAAGATTGAGAAGAGATATAAATAATATATATTGATGTTGTTGATATAATCATTGTGCGGTGAGAAAAGCCTCAGAAAATAAAATATTGGGGACTGATAAAATTGATAAATGCGTAGGATATCCAAGATATAAATATACTATATATGGGATGTATTATATGCGCTATGAGTATGCCCTTATATCATATATGTGTAAAAATCATGCCCGCGCTACTTGCTATCACGGAGGTTACCGCGCTGGGACAGTCTTATCTCGACGGGACCTTTATGGGGGATATTGACTTGTACCCTAGAACATAGGAATCCTTGGTACAGGCTATCTGATTGATAGTCAGACGGTCCTAAGAGACGTGAGGGTATGTGCTGACCTCTCAGTGACTTGAAACTATGTTTCGCCTCCATTTGTATGTGTTTTGTGTTAATACAGTTCGAGAGTGATTCCGAACTAGTATATCCCTTAGTTTGTGTGATACGGGGACTTGATAACAGAGTATGCTAGCACCATAGATCTTATGTGGGGTGCCGTTAGTATATATATTATATGTGTGACTAATATATATACGTATATTTATATGGGAACTTTCTACTGTGCGTATAAGTAGATAAGTAAGAAATAAATGCTTCAACTTTATTATAAGTGTACGGGAACTTTATAACGGTACAAGGAGTTTCTTAACCAGGGTGCAATAGTGTTATATATTGATATATAAATTGATGTGTATGCATAATGAGAATAATGTGTGTATATCGAAATCTTGTTTGGTGTCCTATATGGATAACTAATATACTTGTTGCGAATATTATATTGTATATATATGAGATGAGATATCATATAACCTAACCCTGTATAAAAAGGAGAAGAATGAATAAAGTGATATACACCTTCCGGTAGATTTATATCCGGATTTATACGAATATGGATCATAGGTTCTAATGAGAACTATTAATAAATACGGGATGGTATAAATATGGTATGTACTAAAGGCCTAATGGATCCCGATGATCAACATTGTCACGTAGTAGTGTATCGGGGGGGTTCCTTGTTTGGATTTCGCTTCGCGAGACACCCCACGCACGAACGTAACATAATGTTGGGAATGGTCAGGAAGATTAGTCCTTAGTACTCGAATTGATGAGGATTATTAGAAGGTGGGTAATTACATTAGTTAGGCAGGGTAGCTTAACTAGTTTGTTTAAAAAGGTATGCGATAGTTGTGCACTATTAGAAGAGGGGTGAGGTGTATCTCATGTGTGAGCGATACCAGTTTAAATATGAGAAATAACATATTTTTAAAATATGGATTTTAAGCACTTGC
Source organism: Sambucus nigra (assembly GCA_949130495.1). Taxonomy (NCBI): domain Eukaryota; kingdom Viridiplantae; phylum Streptophyta; class Magnoliopsida; order Dipsacales; family Adoxaceae; genus Sambucus; species Sambucus nigra. The sequence continues at coordinate 789,669 of CASBWL010000094.1, forward strand.
TAAAATATTTTCAAAACTCGGGCTCTGACCCGTTTCTCTATTTTTCCCTCTTGCTATATATATATATATATATATAGCTGCAGCAGCTGTGGATGCAAGCAGGTTTATATTAGACGCTTCTATCATTGAGATCTAGGTAGGAGGTATTGTAGCAACATTCGGGCTTATGGCCCAAATGTACTCATTTATTCTTTTATCGCCTTTTAGTGCGGCATTCGATTTGGTTGTATTATTGTACCGAGTGCTCGGTTATTTTATTTTATTTCATTTCAGTTGTTGCATATAAACTGTTGTAATTATTTTATTTGAATGGTTTGGTTAAAAAGATTAGTTAATTAAAAATTTGACGCCAGCCTAATAGGATATTAGTAATAAAATTATTTTTCGACAGTGATGCTAAGAATGAACCATATGAGACTCCTGTTTTAATTTGATATAGGAGTGATCGCCCGGTATTTTATTAGGCGAGGTGTCACAATTACCAATGAATTGATACATGATTCCCTATGAAATGATTAACTTTATGATCAATACATGATTTCCTATGATTTCATACATGATTACCTATGAATCGATACATGATTACCTATGACTTATGTTTATAATGAATTCATTATTACCTACGAATTGATACATGATTATGAATTGACTTATATTTATAATGAATGTAGGTCTAACATGGATAACCTAGTATCTTACTCTCGCAAGAACCAAAAGCCGTTGACTTCCTTAGAGAGGAAGTGTCGAGAAGAGATCCATTCTCTGTCTACTGCGACTGTCCCGGATGTGTTGGAGGTGGATCCCTGAGTGGTGGAGACGCATAAGGAGGTTGCGGTTGAGGTTGAGGAGGCCGAGTAGGGTCATGAGGCTGCGGACGGGGGTTCTGAGTCAGAGGATGTTGCTTCCCAGCGGCCTGGAAACCCGTTTAGCATTTTACACAAGACCACAGTAACATATAGCTAGAAGAAGAAGGTGCCTGAAGAAGGCACATCTACTCCGGCATACGGGGCCCCCGTCGATCTTAGCCTATTAAAACATTTCAAGCATCATGTGGCATACGGTATTTGGACTGGATCAGTGGTAATTTCATTTCCCTTCAATGTTAAATCATTAATGTTTTAAATTTTCCATTTCTTTCATAAACCTTAATAAATATTTTGCTTATATTTTAGGTGGAGCGGGTGCCGTTATTGTGCATCAATAACTGGACGCAGATCAAGGAGTGGCAATTCAGTGATCTTTCTGCAAGTGTACAAAAGAGGGTTCAGAGGGCTAAGCGCGCGGGGGGGGGGGGGGGGGGGCTTATCTCATCTAACCACCGTTATTTAGATTAAACCCTTATATATGCATTTGTCGAGCGGTGGCATCCGGAGACTAACACATTCCATATGCCATTTGGGGAGATGACAATCACAATGTATCGACGATCTTGGGTGTTCCTCTCGTCGGATCACCTTCGTATAACTCGCATCCCGCAGTTGAGGAGGAGGAGGACGTAGTGGTCCCGTCACTTGTGGACTTGGTGGTAGAGTTGTTTGGAGTGAGTAGGGAAGTTGCCTTGGTGAAATGTGGAGAGCATGCGGCCGTCCGTTTGAACTGGCTCATTGCGAATTTCAAGGAGAGGTCGCGTTAACGCCAATGCATCGAGTGAAGACAAAGACTATTGTTCCAGAACCTACTTGCTCTACATTATCGGGTGCACAGTTTTCCCCGGCAAGACAAAGAACAAGATTTCCATGCTATACCTTCGTGTTCTTAGAGACTTGAAGAAGGTGGGGAAACTAACATGGGGTATGGGGATCTTAGCGCATGTGGATAGGCAGTTGGGACTTGCCTCTCGTACAGGTGAGGCAAATGAGTGGTCGCCTCTCTCTTATACAGGTAACTACTAACACACATTCATATTTTGTTTTTGTATGTTTATCAATTTTCTACTTTTTTCTAATAAATTCGTGATGTGCGTGTTTTGCAATCATGGATATATGAGCATTTTACAGGGGTTGGCGGATGCGTTGATATGGAGTTTGGTGAAATAATGCCAAGGATTGCACATTGGTCGTTGCAGTCTGCCTCTCAGAAAAATGCATTTAATCAATTTTCGGGAGCAATTGGATGATATGAGTGTTGGTGATTTGAGTAAATTCAAATATTTTTTTGTAACTTTTTATATTTCCTGACATCAAATTATGGTTTGTTTATTTGTAGGTCATTTGGGAACCCTATCGAGATTCTAGGGCTGCTTATCGCTTCCTTGAAGCTACATGGTATAACAGGATTATGATTTGTTTTGAGGTGGGGGAGCCATATTAACTTGAAAGATGCCTTAGACAAATGGGACGGCTACAAATCATACCGCGTGACCCAATGACACCCTTTAAGGATGATCGGGGAGACAAAGTGGCTCAGAACAAAGTTAATTTCGATATGCAAAAATGGTACCAAGAAAACTGGTAAGACCACCTATTATCCGATAAATCTAGGTCTGTGCCCGTATATAGCCCCTAGGATTGTAGCAATGGTTATATGGATTGGTTCATGCCCAAATCCCATCCTAGAGTCCAAAACCCCAAGTTCCACAGCATGAAGTTTTTTGTCAAAACTTCTTCCGGTATTATATGTAATTATATATAAGTTTTTTTGTCTAATCTAATCCCACAGTGTTATTAACTGTTCCATAGGTGGACGAGGTGCGCAAGGCTATGGACTTAATGAAGAACAATATTGATGATGGAATTGCTACTGATCCGGCCAAATTAATTGTACGCGATGTGCAAGCCTACGATATCCTAGTTGCGGCCATTGGGGTAGACAAACTGGTTGTCATTGAGGAGCGGGTGGTGAAGAAAAGCAAGTCCAAAGGCAATGGAAAAGATAAAGTAGTTGAGGGGTCGCATAAAAGTAAAAGAAATAAATAGGCCGGATGTCTTTGAATTTTTATATTAAAGTGGAACAATATTGTATGAACGCTTGGTTTAATGATAATATTTATTGATGAATGTGCAATTAATTTATTGGTTGTTGCTTATTTTATATAAACATCCCTAATTGTTGGTTGTGTATTATTTTGAAACTTGCATCCTTAATTGTTGATTGTGTATTAGTTTGAAACTTGCATTCTTGTTAGAGTGTAAGATCCATTCGTCATCATTATAGCGAAAATAACATCATAATTCGGGATGTATATAGCGAACCAGTTATGGTTAAACTTGGTTCGGTATATACATCCCTACCAGAATCCTATATGTATTGGATCATGAGGTCCATTCGGCATCATTATAGCGAAAAAAGCATCATAATTCGGGATGTATATAGCGAACCAGTTATGGTTAAACTTGGTTCGGTGTATACATCCCTAATAGAATCCTATATGTATTGGATCATGAGGTCCATTCGGTATCACTATAACGAAGCTTGTTGGTTGTGTATTATTTTGAAACTTGCATCCTTAATTATTGGTTGTGTATTATTTTGAAACTTGAATTCTTGTTAGACTTAGAGAGTAAGATCCATTTGGCATGAGTATAGCGAAAAAAAATCATAATTCGGGTTGTATATAGCGAACCAGTCCTGGGTACAACTTCATTAATTAATCTCAGCAAATCCAAAAATACAACTTCATTTGAATATCATATCATACAAGTTCGTTTCACATCATACAAAAACATTTCATACACCAAACTAGTCGATATGGATAGGTTCATCGTTGGTTGCTACATCGTTTGGGAAGATTTTTTGAAACTCCGCTACTTGTTGCGCATATTTATCAATCCACGATTTTGCTTTTGGCAATGAGCAACTATGCCATTGACTTGCTACCGGGGGAATTAAACAACTGTACTTCAACTTCAAAGCTATAAAGTGATTCCCGTATACATGAGCAATCTCTATGAACATGGGATGCACGGTTTGTTCATGTCTCATTGGTAGAAATATGAGACATTGTCTCTTCGAAATGACGACGCACACGCACTTTTAAGTTTTTGCCAAAAGATAGCCACATTCGGGCATGATCATCCATGACTTGGGCATACATGGGCTTGAATAATCGTCCAACATGTGTAGAACAGTGTTTGGAAACCAATCACCAAAGCACTGTGCATAGAATTCAGTATTTTTCGTGACTTATTCAATCAAGTCCGATCTCACCTGTCTCCATCCATCGGGCCCAAATCTGAGGCATTTAGTAGCGCATCTAAACCCATAATTTTTGTCAGCTTCAACCTCATTGATATCTTCTACGCAATCTTTATAAAAGACTGATATCTCATTGATATATTATTTATATGCGGGGGAGTACTTCGGGCACCATGGGGCTGGGCGGGTGAACTCCGTAAAATTAATTTTCTTCTTAGGCCTTGGGACCGCGGGGTGTTCCTTTACTGCTGATTGCCTAGCAAGTTCGAAGCCTGAGGTATCCTTTTAATTGACTTCTCGTGCTTTTGCTCTTTAGCAGTTGGTTTTTGACCTCTCGGGCGACCCTTGCAATGCTTTAGCACGGATGGCTCAAATAACCTAGCGGTTGTGGGACACCCGATATCCTTCAGTTTTCGCAACATGGCCCTTTTCTCATCGATAGTTAACCGTTCCCACCGTTATTTAAAAAGTATCATTTTCGGCTCGTCATTAACCATATGGTACTTCGCTAATTCGGGCACCATTGTTAATTTGCGCCAATGTGCATCAACATCCCCCCCATAGTATTTCCCTACCCTCCATCCGGTAGATGGACAATTCATGAGCGCACGGCAGATCATAGATGTTGCGTGCCATGTGTAGGCACGATTTAACATCCATGCCAACGGTATCATAATTCTTCATCTCCTCAAGAATTAGGTCAATGGAATAATGAGAAACCCGGCTTATGATCTCTCGTAAAATATGAATATTGTGTGAGTGCTTTAATTTTTGCAAAGAATCCTCAAACTCCCTCATGATCTCCGTCACTTGCAACTCAATGTAGTTGTTCATGCTGGAAAAACCTTGTGAAAAGGAAGTTGAGAAATCTCCAAGTACCTCTTCAACTTACCATGTGCTCCTTCACAACGGTTAGTAGTTCGGTTGCCTCGGTGCCTAACCATATTTATCCACGCATGAATGAAGATCTCCCTTAGATTGTACCATGTACACTCTATGTACTGAAGCGTGTTCGAGAACGCAACCCAATCATAGTGAAATAACATCCACTCTTCGTTAAAATCACTCTCAGTGGGGGATTCAACCAAATGCATCCAATCCCTCATGAACTTATTTAATGTATCCTCATCGTTGATCTCTTTCTTAGCATGGAAATCCACATTGCGATGAATGTGGAAGGTACAAACCATTGTTCTCTCCTCAGGGAACACAACCCGTAATGCGTTCATGCACACGGATACTCCCGATCCGTGATACAAACTCTGGGACATGCAAACGGGTCTAATAGGGATTTCAAACGTCCCAACACCCACTGATAGTTCTCCACCTTCTTCGTTGCTAAAAAGTCAAAGGCAATATTGAAAGTCCTACCACACGACGCTATCCCAACCATCTCGAACAAAGGCATCTTATATCGATTGGTCTTGTATGTGCAGTCAACAATGACAACGGACAAAAAACATTTGGCTAGTTGGATTGAGTTTGGATGCACCCAAAAAATGTCTTCCACCTCTATGGTAGACTCATTCATTCTATACCAAATACACGTAATGTTTATCCCCAAGTAACTTCATTAACTATTGCATTGCCGTTCTACCCTCTCGTTCTGAGATCCTTAACTTCCCCTGGGCATTGTAAATTATTTTCATGGTCGAAACATTACTAACATTATGACTTTTAATCGTCGTTAGAATGGAGACCGACTTACACCGCTCAAGGACATCTCTTCAACAATTTTTTTCTACCGAAGTAAGCCGACCCGCATATGCAATCCAACCAACGTTTCCAGCAATGGGTGATTGTGAACGCCGCTAACGACAGACAACATCCACTGTCCATTGTCAATCGAAATGCCCTTCAACAAAAATGGACAGTTGCACTTCCGGGTGTTCGTGTCCCTCTTCTTACCATTTTTCTCTTGGCCACTACCTTCATTCCCAACATTTTTCCCATGATGATCACGGTACTCCCCTCCCCTCTCACAACCAATGTGTAGACGTCCCTTACGCTTTGCAGAAAGTGCATCGGATTTTGTGATGACTAGCACTGTTTTAACCGATTGGTCTTGCTCTTGAGCCTAATCAACTAACTCTTGCCGTGTGGGAAATACCTTATCCGTAAAAAATATCATACTAACATCAACGCCTAAAGAAGCATCATCCTCGTTGGGTATCTCCATATTTGCTAACGAGTCGTCAAATAATACGGAGTTGAAATCCAAGAAGCGATCCAACATAAGTAAAAACATTATGAGTTGATTTTTGTATGTGCGAATCAATATAAGGGTTGAATTACTTGAATGTTTGGATCTAAATGACTTAACTGTATTCCAATTCCATTCGGCATTAATCTGCCGAAATTATTAGAGTATTTCGAGGTAACTATCCTGAGTCAGTATGGGTTTATTTGGGGTAACTATCGCGAATTAAACTCAATAATTTGGCATATATATGCCGAATAATATAAGGATAATCGGGGTGATTATACCGAATTGACCTACTTTGGAAAAAAATATAAGTTTGGTTCGGGATGGTTATCCCGAAATTGGGACTTCATTCGGGGCCTCGATCCCGAATCACTGAACAATAGCCGCACGATTTTTGATTTTTTTTATTTATTCAATCCCTTAGAATATACAAATATATATATATATAATGGGACCCAAAGTTTAGCTCATAAATGTCATTTGTGGAGTTTTCATTTGCTTTGAATGTGTTGTCATTGTCTTCGGTTGGATTATCTATTGGTATTTGTGTATTTACCAATAAAACCCTAGTTTAATAATGTAGTTGAAAATGGTTGGTGTGTTGAGGGACAAAAAATTCAATAAGTTTGTGGGGACCAATGGAAGAAAACTTTAATAATGTCGAAGATGATTGGTAGAAGGAAGGTTGGATTAATGGAGACAAAGTTGTCTTGTGTTTTGTGAAGAAGACAAAAGGTACGATTTGGAGTGTAGTGGGTAGAGAGAGATAATGTGTGGGGTTTTGTATTGAAATAATTGTGAAAAAAAATATATATACAATGTGGTGGCCCTTAGCAAAAAACATATTTTTTGTCGCGTGGTATTTTGTAGGAATAAATGTGGTGCCCTTAGAAACTCCCTTATACTATAGTTGGTGTTGTGAAATGTTATAACAATATGAAGCAGGGTTGATTTATTATGTTTATAAATATAGTTCAATTAGGTAGGATTGCGTATATCCCGCAACAGAAAATGAGAAAATGGGAAGTGATTGTCTAATTGGTCATACTTTGTTTTCGAATGGTTCGACCTTTTGAGCTTTAGTAAAAGAATAGGTAATCAAGTGATTCAAATCTTGACCTATATAATACTTTATATGTAAATTAATCTATTCGAGATTCCGTTTAAAAAAAATACATTTGTTCTTTTCCCCAACTAATTTGTTTGTGTAGGGATGGTATATTTTGTGGGGCCGTTAAAGTGGGCTACAACTTTACACAACTTAACAATAAAAGTGGGTTACAAGTGTACACAACTTAATCACAAGTGGGATACAAATGGACACAATTCAACCACAAATAACTCTACATTCTCACACAAAAGGAAGAAGAGCCAAATGTTTACATAAAAAAGGTAATTTTACAGTTTGATCCCTGATAATTTTCATATTATACCTTTGGTCTCATTTCGGATGAAATCCATCCTGTCAACTTTGTTGACCGTTAAATGACATTTATTTTTTGTTTAAACCCAAAATTACACCAATAAATAACAAAAGGAATGACTTACCTCTCACAATCATTAATAACTTTTAATTGCACATATAAATTGATATGAATGAAATTAAAATCATATTAAAATATATTTAAAAAATATATAAATACATATATATATAAATACTACAATGTTCCCATATTATTATTTTCTGTATTTTTATTTTTGAAAAATAAATCATTATTATAAACATATCACACCAAAATGGCTTATATTTTTAATTTTCTACTTATTAAAAATCATGCATGAAACAACTTGATTAATCTATTAATTAATTAAGGTACAATATTAAACCAATTTTTTTAATTATAAATATATTTTTTTATTAAAGTTGTATTCTTAAAAAGTAAATGATTATAAAAAATAATTATAGAGCAATTTTTGTCAAAACTTCTGTTTTAGAAGTTTAAAAATCATTATTTTAAAAATGTAAAAAACAAAATTCTGTATAGTTTTTATTTATAAAAATAGAAGCTTTCAGTTTTATTCTTTTATTTTTTTCGTACATAGTTTCGCTTTAGAACGGGAAGGTAAAAAAATCAGGAAAACGTTTTAAAGTGTTTAGCATTGTTATAATTAAAACATTTTTCTTGGTCTTTCTATGGATTAACAAAAAAACGCGTCTTGTATATTTGTTTTTCATTTGTAGTTGTGGGTGGTAAAATCCCATTAGTATTTGTTCAACATGATTAAAACCAAGAAGAATATAAACATTCACAATCATACAGAAGACTAATATGTATGTGGTTCAGCAATTGGTCTATGACAACGGGGTGTTAGTCTCGCTTTATTGATTGTCTCTTGATAATAAAGATAACATGCCCCCTTTTCCCGACGTGGGGGTTATATTTATAGAGAAAAGAAAGAGGTTGAGTCTCGTGGGACTCCTTGACCTTAGATAGTTATCTAGAACTAATCGATTGTATCTAATTTCGAGATTTTTGTTGACCGGCTTCAACCATCCTTATCCTTTTAAAGTGATATCGTTGATAGGATTAAATGGCGTATGTTGTCACACCCCGCCTAATTCTGGCGTCGGCCGCCACCAAAACTATGCCGGGCGTGAGTAAATAATTACCATTCTTAGCATGAGACATATATGAGACATAAATAAACCAGTCCATAAGATACATAATTGAATCAAACTCAAATGCTCATAAACCACTAAGCAATAAAAGATCCATCACATGCTAACTCCAATAACCCATTCTCCAATAATGATTAAAAAAAATCTGAAATAATCCCAAAATAAATTCTCTAAATAAATTTGGAACCGAATGGCCCAATAAAACTCAAATGAAGTCTCATAATTAAATACGACTGGAAAAGAAAGTCTAACTAAACTATGCCATAAAATGAATAACTCCAGCTGCACCTCCAAATGATAACTCCGATAAACTTATGCAGCTTCTCCAATTCTAATCCTGAAAAAGATTAGTCAACGCATGGGTCAGAGCCAAAGCCCCGAGAAAGAATACACACTACTCCCCTCAAATAGGATCCTTGAGTCCAGACAGTAGCATTATACGTAATAAATATCACAATAAAATATTTTAAATTAAACGGGATAATTAGACGCGATAATTATAAATCACTAACTACCCATAGAAATTCCATTTATAAAGGCACACCAATATAATTTTAAATTCCCCAAGTTCCACGATGTTATTTTAATTAAATTAACCAACTTTTATTATAGTTCTCATTTTTATTAAAGTGTCACACTTCCCTTTGTCAATCGCCCTCTGAACCGTTTAAACTGTCGGTCCCTACACATGACAAGGTTTCACATATGACACGATATAAATCGCCCTCTGGCCCGTTTAAACTGTCGGCCCCGACACATTATGTCGCCACAAATTTTAATACCCGTTTTTGTCTTAGGCATTAATTCTCAATTTCTCAATTTGTAATCACCCCACCCTTTTAATCGATGTGAGATCCTCAAAATACCCCTTAGTCCCATACCTAAGGGTCCCCAAGTTATCAGTACGTCCTAACCTATGTATAGGAGGATTTTCTAACATAAATCTTAACTTAGTCTCGTACTTAGACTACCGTAACGACGATAAAGTAATAAAAATCAGCCCAGCCCTGACATAATAAAACCGTGATAATCTACCCTCACTAGTCCCATACCTAGAAGGCGTAAATCATTAAAAGGCCTACCCACTAGTCCCATACCTAGAAGTCATCCTAAAATATAGGGAGAACAATAATACCCAACAACCCGTCGTCACAATGATATTTAATAATACCAACAAGTCACACAAATATGCATAATAAATCAATGTTCCAAACTACGCATGCTATTCCAATTCAATTAAATTATCACAACGTCCAAAAATTCCCTAATAATCTCATTTAATTATTTTTAAATTAAATATACCAAGTTTTCATCATATATACCTCAAAAAACCAAATTTTATTATCTCTACATGTATTACATGAGTTATACGCACCCAAAAATCATTTATTTTAAAGCTAGGGTTTTTCTACATGCAACCTACACCAATAAAACCCAAAATCACTCATGAATCCTATGTACTCAAGGGTTATAAATATTATTCAGATTAAAAGATTTAATAAAAACAACCCCATAATTAATGCCCACTTTTTCTAATTAAGTTACTAATTATTTTTAAGAAAACATGTAATTAAGTGTTTAGGTGACACTTAAAACGCATAATACTACACGAAAAGAATCGAGTATTCATGCCTGTGAAGATCATGTTGAAAATCTGATTAGAAATCTGGATTCCTCTAAAAAATTAGCAAAAGAGTGTTCTTGAACGATCTTGATTAAACCCCAATTAAGCCTTCAAAAACTTGTGCCAAAACTTGTGACAAAAACTTGATTTTGTTGAAGGTTGATGATTATGAGTGAGAGGAAAAATATTTGAAAGTGTTCTCTGGTGAAAAACTGGAGAAAAAGTGATTATGAGAAGTCCCCCTACGGATTAACAAGGTTATATAGTGATTAGGAGTCCTAATCCTACACAAACTCTAATAAAAAATAACTTCAGCGCACATTTTCTGAAGGCATCGATCGATCGATGACCAGGCGTCGATCGATCGATCGCTCAGAAAAACTGACAGTTTTGCTTAAAAAATATAAGGGACAAATATTTCAAAAATTCATATAAAAATCATTTTAATTCCGATTTCAATTCCGCCTGAAGTTTTATTCTTATAAAATCATAATCAACATATTTAGCCAATAAAAAATTTTAAATTCAAAATTTTATTTTTCCCCAAAATTCCAATTAATTAATTAAAATAATGATTAAAAATACGGGGTGTTACATACTTTCCCACTAGCAAAGAATTTCGTCCTCGAAATTAGACGAAGCATACTCATCAACGCGTAAATCTCGTATAAGGAATAAGGCTCACATATGTCTACCCGTAGAATACCATAATTGGGCGCCCATACACCCAATTCTACGCGCACCTACCCCACGAGCAACAAAATAATATATATTGCCTATATGCATACACATAACTATGAAAATAACGGCTTACCACACGCTCTCATAAATCCACCACTCGATCCTATATTCGAAAGTCATCAAAATGCTAACGTCCTCAAATTAAATCTCAACATAAAAAATCAATACATAGGATACCTAACATCTGTACTAAAATTTCCAAAATAATTATCGTCTCCAAAATCCATTTTAAGGATCCCCACATCAAGCTTACTAATTCTAAACTCAATGCCTACAACGTCCTTAACTCAAAACTTCACATCTCCAAGAAATACATCTAACACGTATGCTAGACCCTCTACTTTAAGAAGTACGAATCAACAAATAGAATCAAAGATCGGCAACGCAGAAGCTGAACGGACTCATAACCTACGAGACCTAAGACCATTCTCTGATACCATCTGTCACACCCCGCCTAATTCTGGCGTAGACCGCCACCAAAACTATGCCGGACGTGAGTAAATAATTACCATTCTTAGCATGAGACAAATATGAGACATAAATAAACCAGTCCATAAGATACATAATTGAATCAAACTCAAATGCTCATAAACCACTAAGCGATAAAAGATCCATCACATGCTAGCTCCAATAACCCATTCTCCAATAATGATTAAAAAAAATCTGAAATAATCCCAAAATAAATCCTCTAAATAAATTTGGAACCGAATGGCCCAATAAAACTCAAATGAAGTCTCATAATTAAATACGACTGGAAAATAAAGTCTAACTAAACTATGCGAACCTTGTTCCTGTTAGAGAAGTAGACTGATAAGCACCCAAAAATGTTTAAATAAAACTCCAAATAGACGATTTTTAATTGCTAAGTCTCTATGAAATGGGTCTTATGCGCATATATGTTTATTTTGTAGGTCAAATGCCTCTTGCGGAGTTTAAAGCATTAAATCAAGGCAAAATGTGGCAAAGATGCAGTTAAACCACTCTAACCTATCTCATAACTTATACCTTGTTCCGTACCAATTACCCAAACCTTAACTAAGCCCTATCCACCCCTAGCCTATCCTATACATGCTCACTATGTGTGTGGGGTATTATATATATTTTATTTAGGTCGTGTCAATTTTTTAGTCCTTTTTATTTTATTTTATTTTAGAGTCTTTATTTTATTTTAGTATTTTATATTACGCGTGTGTCTTTAAGTCCGTGTATTTTATTTTAGTATTTTATATTACGCGTGTGTCTTTAAGTCCGTGTCTGTTCATATTATAGGTGTCCATTTTATGAAAATTTTAGTTATTTTTTTTTAAAAAATTTTATTAGTTTACTTTTATTTTATTTTATTTTATTTTATTTTATTTTGAGTCTTTTATTAATAGGTTAGGATTTTATTTTTTTAGTTTTAATAGATTTTAATTTGTAACTTTATTAATTTTATTAGTTTTATTTTTTTAATTAAGTAATGTTATTTTTTAGTACAAATCTAAACACACACACACTAACCACCCCACGCACCCTAAACCTCTCCTACACACAAACACCCCTCACACCTAATCCAATAACCCAAAATTCCCATCAACACTATTCAGCATCTTACACTACCCATACTCTCTCTCACTCATAAACCTCCGTAACCCAAAACTAAAATTCACTCCGAAATCCAAACATCGAACCTGCTACCCAAACACTGCTATTTAACCAGAGACACCTGCTCATTCCCATACAATTCCGGCTTAACCCATCAAGCAGCCCCGACCTGCAACCAAAATCCCGGAGCTAAACCCGTGCTCCTGTCCCCGAACCACCTGCCTTACCATCGGAATCACGCACCTTCAGTTGGTTTCCTTCTCTAACCTACCTACCACCCTTATCTCTCCCCAAACTCCGGCCAGCTATCCTCTATACCCGACATCGTCCCGACTCGCCATAACCCAATTCAACATCTCCTACCCATCCTTCAAAACCTACCCACACAACCCAAACTCCCGTGACCCTAAGCTGCCACATACCCGATTCACTCTCATACCATAAACCACCTGCCAATCCCAGGCTAAAACCCACATGTTATAACTGTCTACTATTTTTCCCATATTACCCCAACACCTCATACCCCACTTGCACACTTACCATTCCTAAATTACCCTCACCCTAATTACCTCAAATGCCAATTTTAACCCACAAACACTTATCATTTATATCATACCTCTGACCACATGCATCTTCCTATAAAACTAATAGGAGACTCATTTAAAAAGAAAGGTAGGTTTTAGAGAAGAATGGAGAGAGAAACACCTTTGTAAATATTTTTTATTTTTTTTATGAAATTTGTGAGAATTAAATATCGAGGGATTGAATTGTATTGATGAGGATAGAGTTCAATTTGGCAAATTCAATGAGACTTGTTTGAATATTTGTTCTCTTTCTCTACTCTTAAATTATAATGCTTTTGATTATTTGTTTATCATTTTTCATATTATGTTACGCTAAAAATCCCTTTACAAAGGGTGGGATGAATCATTATTTTATGTTCTTGTAATTAATTAGTTCGATTATTTGAAATTCCATTTGAATGTTAATTTTGATCCTTCACCTTTCAATTTACCCCTTAATAGAGGGTAAATAATTTTCGAGAGAAAATCAAAATTCGAGATATAATACTCATTTTAGAATCGAACTAGAGATAGGAGTTTCTCAAGTGTGGTATTATTCCTTGAAATTCTACTCTAAACTTTATTTTCTATGATTTATATGAATTTTGTTGAATCAATCTTAGCGGGTGATTTATTAAAAAGAGTGTAAATCTATTTTCTACAGTTGTAGGCGTTTGAATTTAACTTTCTAAAAGGTTAGTGTTAAGATTGCATTTGTGACAAGAGTTGACTTGTAATTATAGTTTATAATTAAAATTGACAGCGAAATCTGGTGTTGACATTTGCCGCTCCCACACGAAGACACGTGTACAATTTTAATGACACATGTTAGTTAAACAATTAAGTTATACGTAGGGAGAGGAATCGGCAACCCGGTTGGACGTATTGAATGAGAGAAAAAGAAGAGTCATCATTTACTCACATCACACTGCAGAATATGGAAGTAAGAGACGATGAGGAGTTTCCTCATTCACTGTCATGATAAATAGAGAGAGAGCTTATCAATATGCCAACTGTTTTTAATGATGGAATCTTTACATCTAAAATCTTAGCTACAATCTCGTGCCTCTTGAAGATCCCCACCTCTCCCCTTCACATAATAGCAATACCCCCTCCCAAAACCAAAACCAATAACCATAAACGAAATAAGAAAAAAAGTTAAACCCTAGAAGGCGCTTTCGTGAGGAGAGAGAAACAAGATTATCTCTATCTTATCTCAAACCTCTCTGATCCCTTCCTAATCTAGGTACACTTTTTGTTTTAATCGCATCTATTGTGAAAGATTTAAATGTTTGATTGTTTTTATTTTTATTTTTATTTTTATTTTGATTTTTTATTTTATTTTTGGGAGTTGTACACATATCGTCAAACTTTCACAAACATAGCTGGAAGGAAAATCAACAAAGCTCTGAAAATCCAGCGATTTGTGACTCCATTGACTTTGCAAAGGAAGCGAGCTAGAATTTTTGATAAGAAGTAGAGGATCGCGAAGGCTAAATCAGAGGTAGCTGATTACCAGAAGCTTCTCGCCAGTAGGTTGAAGGAGCAGAGGGAAAGGCATAGTGAGAGTTTGGCGAAGAAAAGGTCCAGACTCTCTGTAGCATCCATGCCATCTATTGATGCTTAGGTCATTGAGTGTTGTTTTTTTTTGGCTGTTGTGAAATTAGTACTGAATATAGTAATATGTTGAGATTTTGATTGTGCTCATTTTGACTACGCACCAAGTACCTTTGCTCTCTACTCGCAAGTGTTTGAGATTTTAGTTAAATTATTTTTAATAATGGGATGTGGAGTTGTTTCTTCTAAAAATGGTATGGTCCATGTTGATAGCAATAGGGGTGGCAATTCATGTATTTGAGTTGTATTTCGGACTGATACGACACGACACGATAAGAGTTTTTCGAAAACGAATACGACAAGACACAAATTCGTATTTTTTTAGTTGACACGAACACGACTCAAATAAAAATGACATAACATGACAAGAATTGTACGATTTCTTAAGATTTCAAGCTAAATTAAACATAAATAAATACGATAACCCGAATAAAAACACGATTAACATGACAAGACACGATAACATGACTCATAATTTTGACATGAACATGAAACGATATGAATTTGTGTAAAAAAATCCAACACGAACACGACACGAACATGACATATCATGTCAATTTCGAGTCAATTTCGTGTCGTATTTTCGTGTCATTTCTAAAATTGTCACCCCTGAGTAGTAGGCTCATTCCCATATCAAATTATGCTTTCTCCCCAAATCTTTGTTTCAAATTCGATCTACATTCACTGACAGAGCTTTCCGGTAATACAAGTTCCATTTATTTTCTTTTATGAAATTTATTTATTGGTTTGCATGTTTTTTTCTATTTGACATTTTTAATTTGTTTTGTACTTTGTTCTACGCTCTTATTTATATTCTTCAAAGAATATAATGACTTATATTTGATGATTTTTATGGATTGGTTATTCATTGTAGATAAACTGGGATATATAAACGCAATTCCTAATTTCAAGTATGCAAAGATAAACACATTTTTTTATATAATTAATACATATCATTAGATATGGAAAAAGATTGGTCAATGTGTCAAACACATTTGATTTTAAAGAATCCCATTAAATGAGTCTTTGTTGTTATTTCTTTTTTCCTTCAACTTTTGCATTTTCTGATGTGTTGGCCTTTAATGTCAACATAATCAAATATTTATACACACACACACACTAATGATGACAGTTGGGTTTTATTTTACTCTATTTGTGTTTCAATTGAAGCAAAACATTACATGCTAGGGAAGCAACTCATCCTTATTGGAATTTATGTTTTTAAAAAGTTTTGCCTTGAGTTTCACCTATTCCAACAAAAATGAATTGAAAATAACAACTTAGTATTCATAATGTTATATATGCAAATGAACAGAAATGATACATTACTTATAATTCAACCATTGTTTGCCATTCTAATACAAAATTAACATATGGTTGTTAGTCTCAATGGAGGAACAAATTTATGTGTTTTCACCAATAGTAGACTGTGTCACAATTTTGTGATAAATTAAAAATAATTCTATTACTCAAAACCACACATCACCCGCGCATCGCGCGGACTGCATGCTAGTTTCAATACTAACTTGAGAGATTTCAAATGAGTGAATTAATCAATTAGAATAACTAGAGTATGTGGTGTAGTCTCATTCTTTGATTGTTCTCACATTTATTTACCTCACTTTATCTCTAATTTTAGCGTTTGAATTTGTGTGTTTGATTCTGTTCATTTTTTTAGTCACTTAGTTACTTGATATCATTATCCCTCGAAAATTATTTTAATATAAAAAATTCCATAAAAAATAGAAAACAAAGAAAAAGTAAAAAAAATCAAAGAAGAAAAATAGCTATAGAAATTGGATTACATCTATTTTCTTGTGTTTCACTCCATTAGGTTGGATTGATACCCTTACTTACCTCTATGCTAGTTGTTGATGTCTAAAAATGAACTAACTCTAAGTGTATAATCACAGATAAAAATAAGAGAAGTAACTCAAATCACACACACAAGAGACAAGATTTTTAGAGTGGTTCAACTGTAAAATAGCCTACGTCCGATGTTGTTGTTATTCAGTAGGGTTTACAATAGCTCAATATGGTGTGCATATGAGTGATTCGAGTTGTCCCTTGAGCTAAGGGAGCAGTTTATATTTATAAGGGTGACAAACCCTAGAGATGGAGCGCCTTTATATTGCCAGGCATTTACATCCGTGTACAATAAGTAAAATTCTTGGAATTGAGTGCTGGTTGGAGTCCTATCCGAGTAGCTATTGGTATTCCTATTGGTCGGCCTTTTGGAGTTGGTTGGCCTTCCAGCCGACTAAGTATCTCTAAGCCGATCGAGTGGAGTATACGATTCGTTCAATTAATCATTTTATTCCCATTTCTCGAGGCAACCTATAAATAGGTACAGAGTTTCCCTCTTTTCTTTCTACCTCAAATCTTCTGAACTTTAGCTATCTTTTTGCCTTCAAGTTTTTTCTTTGCGATTATTTGCTGCCACTTTCTTCTTCGGTTTTTCGCCATCTACTTTGACTCCCTGTAAGCCTTCTCTTCTCTTTCTTCTATTTTATTATCTTTTTTCTATTTTTTCACCATGGTTCACATTGTAAATGAGAGCTCTTTAGATGGGTTGAGAGAAAAGAGGAAAATCCCATCTTGGGTAGACTTATAATTACCCCAGGGTCCCATAGACGTTACCTAACCACATACATCATGCTCTCGTGTGTGTGGATAATTTATCTATTTTGTTCAACTAATATTGTTGAATCATAATCAGTAGGATTTTACCACCAATAATTGGCATCGTATGTGGAAAATAATATTTTCTATTCAACCTTACCAACTAATAATGATCATGTCTCATCCACACAGTAAGCATGTGTCATCTCATGGGGATCATCAAGACGATCATGATGAGAAAATCCCACCCAATATCATATTTGTGAGCATAACCAATCAAAGTCGCAATACTCACAGCTCTCGCTATCATCCACGAGAAGAGAAAACAATGGAAAGCAATAATCTACCATGATCAAATCAGATATTTCTACTTATGAGAAACGTCTTCGCGAGCAGGAGGCTTCCACGCACCACCAACAAGAAGAAAATTCTCACCTCGAACGTTGTTTAGAAAGTATGGAATAAGAAGCCTAGAGGGACAAGCAGAGTTTTAATACCCCGTATTTTTGAAAGATTTTATTTTAATTATGGAACTAGGATTAATTAATTTAAATGGAGAGAATTTATTTATAATTAATTCGGATTTAAATTAAATAATTACTAGGGTGACAAGAGTTAGTATTCATTGTTGATAATTATGTTGAATAATACTTAGTGAGTAAAGTAATATACAATTGTGAAAATATATTAAAATTGTCGTGAGTGAAATATATGACAGTTATAGAAATTAAGTTGGGACGCACGTGTGAGTCGTGTCAGGACTAAATTAATAGAATAAAAAGTAAAATATTTATAAGTCTCTCATATGGTCGTTTCGAGTGCATCTTTGAGTCCGAAAGTGTCGAGATAGTCAGAAAAGTCTACCCAGGGGCTTAGTTTGGGTTCCGGAGCAGTTTTAGGCCGAATCGGCACCCCGGAAGGGTATTTTGGTAAATTGTATTTTTAGAGTAAATTAAAGGACGAAAATTAGAGAAATAAAAGATCTCCGATGTGGGTTAGATTAGGTTATTTTTCATGAGAAAAAAGTTAGACACAGAGAGAGACCAAAAAGACAGAAAGAGGAAGAAAAATCTAAGTAAGAGTCACCAAAAGTGCACCTTTTCCACCACCGTGGCCACCATCACGTAGATCGGAGAACGAGGGTCGCAACTATACCAACAACATCAAAGGATCAGACCATCTTTCGTAAGGCAAGTGTTTGAATCTTGCTCTTTTAGCATTAAATGTGTTCATGTTAGTGTAGGTAATGAAATCCCCTTAAATTGCATGTGATTTGATGAAGAATTCATGATTAAAAGATATATTAAGGTTAAATTGATACCAAGTTAAATGGTCCTTGTAATTTGAAGTTTAATTACGAATTTATGTTGATAATTACTGAGTAAATTCGAGATTAAATAGGGTTAATTGGAAATCTTATGGAATAGGGTTTTATGAATCTGAAATTTAGGAATTTTTGGTTTGTGGATTAATTAATCATGAATTGATGTGTTTAAGATGTTAGAAACCATCCTTTTATGTGGGAAAAATGAGTTGGAATTGAATGGAAGGAGTTTGGGACTGATTTATAGAGGTTTTAGGACTGTTTATGGATGAAAAACGTAGCAGGTGCAGGTTGGGGAGAAACTACTCAATCTCGTCCAAACGAGATGGAGCTTGGTTCGAATGAGAACCCATGTCGCACGATATGTCATTCTAACGACATGCTATCTTGTTAAGACGAGATAGCTTCTGGTTCAAACGACAAGTCCAGTTTTTGGGAAATTTTCTTCTGTTTCAAATTTGGGTAGCAGGTTTATTTGAAGTGATGATCACTAGTAAAGTTGGGATTCAGGCTCGAACAGAATTATAGAGTAATAAGATGGGTTTGATATTTTATGATAATTGGAGCGACGAGTTATCTCTAAGTTATGAGCGAGAGAGTATTCGTAATCTAGTATGGGTAATGCAACTAGTAATGAGAGATACTACGTATAAGTTAAAAATTCGGGCTATGTGTATACCTAATGAACTTGATAGGTTGCGCTATAATGATATGTATTATGTGTATGACATACCTACCATACTTGCTATCACGGGAGGTTGGGAAAAGGGGACATTCCTATCTTGAGGAGCCTTTGAGGGGATATTTGAGTGGTACCTCAAGGGCATGGAACCTAGGTACGGATTATCTGATAATGATAGCGTTGACGGCTATACGGGTGATTAGGTATGTGCGTAGCGCATAGGCTTGTAACCATGTTCGCCTCCAATATGTGTGATTTGTAAATTTATGGTTCGTGGAAGATTTTGAACCCATTGTCCTTATTCAGTGCAAGATGTACCGGGACTTGATAGCAGAGTATGAGGGCATAGTAACTAAGTCTAGAGGTGCCTTTTTAGTATATATAATATATAGTGATGTGTGTGTGTGTATATATATATACTTGTAGTGATACTTGATATGTGAAAGTATGTGGATAAGATATATAATGATGAAAATCTCTAAATAACTTAAGTAAGCGAGCACTTAATGTGATTTATAAATACTTCCCAAATTGAGATAACAGTAATGAAAACATTTAATATGGTGTTGTATGAAAAAATGCGGGTTAGTATTGTCGGTAGTGATTAAAAGGATTTTGTATATATTCTAGTTAGATGATAGAATAATTAGAATGGGTTTAGAGGTGCATTAGGCGTGCACATTAGTTGAGAGGTGAGAATCTCAAGTGAGTGTTTGAAAAGCTAACATGCGCATACTATTTACTTTACTGCAATATTTAAATACTTGTTAAATTTTTTAAATATTTTACACTCGGGTTCTGACCTGTCTCTTGCAAATCTCTTCTCATTTGTCAAATTATTTTAGGTGCCCAGCCATAGGGACACCAAGCATAGGAGTTCCATTCATTTGACGTGTTGTAGCTGTTGTGGAAGTTACAAGACTTCGGTTGTAGACGCCTCCATTCCGAGCTATTTACTTCTTTTAGGGCATGTTGCCCCTTTCTATTAGACAGTCAGAGATTTATGGATTTATTCATTTATTTAGTTAAGTGGTTTGATTATTTCGGTTAGATTATTGTACTTGATACTTAGACTGGATGTGTTTACTGCAGTTGCATTTATTATTTCAGTCATTTCCTTTCATATGATTTTGGTTTGGATGGTGATTGTTAATTATTCGTTAATTTGGTTTTACATTAATTAAAAGATAAAATTTGGCCATTAAACTTTTTAACTATTAGGTGGTTGGTATTTTAATAAAAGTTTTCGACAATGATGCATATTCTTAGCCAACTGGATATTATGATTTAATTTAATAAAGAACTGATCATTTAATTAGGCAGGGTGTCACAGGTGGTATCAGAGCATTAGGTTCTAGAGTCCTTTAGGATCTGTACGGCTTACTATGCTTCCAGTGTAGTTTTCTTTGATATAGAGCCCTATATTTAGGACTGTTGTATTCTTTAATGGTGCATTTTACGTCTTCAGCTATTTGATATATTTATTATGAACTTATAAAGCTTCTCTCTCATTTCAGATGCCTCCCAGACGTGCTCATCGAGCTCCTAGGGAGCCCCAACCCGATCCCCAGACAACTCCGGTTCAGGGCACGATGAATGCAGCGAAAGTTGCCGCTATGGTAGCACATGCGGCAAATGCAGCTTTGGCTGTGATACAACAGGCCCCACCCCAGGCACCAGTGGTGGCCCCAGCTCATGCATTCCTTTCTTATTGGGAGCGAGTCGGGGATGCCTTCCACAAGGCATAACCTCCGAAGTTCGCAGGGAGTTCAAATGTTGTAATGGCTAGCCAGTGGAAGAATGACATTTAGCGGCACTTGAGGATGTACGAGTGCACTGAGGTTCAGAGGCACATACTAGTTACATTTAAGCTAGAGGGAGAGACACTACAGTGGTGGGAGTCTATTACCACTGCTGAGGAGAGAGACAACATGACTATCAGGGACTTCTGGTAGCGGTTCGATCGCAAATATTTCCCCTCCGCCGTTTAGACTGAGATGACGCAAAAGTTACTGAACCTCACCCAGGAAGGGAAGATAGTTTCCGATATGAGGAAGAGTTCACGAACCTGCTGTATATAGTGCCAGATGAGGTACCTACGGAGGAGAAGAATATTAGGATGTTTATGGACGGTTTGACATGGAGGATTCTCCAGCATCTGTTGGGAAATCATTCGTTGGCTTCGTATTCTGATGTGGTTAATGCTGCCCTACTACACTGTCAGGATCACCGCTTCCATCTAAAGGTAAGCACATGAGTGGGGGAGTCTAGCCACCAGGTTTGGACAAGAGGTAATGGTGCCAGTGGGGCACAATTAGCCCAGGGTCAGTAGCGACAGGGTGAGCAGAGTTCCCATCAGGGGGACCCTGCTAAGAGGTTCAAATCAGGTGATGACAGGTAGGGGCAGGGAGGTTTTAGGCAGGGCCATCAGGGCTAGCCTGGCCAACAGAGACAATAGCGCTTTCAGTAGGGCAAGCAGGGACAAGGGAGGGGTGGTAACTACCATCAGGGACGAGGGTAGTAGGGGCAGAGGGGAGGACACTTTCCAGGGAGATGCTTTATTTGTGGCAACACTGGCCATAAACGTCATGATTGTCCTCAAAAGAGTAGAGCCCCGCAGCACTAGCAGCAGGGCACTCGTCATGAGCCCTAACGACAGATATTTCCATCCGCCCTTCCAGCGCCACCGTAGATACCAGGCTTGCTGGCCATTCCAGTCCAGTAGGGATAGCTATAGTATGGACGTGTTTACAACATCCACCAGACCGTAGTCCCCCAGGCTCCACCCGCGATTGAGGGTACGTTTTCTATCCGGAGGACTTTGGGACAAATATTATTTGACACGGGGGCATCACATAGTTTCATTTCCACTAGTTTTGCATGATCCACGGTGTTATTAGACACGTCATAGAGCACAGTTACTAGTGTAGATTCACCGTTGGGCTATGGGTCATTGATTTTCTTTATATGTCCGGGAGAGATTGTTATTACCGACATATATGCTTCTCATAGATATGCACGAGTATTATGCGATTATCGAGATGGATTGGCTAGCTATGTATAGGGCCATGATTGATTGCAATAGTCGTAGTATTGTGTTATCCATACTGAGTCAGGTGATGTTTTTGGTGGCGATGTCTCGCCCGGAGGGGGGTTCATCCACCCATTTATATTATATAGAGGAGGATACCTCTATGGGGGTGGGGATACCACTTGATTCTATTTCGGTTGTTCTTGAGTTCGTTGATGTATTTCATGGCATACCAGGATTACCGCCCAATAGGGAGATAGAGTTTGTCAGAGATTTGGAGCCAAGCACCTTATCGATAGCCCGTGCACCTTACCGTAGGGCTCCGGTGGAGATAAGGGAGCTACGGGATCAGATCAAGCAGTTGTTCGGTCAGGGTTTTAACCGAAGAAGTACCTCGCCCTGGGGTGCTCCCGTACTATTCGTAAAGAAGAGAGATGGGTCGTTACGATTGTGTGTGGACTATCGAAAGTTGAATAAGGTCATGGTACGAAATAAGTATATGTTGCCCCGAATCAATGACCTATTCGACCAACTGAGGGGTGCTTACTACTTATCTAAGATTGACTTGAGTTCAGGTTACCATCAGTTATGTATCAGAGAGTAGGACGTTCCTAAGACTGCCTTGTTGACGCGATATAGATCCTATGAGTTCAGGGTTATGCCATTTGGGCTAACCAATGCACCGGCTGTATTAATAGACTTGATGAACAGGATATTCAGAGAGTTCTTAGATCAGGTTGTCATTGTCTTTATTGATGACAACCTGATTTACTCCAGGACTAAGGAGGAGCATGCCGAGCATTTGAGACTGGTTTTGCAGACGCTACGTGAGCACTAATTGTATGCGAAATATGAGAAGTATGGGTTCCGAATGAGAGAGGTTCAGTTTTTGGGGCACATTATTTCTGAAGGTGGGATATCCTTAGGTACGGGGAAGGTGTCAGCGGTGAGGGAGTGGGGACAACCCACGATGCCGACAGAGATAAGTAGTGTCTTAGGATTGACGAGATACTACATGCAATTTATTCGGGGCTTCTCGAAGATAGCGGGTCCTTTAACAAATTTGACTCGCAAAGGGGTGCCATTTATATGGGATGATGCCTGCCTGTTGGCTTTTGATGAGCTGAAGGACAAGCTGAAATTAACACTAGTTCTAGCACTACCCAGGCCGGAAGTGGAATACCTGGTTTATAGTGATGCATCCTTACTTGGACTTGGGGGTGTGCTTTAGCAAGAGGATAAGGCTATAGTTTATGCCTCCCATAAGCTTAAGCCTCACTAGAGGAGTTACCCCACCCACGACTTGGAGTTAGCGGCAGTAGTGTTTGCATTGCGGATATGGAGACATTATCTCTTGGGGGAGAGATTTCGCATGTTCACATATAAAAAGTCACTGTAGTATCTGTTCACGCAGCTGGAGTTGAAGATGTGTTAATGGAGGTGGCTTGAATTTGTAAAGTATTATCAGTTCGATTGTTTGCTGCCTCCATTATGCTTATGATCCTTCCTCTCCGACCTACCTTCAGCTTTAGTTTCTGCTTTTGCCTCAACATTCTTCTTCGCAGTCATAGCTTCTTGGGCATTCATAATTTTGGCTGCTTTCACCATCAACTCTGTCATGGATTTGCGGGGATCTTTAGCCAAGGTATAATACATCTTATTCGAGAAAAGACCACTCATTAGAGCTGGAATGGATGTCTTCTCTTCGTAGTCGATTACCTCTAGTTTCTCATTGTTAAAACGAGCGATGTAGTCCGTGGTGCTTTATCCTACTTTTCGCCTTACGCTCAACAAATGGGCTACCCTCTTGACTGGCTTTGCACAAAAATAAAAATTCCCTATAAAGAGCTCGGTCAACTGATGGAAAGTTGCGATTTACCCCCGAGAAAGGATGTTATACCATATTTGAGGAGATCCAGTGATGGTTCCTGAGAACGCCCTGCACCTCATCTCATCTGGGACCGCATAAATATCCGCAGTAGCTTAGTACTGTTCTATGTGGAGAACGGGATCAGTCTTCCTATCGTACTTCGGCATGACTACAGGAGACTTAAACTTTGAGGGTGTGGGAAAGTCCACAATTTCTTGTATAAAAGGATATCCTTTGATAAAGGTTCTTTGGATAGGGTTTATGGCCTTAGCTATTTTCCCTAACCTATCTTCCAACCTCTAAATGGAGCCCTTCCATGCATTATTTCCAGCATCTGATCTATTTGCCCGAGCAACGGATCACACTGAATTCTCCTCTTGGGATCTTTCTGTACGAGATGCGGGGCACTATTGGGCACAACCATCCCTTAGAAAATTTGGTCGTTGAGAATTTCTCGACGTAATCCGAGGAGGGTTTCTATTCCTCCTAAGGCCCAAACAGTTAAAGGGGGAGACTATGCTCAACCTCTCCAGAGCGCTTGTTCATTTTGGAGTTAAAGTAATATCTTCTTGAGAGCCCATAGCTCTTATAGGGGATGTCCGACCGAGCTGATAGGAGGGATCACTGGACCTCTCAATATGATGGAAGTCGGTATGTCTGGACTGGGAAACTTGAGGGAATAGAGTACGTATGGATCGTGAAGATGGCAGGTGCATATTTTTATAAACGCTTCGCTGGCCTGACTGGGTAGGCGTTGCGTTTTGAAAAGTCTGAATGAGTTGTCGCATGGTCTCCTGCATAGCTGTTTATTCTTTGGCTAAGTTAGATACTATTCCTGTGAGATCATGGACAGTTGGAGGAGCAGACTAGTTGGGAGGAACTTCGTCATTGTTCCTATTATTAGATTCTGGGATCTCAGCCATGTATGATGAAGTTTTTAGTGAAAAATGCTACGTATAGTCGTTCCCACAGACGGTGCCAATATGTTGATGTAAAAAACTAGGCTTGATCTAATTAATTAATCATAGATAAATATGAATAAAGAAATAAGGCAAAGGATTTTTAAAGTGGTTTATCCTTAATGAAAATGACCTACGTCCACTGTCTTGTATTGCTGGGTGTTTTGCCTTGATCTCAATTATGATCGCAAGTGATCGATTACCCCGCTATGGATGGGGTTATAATGTATTTATAGCCATTGGACTGTCAATATGAATAGACAGTATATCGTTATTTAGTAGACATATACATCTCTATATAATAAGAATGTTCATTGAATCTATTTTTGCCGCTTGATCTTCTTGGCTAGATGCTCTGTACGTTGAGTAGCTCGTCACGTTTGAGTAGCTCAGTGTGCTGATTAGATTGACATGCTGAGTAGCTCGATGAATATATTTTATGCCACGCAGGATGACACGTGTCGTCGTATAACTGATCCACGTCGGCTGACTAATTTTTGTATCAAGAGAAGCCCCTAATATTTCACAGTTGAGGTTGGATATGAAAGTGTGGAACATTATACCTAAAGGCTAAGCGGACACGTTTACCCAGTCTCATTCATTTACAAATCTCCAACACTTGTTACATTTAATGATCATGAGCGCAAAATGGAAAAACTTGTAAATATTTTAAAGCTTCAACAGACGCTTGGTCATTCGCGTCTTTTTTATCATTTAGCTGCCGGAAACGCAATCGTCGTCTCTAGTGAACATTATTTATCTTGCTTCCTGAAGCAATGCATTTAAAAGAGATAGAATCAAATCGTCTTCTACCTTTTGCCTTTTATATTTCCAAGCCATTTGCCTTCTCACTTTTTCTTCTTACGCTCGTTCCTTCTGTCATCCACCTTAGCAGATTTTTTTGTAAGAACTTATTCTTTCTTTTTTCTTTGCTTTAGCCATCATGGTTTATATTATCGAATCGTTGGATAAGTTCCGGGATAATTTTGCAATTCCTTCTTGGGTTATTCTGGAAGAGCTTCCTGGCCCTTCTGATTTATTTTCTTTAGCTGAGGGACACTGGTTTCCCTATTTTTGTAGCGGAATGTGGTTTTTCTTTCCCGCCCAATCCCATGTGTTTCGAATTTTGCCAATATTTCGATATTATTCCTGCAAGAGTAGTTCCAAATACATGGAGGGTAGTTAATGGCGTACATAGGTTGAATCAAATTCATGGAACTCATTTAGGGATTCCTGAAATTATGTACTGTTATAAATGGGTTACTAGAGATACCACCCTTTATTTAAAAACTAGGTATTCTCATAGAGCTTTACTGGTCAATCTTCCTCATGCTAATAGGGACTATTTTGATCATGGGGTTGTGATGAAAAATTGGCAACACCCCCCGTTAAAAGGGAACGATGTGTACCAAGGTCCCAGACACTTTATGGCAATGGGATAGGTTGTTTTTAGTTTTTCAATTTAGCTCTGTTTTTGTTTTATAAAATGTGTCACTGACGCTTATTTTTTATTTATTGCAGTTGATAGTAAAAGGAAATCCCCAAAAGAGTGTGACATTAATATAAAAGATTTGAAATTTATCTGGGGGTTGCATCGAGCAATAAACGGGGAACACGTGAGGTCTGCTTCTTATTTGTTGAGATACAAGAACACCACTTCTTTTATTGCTCGTCCCCTTGTTCCTCCCTTGGTGATTGACCTTGAGCAAGCTCCAACATCTTCTTTATTTGTTGAAGAAACTTCTCCTGACTTGGGTATTGCTATTGCTGACCTGATGACGAAGAAGAGGAAAGTGCCTGAGTTCTTTGCCAAATCTTCTCCTAGTACTGATGGGGCGAAGAAGAGTAAAAACGAATCTCCAACGAAGAAAAAGGATGTTGTTCCTTCTGCCAAAGATATTATCAAGACGCCCCCTATTGCCCCTAAAGAGGCAGCACCTTTGACTGAAGTTGTTATCTCAAAAGAGGCAGCACCTTTGATTGAGGCTTCCATTATTCAAGAAGAGAAAGCACCTGTGATTGAAGGTGCTCCTTTGAGGAGGTTGAGGAGGGGTCTTGCTGAAAGGCCAGTGGATGTTGTTGCCCAACCTGCTGGAGTTGGGATTGCTTCTTTGAGGGCTAGTTCTCCAGTCGTCCTTACCCCTGGCTTGGCCAAGAAAAATATCAAGTCGGGGACTTTCCTTGATTGTTGAGCTGCTAAAATTGCAACTCCTAAGGATAAGGTTACCGATTTGGCAGCCCAACACCTTGCTTCAGTAAGTAGTCATTATACTTATCTTTCTAATTCTTCATTGCCATGTTTGTACTCTGATTCGTGCCTTTATTCTTATTGTAGTTTTTGGTGTTATTCGATAATATTATGGAGAAGGATGAAGCCATCAAAGCATCAACCTCATCCAGTGGTGTAGAGGAAGCCCTTGTTGGGTTATCAAAATCTTTGCGGGAGTACCGACAGAAGTATGAAGAAGACAAAGCTACCTGGGAGAATAAATTATAATCTCCTGAGATGGCTTGAGGTCAGGCTGTAAATGCCTGTAAGGAGTTGGAGGAAAAATTGAAGGTTGCTCTTTTCATCAAAGTGGAAGCTGATGGCAAGCTTGAGAGGCTGAACGGCATAAGAAAGAGCTTGAGGAGAAGGTGAAGTCTATTAAAGATCTTATTAGGGAAAAAACTTCCTCGGAGAGAGCAAAAAAGAAAACTATTATGAAGAAGTCCTTTAGCACTGGTTGGGACAAAGGATGGAACAGAGCTTTAGCTATTGTTTCTTCCCAGATGGACTATTCAAGTTTAAAGTACTTTAGAGATAGATGGGTAGCACCTCTAAAGGAGTTGAATGTTGCTGATGATTCTGAATTGTTCTAGAGACACACTCATGGCCCTTCTCCTACTATTGAAGAAGAAGAAGATAAAGCTGCATCTGATGAATCTTCTATGGTGATAGTAGAACAAGCACCTATTGTTATCATTCCTCAATCCTTCGATCAAGTTCCACAAGCAACAACTTATATCGAACAGCGTCAATTACCTTCTGAGCAACCAACTCCTTCCTTCAAATTGGCTGAAGATGTTGTTGGAAATAAGGAGAAGGTGTAGAGTTGTTCGACTCTTTAATTATGTTATTTTTCTATTTTTCCCTTTTTGATTGTAACTTTGGTTGTACTTTCTCCCCCCGTGATCAATAAAATGGACTTTGTTATCTATTCTGAGTTTTCTCCTTTACTTGCTCGATCTGTATCGTTGTTGATCCATTTTTACTTTTCCTTGCTAGTTTATTGCCAGGATGGAACTCTTGTCAGCTCATGATACAGAGTTGATGAAGAAATGTAATGATTACTTCAAAGCTGGTCACACAGATTTTATTAAAGCACAAATAATTAATATTCTCGGGCCTAATGCTTCAGAACGAGTAATTAATTCTTATAAATATTTAAAATGTCTGCTTGATCAAGCTGTGGCGAATAATGTGGCTTATTATGAAATAATAGAAGATCACCAAGGAGTAATCGAAGAACTTCAACTTCAGCACGAAGAAATGATTGCTCTTTTTCATGAAGGTTATGAGAAAAAGTACCAACAGCTAAGTGCTGATCCGGGTTATGATAAATTTATCACAACCCATGGGAAGAGAGAGAGTGTGCATAAGCTTGAAGTTGAGGAGCACATAAACATTGCCAAGCTATTGGAGGAGGAAAATATTGCCTTGCAAGAAGAACTGAGACAACTAAAGTCTGACTCTTCTTCTGGAGCTCTGGTCCTGGTCAGCGATGAGAGCTTTTCATTTTTGGAAACTAAAAATGCTGCATTGAGAGCAGAACTGGAGACTTTGAAACAGGTCAGACCTACATCGTCCTCGTGAGGTAGAGCAAGAGCTGGTCGAAGCAGCATTGAAGAGACTAGGACTCAACAAGCCTTAGCAAATCAGGTTGTTCAGCTGAAAGCCAAAAATCAAGCTCTGGTTGAGATGTCCCAGAAAATTCAAAGTCTTACCGAGAAACTGTCCAATCAGAGTTTTGCGTTGGAAAGTAAAAAAACTTGGTGAAGAAACTTCATCAGCAAGTTGAGAGATTGACTTATCAATTTCACAAACAGCCTAGAGAGTTTTGGGTGGAGGCATACAACGAAGCTTTGTTCCATCTCGATGCCAAGTTGAAACAGTCAAATAATGAGGGGTACAACTATGGATGGATGAATGTTCTAGCTGTGATGCACGTTGAAAAAGGTAACTCGTTGTGGGATTGGTGTGATCCTGGACTACTTGACCCGTTGGTTCCTCCTTTCAAACTAGACGTTAGATGGATTCCCTTTAGTTCCATTCCTCAATGTTTGATCTCCAAATACCTTGGTGATTACCAGCTTTATGAAGATTTAGAGATATCCCATCCTCCACATTTACTTGGCCGACCAAGTTCGAGAAACACCAGGATGTCGTGGGATTTAAATTATATCAATTCTCCTTTTGCTTTAGATGATCCTCTAGCTGGAATGGATCATGTACCTAAATCGGAAGGAAAAAAGCCAATAGAATAGGAAATTTGTATTCAATGAATAAAAGTTCACCTTTTTGTAATGTTCTGTCCTTAGAGATAGATTATAAGATGTTTTGTTTATCATGCTGTATATATATCTATAAAGGGACAATTTGTCCTGTTTTGTTTTAATTTCCTAGACAATGGAACTTTTCACGTTTGTTGCCTAGTTGTAGTGACTTGTCACCCATAAGTGCCTAAGCAATGGAATTATTTTCATCCCATAGTCCTCTTAATTGTAGGCAATCTTTTCTAGATTACCTTGGTGCCTAGGCAGTGGATGCCCCTTGAGGTCACCCATCTACTTACCTGGTTTTGGATGCCCCTTGAGGTCACCCATAATCAAATAGGCCTTTCCTTGTATGATTGTTATGCCAACATTGTTGGTTAAGTTTATTGATGCCGACCAACCTCAGTTGGTGGTTGCTGATATCCGACCAATCGTAGTTGGTGGTTGCTGATAGCCGACCAACCTTAGTTGGTGGTTACTGATATGTCGACCAACCGTGGTTGGTAGTTGTTGATAGCCGACCAACCTTAGTTGGTGGTTGCTGATATGCCGACCAACCGTGGTTGGTGGTTGTTGATGCCTTCTTACGAAGTTCAAGTGTAGTGTGTAGCACTAGTACTCCGAAAAAAAATTGAACGAAAAAGAATATAGGGAAAAGATCATTTTTATTCATATTGAAAGAACGAAATACATGTGAATCTACATTACTGATAATATTTACGCAGATGCTCTGCATTCCACCCATTTTTGAATTCTTCCCCCTCTAAAGTTTATATTCTGTAGGTTCCAGGTCGAACAATCGCCGTTGCACGATAAGGCCCATGCCAGTTGGCCTCCAGCTTATTATGCTTCTGAATGACCTTCTTGTGTACATAATCTCCCTCCTTGAGATCACATTTCTTGACCCTTTTATTGCAGAACACGGCAGTCCGTTGCTGATAAGCGGCATTTCGAATTGCTGCATCTTCCCGGACTTCCTCGAGCATGTTCAAATCTAAATGTCTCATTAAATTGCTTATTGGAGTGTTGAAATTAAGCACCCTATGAGTAGGTAGACCCAGTTCAGCAGGTATGATTGCTTCACTTCCACAGGCTAACATGTAAGGATATTCCCCAGTTGATGTTCGGGGAGTTGTTCGGTAAGCCCATAATACAGAATGCAGCTCGTGAATCCAATTTCATTTCGTATCATCCAACCGTTTCTTCAGCCCGTTCAACAGAGTTCTGTTGGTTACCTCTGTTTGCCCATTGCTCTGGGGATGGCCTAGTACAGAATGAATCTTTTGAACATTGGACTGTTGACAATACACAACGAACTCCTCATTATCAAATTGGGTACTGTGATCAGTGATGAAAGCACGTGGCAGACCATATCTGCAAATAATATTCTTCCAGATGAACTGATAGACCCTTTCATATGCCATGTCAATGAGAGGTTCAGCTTCTACCCATTTTGTGAAATAATCAACAGCGACTACCAAGTACTTGAATTGTCCTTTGGTAGTTGGCAGAGGCCCAACCAAATCTATTCCCCACATGCAGGGTCGGCTCTATAGTTTTCGGGGCCCTAGGCGAAAAATCAAAATGAGGCCCTTTTGTATAAAAATAATCAAATTAAGAAAAATGTATTATTCTCGCATTTTTTTATGCAAAACCAATTTTTATATAGCAAATCAATTTTAATATACTATAACCGAAATTATCATTTGTATCTAATTTTTTTAAATTTTCATTTTCTAATTGTTCATTATCTAATTCTTCTAAATGTTGATGTTCAACAACATTTTCATTATCTAAATTTTCTATATTTTGATGTTCATCATCTATTTTTTTTTGTTTATTAAAATATTTATTTAGTGAACCCGCTAGTTTTGATGTTTCTTCTTCAATTTGTTTTTGTCTTTTTTTTTGTGGCCGACGGGATATTTTCTAGTAGACATATTCACACAACAACAAATGTAATTTGCAAAAATAAAAATTAATCACAAAATCACAAGATTCTCAACAATATTGACAAACAGTATTAAAGAAAAATGCTAAAGTGGAAAAATAGAACCTGATTTGTAACCAATTTGAGAGCAATCTCAAATTTTAATTTGTAAATGCCCAAATAATAAATTAGAATCTACAAAAAAAAAAATACAACACAAATATCCGTAGTAAAACAAACAAATTTATATAGTGGGATGTAACAAAGCAAATGAATAATGTATACTTACATAAACAAGCGCTAACCAATCTCCAATCAAGCCCTAACTTTCTGAAATTGAAGAAATTGAAGCCCTAGATTTTTAACCCTTATTTTGATGAGGTTAGTTCAAGAAAAACAAAGGGGGGGGGGGGGCTGCCGAAAATTGGTTTTTTGAGGGGTTATTATTGCTTTGGTTAGTAGAGAAAGAGAGTAGTGTGAGAGAGAGAGAGAGAGAGGATGTGACACCCCGCCTAATAAAATACCGGGTGATCGGTCCTATACCAAATTAAAACAGGAATCTCAGCTGGATCATCCTTAGCATCACTGTCGAAAACTTTTTAAGACTAACTAACCACCTAGTATTCCAAAAACTGGTGCCAATTTTATCTTTTTAATTAAACAAAACAGTACATGGGGAAATAAATATAAACCATTCACACAACTGAATAAAACTCAACTGAAATACTTAATTACACAACTTGCCGAATAAACCATCAGCAACCAAAGTGTAATAATCCAATACAATATTCAACATCGGAATAAAACAAATCTGAAAAACTGAACTGAAAGTCTGGGCGACATGCCCTAAATAAAACTAGAACTGATGAGTGATTCCTACTCTAGGAATGAATGAATGATGCGTCTAATCCAAACTCCTGCTAGCATCCACATATGTCGCAGCTCCGTGTCCCTGGAATGGAATATCAATCCTGGCGTCCTTGTGGCTGGACACCTAAAAGGTTTTGAAAATAGTTTTATAGCAAGGGTTAGAACCCAAAATATTTTGAAAATATTTAGCAAGTGAATTAATTGCAGTAATTTAAAATGCATGAATGCGCTTCATATTTAAGTTAGTGTCGCACTCTCTTGTGGACATTCTCACCCCTCCACTATTGTGCACACCTACCGGCTACCTTAACCCCACCTAGTTGTACTACCCCGTCCAACTAGTCCTGGTATAACCTTACCTTTCCATACTACTCTAACCCGAGTATAATAATTCTTGAATTATAAGTTATATCACAATTAACTTAATTAATTCCTCTTAAATAGCAGCATATAACCGCGTCACAAGTTATATAAATTAAATACATCACTCACTGTATTATTACCCGTATATAATATTTACTATCATTATATACGTACCTTTACCACAAAATCCACGCATATAACATACGTATATCCATCCCTTCGAGTATACCCTCGCCGGATGATTCCCTCTAAAATGCTATCTCACTAGGTGTGCTCACAAAACCTAGTTTCCTCAAGTTTGAATCGCTCACCAACTTGGCCCAAGATGTAAACGTAGTGGAGGCGGTCATATTCCTTCCCTGAAAGTGAGATAAATGCCTCACCCATATATACCGGACGCTATGACCTGGGGATACACTCGCCCTACTCCTCGAGCTAGGGGATTCACCCACATCGCGCAACCTACCTTGATAGCCTTAGAGTATAAAGATTGAATAAATATCTATTCACTGATATTTAATATCACACACAATATATACACGTATATATATACTATAACTATACCGTATATATATAATATAAACCCCGACTTTACCGTGTACTCAAAATCCCGTACACTGCCTGTAATTTAATATCACACACAATATATACACGTATATACATATATATATATATATATTATAAACCCCGGCTTTACTGTGTATTAAAAATCCTATACAGTGCCTTTAGTTTCCTGAGTCTGTGTCCCGACTCAACATAATTAATTTTCTCACTTAATAATTTATCGTCTTCCCGAGTCTATGGTCCGACTCTAATATTTTTAACTCACACTTCAATGTATATAATACTTTCCCTGAGTCTATGGTCCGACTCCAATTAAATTAATTGACACACTTATTAATTTAATACCTTCCCAAGTCTATCACCTGACTCGAATTAAATTAATTATCACACCTATTAATTTAATTCCTACCCGAGTCTACAATCCGACTCTAATTAAATTAATTATCACACCTATTAATTTAATTCCTACCCGAGTCTACAATCCGACTCTAATTAAATTAGTTATCACTCTTATTAATTTAATACTACCCGAGTTTATAATCCGACTCTAATTAAATTAATTATCACGCTTATTAATTTAATAACTTGGTGTCACCCAACCATTATCCCCGGACTCTCTCACTTGGCCCGTACCTCAACATTTCCCGAGTCTATGTTCCAACTCTAAATTAATTACTCTCTCTCAATAATTAATTTAATACTTTGGTGTCACATAACCAACATACCCGGACTCACTCACTCGGTCCATTTTACCTCTCATAATTTCATTCCCACATTTTCGCTCACGATGTGTCACGCGTTCATCTCCATAAATTTCCCAATTATATTTACCTATAATTATCAACATACCCGGACTCGCCCACTTGGTCCATAATTAAATATTTCACCTAAATTCCTTTAATAATGTAGTGCCACCCAACTACAATACCTGAATATTATTCCTCGGCCCAATATCAATGATTATGAATTATTTCTCCAAATTCGTTCATCTCATGACATATCGTTCACACCCTCCTAAACCCAATTATATCACCCTATAATTGTTAAGGAAATATGTGTCCCATATAAATTTATCACGAAATAAAAGTAAGGGATTAAAATTTAAATAAAATCCTCATAATAAACAAACTGGTCGAACTGTCAAGTTCCTGGGACCGTCGATCGATCGATGACCCCCGATCGATCGATCAATCCTTCCTGGGCAGCTCTTCTTCCCCACTTCATTACACCATTAACGAAAATTCAAGGTTTTTAAACCTTAATTTCAATCCCTGATCAAGTCATCCCATCATATAAACATATGAACTTTGATCCTATACATCATATACACCCTCTAGTATATAAAATTTCTCAACTTATCTCATAATTTCCGAAATGGGTTTTCCATTAAAATTCATCAATCTTGTTCTACAAACCAAATTCCAAATCCAGATTTTCCCCTGTTTATATTCCGAATTCTTATTCCAATTAAACATCTATACTCAGATATGTTCAACACAACAATTTTTACTATGAATCTCATTCAAAAGTTTCATGAACAAAAACCCCATTTTGTACCCATTTATCCCCAAAACGAATTTTGGTTTACACATCACTATGATATGAATTGATTATCATAAATTTAGAAATCGCAACAGTTAACCACTTGCCTGTAAGTGTTCGTAGTGTCTGATCCGTTGGCGCAGTCCCTCAATTTGGCTCCAAAATCCCCAAATTGGCTTTTGCTAAGCTTTCCCCCAATTTCCCTCTCAAGCCCTAGGCTTAGAATTGTGTTGGCTGCTGATTTCCTAATCCCTCACGTAGGTTAAAACCCTCAATCCCGTTTTTCACCAAATGGGCTTAATTAAAGTGGGCCAACTCACCCCGTGTGGGCACGGCTATGCCCAAAAATACCCCGAGACCCAATTACTATCCCCGGGTTCCGCCTAATTAATCCCGGGTGATCAGTCCTAAATCAAATTAGAACAGGTTTCTCAGTTGGTCCATCCTTAGCATCACTGTCGTCTTTTTAATTACTAACCACCTAAGTGAGAAAAATAGACTGGTGCTAATTTTTATCC
The DNA here is from genome assembly GCA_949130495.1 of Sambucus nigra. NCBI lineage: Eukaryota > Viridiplantae > Streptophyta > Magnoliopsida > Dipsacales > Adoxaceae > Sambucus > Sambucus nigra. Next base: position 825,569 of record CASBWL010000094.1, read on the forward strand.
TTCAATTAATTAAATGAAACTCATGCGGAACATAAAATAATACACAATCACAGTTAACTGTAATAATCATCCACAAATAAAATACCTAACCAAATAAACCATCGGTCCAAATATCCAATACAAGTAAAGATAAGAAGACAATCTCAACAAGTCTAATACTAATAAATGAACTGTGAGCGACATGCTCAAATAACTACTAGAGAGTCTCTACATGAATGAAAGAAGGAGACGTCTATCAAAAACCCCGCAAGATCCACATGTGCTGCAGCAACGGATACCTGGAATAGAGTCAAGCCTGGCGTCCCTGTGGCTGGACACCTAAAAGGTTTTTAAATTTTTTTATAGCAAGGGTTAGTACCCAAAAACATTTGAAAACATTTAACAAATGATGAACTTGCAGTAATAAATAAATATGCATTCTCTTCATATTTTAGGTAGTGCCGCACTCTCTTGAGGACTTTCTTACCCCTCCTCTAATGTGCACTACTAACGCTTCCATTTAATTTACCTAGGTCCTACGCTCCTGACCCAATACTTATGTTAACCCTTACAATTAACCTGCTCTAACCGAGTATGCCTTGAATCATGATTTTTAAGTTATTATAAACGTCAACTTAATTAAATCATTACCCTTTTTAATTTCATATAACACTCACACTTGTTCTGCACATAATACATTTCACACTATGTATTAATTATCCGATATATAATTATTTACCTAATTATATATTTAATCATATTGCAGTATTCACAACCATACTTGAAACAACATTTAATACTAATATCCCACCGAGTAAAAATACTCACATAATATAATTTCTCTAAAGTGCTATCCCACTAGGTAATTTCACATAACCTAGTTACCCAAATCAGAATCGCTCACAAATTTGGTTACACATACGATTGGAGGCGGTCATATTCCTTCCCTGAAAGTGAGATGCCCCTCACCCCATATAACGGAGGCTATGACCTGGGAATATACTCGCCCTACTCCTCAAGCTAGGGGATTCATCCACTACGCGCAACCTCCCCCCTATAGCACTAGAGTATATAATAATATTTAATCTCCGATATTAATGCACACACTATATATATATACTATCACACACCGTATATATATATATATATATATATAAAATGTCCCGGTTACACCATGTACTAAATCCGTAACACAAGCCTATTTAATTTATTAAGAGTTTATGGTCCAACCCTAATTATTAATTAATTTGCTCATAATTAATTTATTCACCTTTGGTGTCGCCCCCACCATAAATTTGGACTTACTCTCGTAGCCCGAAATAACCTCACCCGAGTCTGAATTCCCGACTCCCGAATTTATAATCATGACGTGTCACCCAAAAACTCCCTCAAATTCTAATCAACTTTACTCACGATTAATTAGATTTAACTCATTTATTAATTTCTCAAAAAGGTTATTATATAAATTCCCTCATATATACATAACTGGGCGAATCTGCCAAATTCTGCCGACCTTCGATCGATCGACCCCAGACCTTCGATCGATCGATCGAGCAGGTCTTCGTCTTCTTCGCGAAGACAGAATCAGCCATGGATGAAATTTCTCAAACCCTAGTTTCTTCTACCAGTAACCTCAAGCCCTCTTAACCTCAATACATGTTAGAAAACTTATTAGGAACCTCCAGAATGTCCACCAACATTATTAATTCGTCCATTAACTACAATTTCTAAATTTGGGGAAAAATCATCTTTAACCCTTAACCCATTTACACCCCAAGTTCCATCACCAAATCCGTTTTTAATTGTCCAGATATCATCCTACCAGATATGGATCAACTTATAACTATCATATTTTACATGAATCCTCACTCAATTTCGTAAATCAGATTATTATTTTCAAAATCCCATGTTTATGCCATGAACACCCAAAACGAATTTTAATCAATCACATCACATGAATATGAATTGAAAAATAGATTCAATACTATTGCAAGTTATCCACTTGCCTTAGGTTTCGTAGTGTCTGATTTGGAGATGAATTCCAAGGTTGAAGATGACTCCTGTTGGCTCTCTAGTGATCCCAAAACTGCCTTTAACTGCTAATAGGGTTCCTTAACACACTTAGCCTTTTTCTAAACTCTATTAGTCGTTTCCTTATTTCTCCTAATTTAACAATTAACCAAAATCCCGTTTTTTGCCTAATGGGCCAAGCCCAAGTGGCCCAAATGCCCCCGTGTGGGCCCGGCTATGTCTAAAAATGCCCCGTGACCCGTTTACTACCCCGGGTACACTTTTTCGACTATCTCGACCCATCCGGACTCAATCGCGCACTCAGAATTGGCATCCGAATTAATTTATAAAAATCCTTATCTCACACCCAATTTAGTCTATACCGACTCCCGGCTGGGATAAGTGTATACCTCGTCATTAATACTCGAAATGACGTAATTAAATTATTACTATTCACTTAGTAAATTAATTTCCCTACACATTAACCATTCACTCCCCGATTAATATTTAAATATATATATTGCCATAATTAATTCAATTAAAATTACAACACACAAGTAATTTAAAATTCATGAATTAATTAAATATTAAATGTACAAAAATACGGGGTGTTACAGAGAAGAAGAGAGGAAGAGAAGAAGAGTGAGAGAATAAAGTGGGTGAGAGAAATGAGAGAGTTAGGGTTAGAATAGAGTAAGTAAATGGGTTGGGTTGGGTTGAGTTGGGTTGGTGGGTTTATTTTTTAGTGTGTGGATTTATTTTAAATAGAACAAATTTTATTTTCGGGGGGGGGGGGGGGGGGGCTTTTCTTAAGTGATAACTCTAATTTTTTTCATAACTAATTTTTTTGGGGGGCCTTTTTTTTTTACAACAATTTTTTTTAAACCTATTTTTTTAAACCTATTTGCCGAGGGGAGTTTATTGGGGATGGTTTTTAATGATCCTCTAACATCCATGGGTTGTTCTGCGTTAGACCCCTATTGATCGGTGGTATCTGGGTAAGTAAATTCAGTAATAAAATCTTCCATTGCCTTCCCTTTGAGAGAAGACCTAGGCTCATAGACGATGTCATATTCACCTAACTCCACCGCCCAATACATTAATCTTCCAGATTTTTTTGGCTTGTGTAAAGCCTGTCTGAGTGGCATGTCGGTGTATGCCACTATGGTATGGGCTTGGAAGTATGGTTTCATTCTCCTGCTTGCCTCGATCAATGCTAATGCCAGCTTCTCCAATTTTGGATATCTAATCTCCGCTCCTCGAAATGCCTTGCTTATATAATACACCGGCTTCTGCACTCCATCGTCTACTCTTATCAACGCTGAACTGACTGTACTTTTTAAGACAGCCAGGTATAAGTATAATTTCTCTCCCACTATCGGCCTGGACAGCTGAGGAGGTGTCCCCAGATATCTCTTCAACTCTTGGAACGCCTTCTCACACTCATCATTCCACTCAAAAGTTTTTTCGAGTGTCTTAAAGAATGGAAGACATCTATCAGTTGCTCATGAGACGAACTTGTTAAGAGCAGCAACGCACCCCGTGAGGCTTTGTACTTCCTTCTTCATAGTTGAAGATTATAATTCTAGCAAAGCTTTGATCTTTTCAGGATTTGCCTCGATGCCACGTTGATTCACAATATACCCGAGGAACATGCCTTATTGTACGCCAAAGACGCACTTGGTCGGGTTCAGTTTCATCTGATATTTTTCCAGCTGGTCAAATGTTTGTCCCAGATCAGCGATGTGGTCAGCAGCTTTCTTGCTCTTAGTTAGCATGTCATCGACGTAAACCTCCATGTTCATGCCGATTTTCTCCGCGAACACCTTGTTCATTAGCCGCTGGTATGTAGCACCTGCATTTTTAAGTGGCATAACATTGTAATAGTATGTTCCCCTTGAGGTGATAAAGGAGGTACTTTCCCTGTCCTCTGGTTTCATCTTAATTTGGTTGTAGGCGGAATAAGCATCCATAAAGCTCAATAATTCATGCCCCGAAGTAGCATATACCAGGTGATCTATTCGGGGTAGAGGGAAGTGATCTTTTGGGCAGGCTTTGTTTAGATCTATGAAATCCACACACATTCTCCATTTATTATTCTTCTTTTTTACCATCCCAACATTGGCTAACCAATCAGGGTATTTGACATCCTCAATAAAATAGGCCTTTTGCAGTTTCTCTACTTCCTCTTGAATAGCTTGGTTTTTCTCTGGGCTAAAGACCCTTCTTTGCTTCTTCACCTATTTGATCTCCTTATTAACATTGAGTTCATGGCACAGGAAGGCTGGGTCTATCCCCGACATATCTTCATGCCTCCAGGTGAAAGCTTGCCTTCTATGCCTAAAAAATTCCACCAACTCTTGCTTTATTGTTGGATCAAGTGAAGCGCCAATTTGAGTTGTTCTTTCTAGTCGTTCATCATCCAGAATAATGTTATCCGTCGCTTCCATGACTTGACCCTTCACGAGCTCTGACTCATCTCTGGGGTCTAGTGTCTCAATCTCTGAATCTTTGGACTCGTCCACTTGGTAAGTGGCCTTCTTCTTCCTGGTATCCTCTAGCTTTTCTTGTTCGACAAATGAATAATATCATTCCCGAGCTACTTTCTGATCGCCCTTCACAAGTCCTACACCAAAGCTGGTCGGGAACTTCAAGCATTGATGTACCGTGGATGGCACTGCTTCGAACTTTTTCAGACCTACCCTTCCCATGATTATATTGTAGGCTGATTGGACATTTTTATCCATTATAAAAAAGCATACTTTTTCTATTCTGCAAGCAGTCTAGGTACCAATAAGCATGTCCAACTTGATCATCCTAAGTGGAAAGACTTTTTCGTCAGAGAAACCGATAAGGGGCCTGTGGTACGGCCCCAACTGGGCGGGTTTCAAGTTTAGACTGTCAAAGCAAGGGTAGAACAAGATGTCTACCGAGCTACCATTATCTACCAATACTCTTGAGATGATTACATCCTTCATCCTTATCTTGATCACCAAACGATCGTCATGAGGATATAAGACACCTTCCAGATCACTATTAGCGAAACCGATGACTAGTTTATCCTTATTGATCTTCCTCGGATGATATTCCTGTGCCAGATTTATTCGATGTATGTAGGAACAAGCTTAGGCCTCGTTGAGGTAAGCTTTCCTTTCAGCGGTATGATCACCACCTCCTGTATCTCCACGTGTTATCATATTACAGTCAAATGAACCAAAGCGGATTGAAAATACCTCACGTTCAGGCTGTCTAGGCTTTTTGGGGAGATCGGGGTCATCCTCCGGGTCCCTTTTCTTATCATCTCTCGATCGGTGTGGAGATTTAGACCTTTATCGTGCTCTATTATTGGGCCTCTCACCATTCTGGCGATCGACAAACTTATTCAATTTTCCTCATCTAATGAGTGCCTCGATCTCATTTTGTAGAGCAATGCACCGATTGGTCGTGTGGCTGTGGTCTTTTTAGAACTCGTAATACTTGGACTTCTCTCTCCTTTTGGGGGTTTTCCACAATTTCTTTGGCCAATTTAGTTCTTCACTGTTTTTTATCTCCTCCAGAACATGGTTTATGCCTACCTTTAAGGGGGTATAATTTGCATACTTCCTCAAGTGCTTAATCGTTACCTTGCCTTTCGATTATTTGCTGCCTCCATTATGCTTATGATCCTTCCTCTCTGACCTACCTTCAACTTTAGTTTCTGCTTTTGCCTCAACATTCTTCTTCGCAACCATAGCTTCTTCGGCATTCATAATCTTGGATATTTTCTCCATGAACTCTGCCATGGATTTGGGGGGATCTTTGGACAAGCTGTAATATAGCTTATTCGGTAAAAGACCACTCATTAGAGCTATAATGGTTGTCTTCTCATCATAGTCGATTACCTCCAGTTTCTCGTTATTAAAACGAGTGATGTAGTCCCTGGTGATTTCTCTTACTTTTTACCTTACGCTGAACAGATGGGCTACCCTCTTGACTGAATTTGCACCAAAATAGAAATTCCCTATGAAGAGCTCGGACAACTAATGGAAAGTTACGATTTACACCCGAGGAAGGCCGTTATACCATATTTGAGCAGATCCAGTGATGGTTCCTGAGAACGCCATGCACCTCATCTCATCTGGGACCGCATAAATATTCGCAATAGCTTGGTACAGTTCTATGTGGAGAACGGTATCTATTTTCCCATCATACTTCGGCGTGACTACAGGAGCCTTAAATTTTGAAGGTGTGGAAAATTCCATAATTGCTTGTATAAAAGGAGATCCTTTGATAAAGGTTCTTTGGAGAGGGTTTCTGGCCTTAGCCATTTCCTTTAACCTATCTTCCAACCTCTAAATGGAGCCCTTCCATGCATTATTTCCAGCATTTGATCCATTTGCCCGAGTAACAAATCGCATTGAATTCTCCTATTGGGATCTTTCTGTACGAGATGCAGGGCGTGATTGGGCAGAACCTTCCCTTAGATCACTTGGTCATTGAGAAGGGTTTCTATTCCTCCTAGGGCCCAAATGGTCAAAGGGGGAGACTTTGCTCAACCTCTCCAGAGCGCTTTTTTATTCTGGAGTTAAAGTAACATCTTCTTGAGAGACCATAACTCTCAAAAGGGGTGTTCGGCCGGGCTGATAGAAGGGATCGCTGGACCTCTCAATATGATGGAAGTCGATATGTTTGGACCAAGAAACTTGGGGAATAGAGTACGTCTGGATCGTGAATACGGCAGGTGCATGTTTCTATAAACGCTTCGCTAGCCTGACTGGGCAGGCGTTGCATTTTGAACAGTCTGAATGAGTTATCGTATGGTCTCCTGCATAGTTATTTGTCCTTTGGCTAAGTTGGCCACTATTCCTGTGAGATCATGGACAGTTGGAGTAGCGAACTGGTTGGGAGGAACTCCGTCATTGTTCCTATTGCTAGATTCTGGGATCTCATCCATATATGGTGAAGTTTTTAGCGAAAAACGCTACGTATAGTCGTTCCCACAGACGACGCCAATCTGTTGATGTAAAAAATGAGACTTGATCTAATTAATTAATCACAGATAAATATGAATTGAGAAATAAGACAAAGGATTTTTAAAGTGGTTCAGCCTTAATGAAAATGGCCTACGTCCACTGTCTTGTATTGCTGGGTGTTTTGCCTTGATCTCAATTATGATCGCAAGTGATCGATTACCTCGCTATGGAGGGGGTTACAATGTATTTATAGCCATTGGGCGGTCAATATGAATAGACATTATGCCATTATTTAATATACATATACATCTGTAAATAATAAGAATGTTCATTAAATCTGTTTTTGCCGCTTCATCTTCTTGGCTAGATGCTCCGTACGTTGAGTAGCTCGGCATGCTGAGTAGCTCAGTGAATATATTTTATACCATGCATGATGATACGTGTCTTTGTATAACTGATCCACGTCAGCTGACTAATTTTTGTATCAACACCTATAGTGATATGTATTATGTGTATGACACACCTACCATACTTGCTATCACGAGAGGTTGGGAAAAGGGGATAATCCTATCTTGAGGAGCCTTCGAGGGGATATTTGACTGGTACCTCAAGGGCATGGAACCTAGGTACGGGCTATCTGAGAATAATAGCGTTGATGGTAATATGGGTGCGTAGGTATGTGCATAGCGCATAGGCTTGTAACCATGTTCGCCTCCAATATGTGTGATTTGTAAATTTATGGTTCGTGGAAGATTCCGAACCCATTGTCCTTATTCAATGCGAGATGTACCGGGACTTGATAGCAGAGTATGGGGGAATAGTAGCTGAGTCTACAGGTGCCTTGTTAGTATATATAATATATAGTGATGTGTGTGAGTATATATATATGTACACCTGTAGTGATACTTGATGTGTGAAAGTATGTGGATAAGATATATAATGATGAAAATCTCTAAATAACTTAAATAAGCGAGCACTTAACGTGATTTACAAATACTTTCCAAATTGAGATAACATTAGTGAAAACATTTAATATGGTGTTGTATGGAAAAATGCGGGTTAGTATTGCCGGTAGTGATTAAAAGGATTTTGTATATATTCTAGTTAGATGATGGAATAATTAGAATGGGTTTAGAGGTGCGTTAGGCGTGCACATTAGTTGAGAGGTGAGAATCTCAAGTGAGTGTTCGAAAAGCTAACATGCGCATACTATTTGCTTTACTACAATATTTAAATACTTGTTAAAAATTTTAAATGTTTTACACTCGGGCTCTGACCCGTCACTTGCAAATCTCTTCTCATTTGTCAAATTATTTTAGGTTCCCAGCCACAGGGACACCAAGTATAGGAGTTCCATTCATTTGACGTGCTGTAGCTATTATTGAAGTTACAGGACCTCGATAGTAGACGCCTCCATACTTACCATTTCTTCATTCCGAGCTATTTACTTCTTTTAGGGCATGTTGCCCCTTTCTATTAGACAGTCAGATATTTATGGATTTATTCATTTATTCTGTTCAGTGGTTTGATTATTTCGGTTGGATTATTGTACTTGATACTTAGACTGGATGTGTTTACTCCAATTTTATTTATTATTTTGGTCATTTCCTTTCATAAGATTTTTGTTTGGATGGTGAATGTTAATTATTCATTAATTTGATTTTACATTAATTAGAAGATAAAATTTGTACATCAACCTTTTTAAATATTAGGTGGTTAGTATTTTAATAAAAGCTTTCGACCGTGATGCATATTCTGAACCAACTGGATATTCGGATTTAATTTAATAAAGAACTGATCATTTAATTAGGCAGGGTGTCATAAGTGGTATCAGAGCATTAGGTTCTAGAGTCCTTTAGGATATGTACGGCATATTATGCTTCCAGCGTAGTTTTCCTTTTATATAGAGCCTTATATTTAGGACTGTTGTATTCTTTAATAGTGCATTTTATGTCTTTAACTATTTTATATATTTACTATGAACTTATAAAGCTTCTATCTCATTTCAGATGCCTCCCAGACGTGCTCAGCGAGCTCCTAGGGAGCCCCAGCCCAAGCCCCGGACAACTCCGGTTCAGGGCACGATGAATGCAGCAGAGGTTGCAGCTATCGTAGCACAAGCGATAAATGCATCTTTGGCCGTGGTATAACAGGCCCCACCCCAGGCACCGGTGGTGGCCCTAGCACCAGCTCACGCATTCCCTTCTTCTTGGAAGTGAGTCAGGGATGCCTTCCAGAAGGCACAACCTCCGGAGTTCGTAGGGAGTTCAGATGTTGTAATAGCAAGCTAGTGGAAGAATGACATTCAGTGGCACTTGAGGATGTACGAGTGCGCTGAGGTTTAGAGGTGGATACTAGTTACTTTTAAGCTAGTGGGAGCGGCACTACAGTGGTGGGAGTCTATTACCACTACCGAGGAGAGAGACAACATGAATGTCAGGGACTTCTGGGAGCGGTTCGACCATAAATATTTCCCCTCCGCCGTTCAGACTGAGATGAGGCAGAAGTTACTGAACCTCACCCAGGAAGGAGAGATAGTTGTCGAATACGAGGAAGAGTTCACGAACCTGCTGAATATAGTGCCAAATGAGGTACCTACAGAGGAGAAGAATATTAGGATGCTAATGGATAGTTTGACATGGAGGATTCTCCATCATCTATTGGGAAATCTTTCATTGGCTACGTATTCTGATGTGGTTAATGCTGCCCTACTACATTGTCAGGATCACTGCTTCCATCTAAAGGGAAGCAAACGAGTGGGGGAGTCTAGCCAACAGGTTCGGACAGGAGGTAATGGTGCCAGTGGGGCATAATTAGCCCAGGGTCAGTAGCGACAGGGTGAGCAGAGTTCCCATCAGGGGGACCCTGCTAAGAGGTTCAAATCAGGTGACTACAGGCAGGGGCGGGGAGGTTTTAAGAAGGGCCATCAGGGATAGCCTGGCCAGCAAGGACAACAGTGCTTCCAGTAGGGCCCGTAGGGACAAGGGAGGGGTGGTAACGACCATTAGGGCCGAGGGTAGCAGGGGCAGATGGGAGGACACTTTCCAGGGAGATGCTTTATTTGTGGCAACATTGGACATAAACGTCATGATTATCCTTAGAAGGGTAGAGCCCCGCAGCAACAGCAGCAGGGCGCTCGTCAGGAGCCCCAACGATAGATATTTCCATCGGCCCTCCCAGCGCCACCGCAGATACCAGCCTTATCAATCGTTCCAGTCCAGCAGGGACAACTACAGTATGGACGTGTTTATAAAGTCCACCAAACCGCATTCCCCCAGGCTCCACCCACGGTTGAGGGTATGTTTTCTATCCAGAGGAATTTTAAGCGAATATTATTTGACATGGGGTCATCACATAGTTTCATTTCCACTAGTTTTGCATGCTCCATGAGGTTATTAGACACGGCAAAGAGCATAGTTAATAGTGTAGATTCACCGTTGGGCTATGGGTCATTCATTTTCTTTATATGTCCGGGAGTGGGCATAGAGATTGGGAGATTGTTATTACCGACAGATATGCTTATCATAGATATGCACGAGTATGATGCGATTATCGAGATGGATTGGCTAGCTATGTATAGGGCCATGATTAATTGCTATAGCCATAGTATTGTGTTTTCCATACTGAGTCAGGAGATGTTTTTGGTGGCGACGTCTCGCCCGGAGAGGGGTTTGTCCACCCATTTATATTATATAGAGGAGGATACCTTTAAGGGGGTGGGGATACCACTTGTTTCGATTTCGATTGTTCATGAGTTCGTTGATGTATTTCATGACATACTAGGATTACTGCCCAACAAGGAGATAGAGTTTGTGATAGATTTGGCGCCAAGCACCTGATCGATAGCCCGTGCACCTTACCTTATGGCTCCGATTGAGATGAGGGAGCTACGGGATCATTTCAAGCAGTTGTTGAGTCAGGGTTTCTGCCGAAGAAGTACCTCGCCATGGGGTGCTCCCGTACTATTCATAAAGAAGAGAAATGTGTCGTTACGATTGTGTGTGGACTACCTAGAGTTGAATAAGGTCACGATACAGAATAAGTATTTGTTGCCTCGAATTGATGACCTATTTGACCAATTGAGGGGTGATTCCTAATTCTCGAAGATAGACTTGAGGTCGGTTTACCATCAGTTACGTATCAGAGAGCAGGACGTTCCTACGACTTCCTTCTTGATGTGATATGGATCCTACACGTTTAGGGTTATGCCATTTAGGCTAACCAACGCACCGACTGTATTCATAGACTTGATGAACAGGATGTTCAGAGAGTTCTTAGATCAGTTTGTCATTATCTTCATTGATGACAACGTGATTTACTCTAAGACTAAGGAGGAGCATGCCGAGCATTTGAGACTGGTTTTACAGACACTACGTGAGCACTAGTTGTATGCGAAATATGATAAGTGTGGGTTCGAGCTGAGAGAGGTTCAGTTTTTGGGGAACATTATTTCTGAAGGTGGGATATCCGTAGGTGCGAGGAAGGTGTCAGCGGTGAGGGAGTGGGGACAGCCCACGACGTCGACAGAGATAAGTAGTGTCTTAGGATTGACGAGATACTACAGGCGATTTATTCGGGGATTCTCGAAGATAGTGGATCCGTTGATAAACTTGACTCGCAAAGGGGTGCCATTTATATGGGATGATGCCTGCCAGTTGGCTTTTGATGAGCTGAAGGACAGGCTGACTTTTGCACTAGTTCTAGCACTACCCAGGCCGGGAGTGGAACACCTAGTTTATAGTGATGCATCCTTACTAGGATTTGGGGGTGTCCTTATGCCTCCCGTAAGCTTAAGCCTCACGAGAGGAGTTACCCCACCCACGACTTGGAGCTAGCGGCAGTAGTGTTTGCATTGCGGATATGGAGACATTATCTCTTGGGGGAGAGATTTCGCATGTTCACATATAAAAAGTCATTGCAGTATCTGTTCATGCAGCTGGAGTTGAAAACGCATCAACGGAGGTGGCTTGAATTTGTAAATTATTATTAGTTCGATATCCATTACCACTCGGGGCTAACGTGGAAGCAGACGCGTTGAGTCGTAGACCAGCAGGTAAGGTGGTCGAGGTGTGGAAAGTGAAATGGAAGGAACTGGTACATTAGGATGCGGTTGCCCGCTCATTCATATTAGTGATGATTGTTACACCTAAGATTGTTACTAGGGTGATACAGGCTCAGGCAGTAGATTCGTTATGTCAGGATCGGATTGTACAGCTTCTAGCCGAGGGGACAGAGTCGTATTCCGTGAGCTCAGATGGGAGGTTACGCTTTAATATCAGATTAGTAGTTCCAAAGGGGGATTTACGATATGCAGTGACGGCAGAGTCACACGATTCACGGTCTACGTTACATCCCGAAGGGGATAAGATGTACCAAGATATGAGGCGATGGTATTAGTGGAGTGGAATAAATAAGGACATCACCAAATTTGTTTCAAAACGTGCCACTTGTCAGCTGGTGAAAGTGGAGCACCAGAGACCGTCGGGGCTCTTACAGCCGTTAGAGATCCCTATGTGGAAATGGGAGAGCATTTCTATAGATTCCATCACAAGGCTACCTACATCACAGAGGGGTCACGATTCCATATGGGTGATTGTGGGTCGGTCGACCAAGGTAGATCATTTTCTTCCAGTCCGAACCGATTATACTATGGGGTAGTACGCTTAGTTCTTCATTGCTGAGATAGTGAGACTCCATGGGGTGCCCCTTGATATTGTGTCTGACCGGGACAAGATTTTTGTGTCCATATTTTAGGAGAGCTTCCAAGAGGCCATGGGTACAGAGTTACGATTGAGTTCGGCCTATCACCTGTATATGGACAGACAAACACAGCAGACGAATCAGATGTTAGAGGATATGTTACGGATGTGTATACTTGATTTTGGCGGGGGTTAGGAGCAGTACCTTCCATTGGTTGAGTTTGCTTATAATAACTCCTACCAGTTCACTATTGGCATGGCTCCATTTGAGGCACTATATGGTAGACCATATCGTTCTCCAGCGTGTTGGCTCGAGGTGGGGGACAACAAGTTGCTTGGGCCAGAGGTGATCCAGGACACCTCGGCTAAGGTTGAGTTGATTCGGAACCGTATTCGGGTTGCTCAGGATAAACAGAAGAGCTACGCCAATGCCAAGAGATTCTTCATGTAGTTCAGTGTGGGGGATCAGGTGTTGCTATGTGTATCTCTGTGAAGGGGATAATGCAGTTTGGGAAGAAAGGGAAGTTGGTGTCGAGGTATGTAGGGTCATTCCCTATTATTGAGCGGATTGGGCCAGTAGCTTACAGACTTAGGTTACCGGAGCACTTGCATAGGATTCATTACGTGTTCTATATTTCTTCGCTGAGGAGATATATTCAGGATGACTTGGCCCACACTCATCTTGACTTGGAGGAGATTAATCTACAACCCGATAGTTCCTACGAGGAGGGCGAGTTGCTATCCTAGACCGTAGCGAGAGGAAACTGAGGTTAAAGATAGTGCAGTTAGTATGAGTGTAGTTGCGGCATCATAATGTCAAGGAGTCTACCTGGGAGCGAGAGGATGACATGTAGGACAAACACCTAGAGTTATTCCTACCAGGTACGCCTATATTTTAATTATTTTCTAAATTTCGGGATGAAATTCCGTTCTTAGGGGGAAAGTATGTAATACCCCGTATTTTTAAAAGATTTTATTTTAATTATGGGACTAGGATTAATTAACTTAAATGGAGAGAATTTATAAATAATTTGGATTTAAATTAAATAATTACTAGCGCGACAAGAGTCAGTATTCATTGGTGATAATTATGTTGAATATTACTTAACGAGTAACGTAATATATAATTTTGAAAATATATTAAAGTTGTCGTGAGTGAAAAATACGACAGTTATAGAAGTGAAGTCGGGACGCACGTGTCAGTCGTGTCAGGACTAAATTAATAGAATAAAAAGTAAAATATTTATAAGTCACTCATATGACCATTTTCAGTGCGCTGTTGAGTTCGGAAGGGTCGAGATAGTCAGAAAAATCTACCCAGGAGCTTAGTTTGGATTTCGGGGCAGTTTTAGGCCGAACCGGCACCCCAGAAGGGTATTTTGGTAAATTGTATTTTTAGAGTAAATTTGAGGACGAAAATTAGAGAAATAAAATATCTCCTATGTGGGTTAGATTATGTTATTTGTCGTGGGAAAAAAATTTAGACACAGAGAGAGAGACCAAAAAGAGAGAAAGAGGAAGAGAAATCTAAGGAAGAGTCACCACAAGTGTACCTTTTCCACCATCGTGACCACCATCGCGTAGATCGGAGAACGAGGGTCACAACTGTACCAACAACATCAAAGGATCATATCATATTTCGTAAGGCAAGTGTTTAAATCTTGCTCTTTTAGCATTAAATGTGTTCATGTTAGTGTAGGTAATGAAACCCCCTTAAATTGCATGTGATTTGATGAAGAATTCATGATTAAAAGATATACTAGGGTTAAATTGATACTAAGTTGAATGGTACTTGTAATTTGAAGTTTAATTAGGAATTTATGTTGATAATTGCTGAGTAAATCTGGGATTAAATAGGGTTAATTGGAAATCTTATGAACTAGGGTTTTATGAATCTGAAATTTGGGGATTTTTGGTTTGTGGATTAATTAATCATGAATTGATGTGTTTAAGATGTTAGAAATCATCCTTTTACATGGAAAAATGAGTTGGAATTGAATGGAAGGAGTTTGGGAGTGATTTATAAATGTTTTAGGACTGTTTATGGATGAAAAACGTAGCAGGTGCAGATTGGGGCGAAACTGCTCAATCTCTTTCAAATGAGATGGAGCCTGGTTAGAACGGGAACCCATGTCGTACGATATGTCGTTCTAACGACATGATATCTCGTTTAAATGATATAGCTTCTGGTTCAAACGACAGGTCCAATTTTTGGGAAATTTTCTTCTATTTCAAATCTGGGTAGCAGGTTTATTTGAAGTGATGATCAGTAGTAAAATTAGGATTCATGTTCGAACTGAATTATAGAGTAATAAGATGGGTTTGATATTTTATGACAGTTGGAGCGATGAGTTATCCCTAAGTTACGAGTGAGAGAGTATTCGTAATCTAATATGTGTAATGCAAATTGTAATGAGATATACTACATATAAGTTAAATATTCGTATTGTGTGTATACCTAATGAACTTTATAGGTAGTGTGAATGCCTATAATGATATGTATTCTGTGTATGACATACCTACCCTACTTGCTATCATGGGAAGTTGGTAAAAGGGGACAGTCCTATTTTGAGGAGCCTTCGGGAGGATATTTGACCGGTACCTCAAGGGCATGAAACCTAGGTATGGGCTATGAGAATGATAGTATTGACGGTTATATGGCTATGTAGGTATGTGCATAGCCCATAGGCGTGGAACCATATTCGCCTCCAATATGTGTGATTTGTAAATTTATGGCTCATGGGAGATTCCGAACCCATTGTCTTGATTCAGTGCGAGATGTACCGGGACTTGATAGCAGAGTATAAGGGCACAATAGCCGAGTCTAGAGGTGCCTTTTGAGTATATATAATATATAGTGATGTGTATATATATATATATATAGACTTATAGTGATACTTTATGTGTGAAAGTATATGGATAAGATATATAATGATGAAAATCTCTAAATAACTTAAGTAAGCGAGCACTTAACGTGATTTATAAATACTTCCCTAATTGAGATAACAGTAGTCAAAACATATAATATGGTGTTGTATGGAAAAATGCGGGTTAGTATTGCGGGTAGTGATTAGAAGAATTTTGTATATAGTCTAGTTAGAATGATTGGAATGGGTTTAGAGGTGAGTTAGGCGTGCACATTAGTTGAGAGGTGAGAATCTCAAGTGAGTGTTCGAAAAGCTAACATGCGCATACTATTTGATTTGCTGCAATATTTAAATACTTATTAAAAAATTTAAATGTTTTACACTTGGACTCTGAAATGTCTCTTGCAAATCTCTTTTCTTTTGTCAAATTATTTTAGGTGCCCAGCCACAGGGACACCAAGCATAGGAGTTCCATTCATTTGACGTGTTGTAGCTGCTGTGGAAGTTACAGGACCTCGGTGGTAGACGCCTCCTTACTTGTCATTTCTTCATCCTGATCTATTTAATTCTTTTAGGGCATGTTGCCCCTTTCTATTAGACAGTCAGAGATTTTTGTATTTATTCATTTATTTAGTTTCGTTGTTGGATTATTGTACTTAATACTTTGACTAGATGTGTTTACTTCTGTTGCATTTATTATTTTATTCATTTCCTTTCATATGATTTTGGTTTGGATGGTGAATGTTAATTATTTGTTAATTTGATTTTACATTAATTAAAAGATAAATTTGGACATCAACCTTTTTAAATATTAGGTGGTTAGTATATTAATAAAAGTTTTTGACAGTGATGCATATTCTGAACCAATTGGATATTCTGATTTACTTTAACAAAGGACTGATCACCCGATATTTAATTAGGCGGGGTGTCACAAAAGTGACAGGATATCCCTCGTATCCGTAGCCCTCAAGAGAGTAAAACTTGCAGGCGAATGAGGATTTCTTGTCATGACCCAGATTATTCATACCAAAAGAGATTATAAAAAAGGTGCGAACTCTACAAGAATCGTCATGGTAAGGAAGACCTTTATAATCTTATATGAGGGAAGATGGATTGCCTTGTTTCCAGTCAAGAAGCCAGGACCAATAAGGAATTGTCTAGGAGGGCCCTTATCTGCTAAATGAAGTCGTCGTTCACTAGGTCAATTGAGGACCTTGAATGTCCTAAGAATTTCACTGCACCTATATTTAAGATATACGATGACTAGACTGATCCAATCGACCATTTACGCCAATATCACCAAATCATGACACTTTGGGACAGTAATGAGCCTTTTATGTTGTGATATTTCCTTCATTCTCGGGGGATGTAACCTAAAAATGATTTAAAAAACTATCACGCGAGTCCATCTCTAGCTTTGAATAGCTCACAAAAACCTTCATTTCATTGCAAGATTAATTACCAGCAGCAACCATTTGAAAAATATGGATTCGTTAGAAGCATGTATATACTCGGTGATATTTGTGTAATACCCCGTAATTTTAAATGACTTTTAAAATGGGCTATATTTTAAATTAATGGATTAATTAGATTTTATTATTAATTAATTCATTCGGGTTTATCCGGACGGTGGATATTAAAATGGATGATTTCGAATATTACTTAAAGATATTTAGGTAATATATGAAATGTGATGTCATTGATATGACTGTATGATATAAATTCGGTAATTTATATTTTTAGTCAGACGCGGTATGGGACGTGTCGGGACTAGTTTATTAAATTAAAAAGGAAGTTTATTTTCTATCGAACTAATAGTCATTTCGACTGCGTCGTTGCGTCCGGTAGGTTCGAAATAGTCAGAAAAGTCTATTTGGATGTCAATTTTGAGTCTCGGGTCATTTGGGAATGAATAGACAACCCAAAAGGGCATTTTGGTCATTTTCTAGGGGGGATGAATAGTGATTTTGGATTTGGAACTGTTATAAGTATTAGTAGATTAAGTGTATGGGGAGTATTCATCTCCTCTTCACAAATAAGAGCAGCCATCTTCCTAGAGAGAGTGTAAGAGTGCTTGGGAAGGGAAAAGTCACTTGGGAAGGAGAAGAACAAGAACCAAGGTTCACCACCACCAACCACCACCGGAGTTTGACCGGAGAAGGGACAACCTACTGAGATATACTACACCAAAGGATCAGACCTACAAGAAAGGCAAGTGTTTGATAATGGCAATTTAAGTTTGTATATTGTCCATGCTAGAATAATAAGAAAAGAGAAGATTATTATTGTTTGGAAGAAATAATGTAATATTAAATGGATTTCTGGAAAACTGAAATGATATAGGAATTTGACTCATGTTTTAGGATGATAATAATCCATGAAATAGTCTGGAATCTGTTGAAGATATTATGAAAACCATTTATGTGTTCTTGAAGATGATATGTGATAAATTCTGGAAATAAGGAGATAAACATGCTTTTAATCCAATCCCTTGATGATTCTAGGATGTTTAATGTACTGGAAATCGTTCATATATGTTGGTATATCATGTAGTAATCATAATAACTCATTTTGGAGGTTAATATGAAGGTTTGAATGAGTAAAAATGGTGAAACCCGTAGTTGCAGAAAATCAGGCCTGGACCTGAGGGATCGATCGAACGACCCCTGCCTTCGATCGATCGACCTCCCCAGATTATGTAAAGTTGTTTCTTTTTAAATGTTGATTCTTATCCCAAAACTTTTGTGGATCTTTGGTGATTATTATTTGGAGATTATGGGACCTATAAAATATCAGTAAACCCTTGATGAGATTAGAATTAATTTGATTTGGATTCGAGTGATTTAAATGATGAAAATTATATTGAATGGAATTTCGGTTGCTAGATTCATTTGTTAAAATTCCAAATGGGGATGGATGAGGTTTTAAGATAGGACCAGTAGGGGTGATTTAATATAACACTTGGGTATCCTTAAGTTTACAAGAGAGTTTAATCCTAAGTGAAAGAATATGTGTTTATAAGAGAATTGAAACTATCGGTTTTAACCTTAATTAAAAGGAGAACTAAACTCGTAGTAGTTCGGGAGAAATAATGTTATGTACCAGTAGGATATTAGTAACTTCTTACTGAATATAAGATGAGGAAAAACCTATTTGAATCTTATGAGATGGAAGCTTAGAATACATTTGTTTTAAAGAGGGTATGAGGTTATCCCGATCGCATAGTTTAAGTTTTCGGACCTCCTCGATCGACAAAGTTAAGTAGTAGTGTATTGGAGGGGTTCCTTGTTTGGATTTCACTTTGCAAGACGCTCCGCGCATGAACCTTAACGACGTCGGTAGTGGAGAGATGTTATAGGATGCGAGGATAATTAATTTATGAAGTAAAGATATGATATTTTAAAAGAGATATAATGCTACGTATGGGAAATATCTTAGGGTAGTGATAATTACCTTATTGATATTATATTATAGGTATGATAATACCTATTTGATTGATTGATGATTATGTGTATGACATACCTAGATTACTGGCTATCGGTGGGAGGTTTACGCGTGAGGGCAGTCGTATCCTGATGAATCCATGGGATCTTTGATTTGTCCCTCGAGAACATAGGTCTATGAAAGACTTATCGGGGAGTTGATAAGTCCGATGACTGTGGGTACGTAGGTATGTACGTGACCCATGGATACGAGAACTATGTTCGCCTCCAATTTGTTTGTTGTTTGTGGTTCGTGGAATCTTACCGAACCTGTAGTCCCCTATTCAACGACATGC
Organism: Sambucus nigra; assembly: GCA_949130495.1. NCBI lineage: Eukaryota > Viridiplantae > Streptophyta > Magnoliopsida > Dipsacales > Adoxaceae > Sambucus > Sambucus nigra. Next base: position 844,854 of record CASBWL010000094.1, read on the forward strand.
GATGATGGGACATGATAGCAGAGTAATGCATTGCACCACAGCTGTGACTCGGGGTGATGTATTATATATGAATATATATATATAATGGATTAAATGGTTACATAATTATATATTGTGTTTAAATCTATCTACGGTGATAATTGTAGATAACGGTGAATAGAGAAAGATAATGGAATTAAGTTAATGAATGTTTATTCTTAAAGAATTGAAAAGCTTAACTCATATTAATGAGTAATGATTCATGTTAATGAGAAACTAATCATCTAAAGGAGTTATGAATAATAATGTGACGTGTGGTATGGGACATACGGGGATTATGATATAGGAACGGAATTAATATGGAGACTAGAAAAGAGGAACCATTAACTAGGAGGTTAATAGGAAACGTTAAGTGTGCACTCTAGTTGAGAGGTGAGAATTGCAAGTGAGAGTGGGATCTAACATGTACATAATAAATGCTTTATTGCACTTGTTAAATACTTGTTTTTAAAATAATCTACACATTCGGGCTCTGACCCGTTTCCTTGCATATTTTCTCCTCTATTGTATCTCTATATCAGGTGTCCAGCAACAGGGACGCCAACCATAGTTGATTTCATCGAGCTATGGAGCTATGGAGGTTTTGCTTAGACACTTGTCATCTTTTTGATTCACAGAATTCTTACATAGGGCATGTCGCCCAAAGGATTTCAGTTATCATTTTCTGTCGGAGTTAAACTATTGTATTTGTGTCTTTTTAATACATTTAACATTGTGGGGATTGTTGTAAAGGATTTATATTATTTGGGAATATTTATTCCAGTTGCATTTAAATTCTTTTGAGTTATTTATTTAGTGATCTGTGTTGTAGAATAAAATGTGTTGTGTTATTCTTAAATTGGAAATGGATTTTGTTAATTTAAAATTTGGAAAGTTTTTAACACCAGCTTAATTGAGTTTTGGGTGAGTTGTAAATGTTTTCGACAGTGATGCTAAGAATGAGCCAACTGTATATTCTGTTTTAATTTGGTATGGGACTGGCCACCCGGTATTTAATTAGGCGGGGTGTTACAGGTGGTATCAGAGCATCAGGTTCTAGTGTCCTTTAGGATCTGTACGGCTTATTGTGTCTTCAGCTTAGCGTTCTTTGATGTAGAGCCCTATGAGTAGGATTATTGCTTTCCTATTTACGCTTACGATCTTTAGCTATTTTGAGATATCAAATACTGATAGTGTTCTCTCGTTTCAGATGCCTCCTTGACGTGCACCTCAGCCCGCCCCAGCTCAGGGTACAATGACTGCAGTCGAAGTTGCTGCAATTGTCGCTCAGGCAGTCAATGCTGCTGTAGCTGCTATTCAGCAGGCTTCCGCACTGGCACCGGTTGTGCCACCCGTGCAAGGGCAAGTGTTTCCAACAGCATGGGAACGAGCGAGGGATGCCTTTCAAAAAGCGCACCCACCCGAGTTTCAGGGAGGATCAGATGTTGTGACTGCTAGCTAATGGAAGAAAGATATCCAATGGCACTTGAGAATGATCGAATGCACTGAGGTTCAACGTCAGATACTAGCCACATTCAAGCTAGTAGGGGCAGCTTTGCAATGGTGGGAAGCTACGACCACTATGGAGGAGAGGGACACAATGACTATCCAAGACTTTTGGATACGGTTTGATGGGAAGTATTTTCCTTCCGCTATCCAGATAGAGATGAGGCGAAAGCTACTTGATTTGAAACAGGGAGAGAAAACTTTAGCGGAATATGAGGAAGAGTTTACGAGATTAACTAATTTGGTACCAGCTGAAGTACCTACTGAGGAAAGGAGAGTCTTAATGTTCACTGATGGGTTGAACTATAAAATTCGCCAACATTTATTGGGGAATCTTTCACTACGTACGTATGCAGATGTTCTTAATGCTGCAATGCTCCATTGTCAAGATAACCGCTTCCATAATCAAGGTGTCAAGCGGGGGTTTGGGTCAGGCCTGCAAAGCAAGACTATTGAGGGCAGTTCTAGTGGGACTCAGCCAGGGCAGAGTCATCAGCGTTAGAGTGAACAGGGTTCCCGGACAGGAGACTATGCTAAGCGTTTGCGATCTGGAGATTCGTGATTTGAGGATAGAGGTGTTGGGCAAGGACAACAGGGCCATCAGGGCCAGAAACAAGCTCATCAGGGTCAAGGGAAGGGAGGTAATGGCCAGCAGGTTCGGGGTCAACAGGGGCAAGGTGGTGGAAAGTTTGCGGGAAAATGTTTCGTGTGTGGAAAGTATGGCCATAAACGTCAAGATTGTCCTGAGAAAGACAAATTCCCTCAGCAACAACATGCTCGACAGGAGCCACAGGTACCAGTGTTTCCACCAGCTGTTCTTCCAGCTCCAGCTCCGGTGCTAGCACTACCTCCCATTCCAGCAGCACCCGCGCAGCAGGGTCAGTACGGGCGTGTATACAACATTCATCAGGCAGTGAATCAACAACCACCACCCGCGAATGAGGGTAGGTTTTCTATCTAAGGAATTATGAAGCGTATAGTGATTTTGTTACAATTAATGTTGTGTGGGCAAAAAGGGTTGATAAACTTAGCCTATAGCACTATTATTTAAGTAGACTCACTGAAGGGTGTGGGACACCTTTATATTACATGTTATCACGTGGGTTTGATTTGTATCATGGGATTACTTACCTAGAGCATGTACGAGTGTGGTTCGACTATCGGCGTGCATTGATTTGTGGTATATGAGAACATATGTCTGCATCTTGTCTTCTATAAAAGAGTAGATGCGTAGACCCTAATTGAAATCGATAAAACCAAATTTTTGTTTTCAAAAATCGATAAACCTGATATTTTTTAAACCAAAATTTTTATATATTACTGACTAAGGACCTTAGGAGTTTCGATGACCGACTACTTTAGGAAGTAGTGTATCGAGGTGGTTCCTTGTTTGGATTCTCTTGCGAGACACCCCACGCATGAAACTAATAACCGTTGGGAGTCGAAATAAGTTAGGTCTTTGGGAAACGAGTTTATAACCTTTGCAAAAATTTTAATTTTGAAAGCGGTACGAGAGGGTGTATGGGCGCCCTGGATGATTGAATTGTCGTATTTTTCATAATCGTGAAAAAGGTAAGTAATTGAGACTTCAGAATTTATTTGTTCACTACGAGAGGATCATTTTTCCTAGAGTTTGTCACGAGGACGGTATAAGGAAGATTGGGTAAAGTTTAAATTTGATTCAGTTGAAACTATATGGTGAGGCTTGACGTATAACCATCGATAGGGACTTTGTTAATGTACTGTATGGGCGGTACATCTTGGATTTCTTGCTATGTGAGATTTATACACGGAGTTGACCTTACCGGTATGACTTATATTCCTGAATTTCGGGACGAAATTCAGTTATAAGGGGGGAAGTATGTAATACCCCGTAATTTTAAATGACTTTTAAAATGGGCTATATTTTAAATTAATGGATTGATTAGATTTTATTATTAATTAATTCATTCGGGTTTATCCGGACGGTGGATATTAAAATGGATGATTCTGAATATTACTTAAAGATATTTAGGTAATATATGAAATGTGATGTTTATTAAATTAAAATTAAAATATATTAAATTAAAATTTAATATATTTAGGTAATATACCCCGAATGTTTATTAATATATGAATATATGAAATGGATATTTAGGTAATATTACTTAAATTTAATATATTTATTAAATTTATTAAATATAAATTCGGTAATTTATATTTTTAGTCAGACGCGGTATGGGACGTGTCGGGACTAGTTTATTAAATTAAAAAGGAAGTTTATTTTCTATCGATCTAATAGTCATTTCGACTGCGTCGTTGCGTCCGTAAGGTTTGAAATAGTCAGAAAAGTCTATTTGGATGTCAATTTTGAGTCTCGGGTCATTTGGGAATGAATAGACAACCCAAAAGGGCATTTTGGTCATTTTTCTAGGGGGATGAATAGTGATTTTGGATTTGGAACTGTTATAAGTATTAGTAGATTAAGTGTATGGGGATTATTCATCTCCTCTTCACAAATAAGAGCAGCCATCTTCCTAGAGAGAGTGTAAGAGTGCTTGGGAAGGGAAAAGTCACTTGGGAAGGAGAAGAACAAGAACCAAGGTTCACCACCGGAGTTTGACCGGAGAAGGGACAACCTACTGAGATATACTACACCAAAGGATCAGACCTACAAGAAAGGCAAGTGTTTGATAATGGCAATTTAAGTTTGTATATTGTCCATGCTAGAATAATAAGAAAAGAGAAGATTATTATTGTTTGGAAGAAATAATGGAATATTAAATGGATTTCTGGAAAACTGAAATGATATAGGAATTTGACTCATGTTTTAGGATGATAATAATCCACGAAATAGTCTGGAATCTGTTGAAGATATTATGAAAACCATTGATGTGTTCTTGAAGATGATATGTGATAAATTCTGGAAATAAGGAGATAAACATGCTTTTAATCCAATCCCTTGATGATTCTAGGATGTTTAGTGTACTGGAAATCGTTCATATATGTTGGTATATCATGTAGTAATCATAATAACTCATTTTGGAGGTTAATATGAAGGTTTGAATGAGTAAAAATGGTGAAACCCGTAGTTGCAGAAAATCAGGCCTGGACCTGAGGGATCGATCGATCGACCCCTGCCTTCGATCGATCGACCTCCCCAGATTATGTAAAGTTGTTTCTTTTTAAATGTTGATTCTTATCCCAAAACTTTTGTGGATCTTTGGTGATTATTATTTGGAGATTATGGGACCTATAAAATATCAGTAAACCCTTGATGAGATTAGAATTAATTTGATTTGGATTCGAGTGATTTAAATGATGAAAATTATATTGAATGGAATTTCGGTTGCTAGATTCATTTGTTAAAATTCCAAATGGGGATGGGTGAGGTTTTAAGATAGGACCAGTAGGGGTGATTTAATATAACACCTGGCTATCCTTAATTTTACAAGAGAGTTTAATCCTAAGTGAAAGAATATGTGTTTATAAGAGAATTGAAACTATCGGTTTTAACCTTAATTAAAAGGAGAACTAAACTCGTAGTAGTTCGGGAGAAATAATGTTATGGACCAGTAGGATATTAGTAACTTCTTACTGAATATAAGATGAGGAAAAACATATTTGAATCTTATGAGATGGAAGCTTAGAATACATTTGTTTTAAAGAGGGTATGAGGTTATCCCGATCGCATAGTTTAAGTTTTCGGACCTCCTCGATCGACAAAGTTAAGTAGTAGTGTATTGGAGGGGTTCCTTGTTTGGATTTCACTTTGCAAGACGCTCCGCGCATGAACCTTAACGACGTCGGTAGTGGAGAGATGTTATAGGATGCGAGGATAATTAATTTATGAAGTAAAGATATGATATTTTAAAAGAGATATAATGCTACGTATGGGAAATATCTTAGGGTAGTGATAATTACCTTATTGATATTATATTATAGGTATGATAATACCTATTTGATTGATTGATGATTATGTGTATGACATACCTAGCTTACTTGCTATCGATGGGAGGTTTACGCGTGAGGGCAGTCATATACAGATGAATCCATGGGATCTTTGATTTGTCGCTCGAGAACATAGGTCTATGAAAGACTTATCGGGGAGTTGATAAGTCCGCTGACTGTGGGTACGTAGGTATGTGCGTGACCCATGGATACGAGAACTATGTTCGCCTCCAATTTGTTTGTTGTTTATGGTTCGTGGAATCTTACCGAACCTGTAGCCCCCTATTCAGCGACATGCGATGATGGGACATGATAGCAGAGTAATCCATTGCACCACAGCTGTGACTCGGGGTGCTGTATTATATATGAATATATATATATATAATGGATTAAATGGTTACATAATTATATATTGTGTTTAAATCTATCTACGGTGATAATTGTAGATAACGGTGAATAGAGAAAGATAATGGAATTAAGTTAATGAATGTTTATTCTTAAAGAATTGAAAAGCTTAACTCATATTAATGAGTAATGATTCATGTTAATGAGAAACTAATCATCTAAAGGAGTTATGAATAATAATGTGACGTATGGTATGGGACATACGGGGATTATGATATAGGAACGGAATTAATATGGAGACTAGAAAAGAGAAACCATTAACTAGGAGGTTAATAGGAAACGTTAAGTGTGCACTCTAGTTGAGAGGTGAGAATTGCAAGTGAGAGTGGGATCTAACATGTACATAATAAATGCTTTATTGCACTTATTAAATACTTGTTGTTTTTAAAATAATCTACACATTCGGGCTCTGACCCGTTTCCTTGCATATTTTCTCCTCTATTGTATCTCTATATCAGGTGTCCAGCAACAGGGACGCCAACCATAGTTGATTTCGTCGAGCTATGGAGCTATGGAGGTTTTGCTTAGACGCTTGTCATCTTTTTGATTCACAGTATTCTTACATAGGGCATGTCGCCCAAAGGATTTCAGTTATCATTTTCTGTCGGAGTTAAACTATTGTATTTGTGTCTTTTTAATACATTTAACATTGTGGGGATTGTTGTAAAGGATTTATATTATTTGGGAATATTTATTCCAGTTGCATTTAAATTCTTTTGAGTTATTTATTTAGTGATTTGTGTTGTAGAATAAAATGTGTTGTGTTATTCTTAAATTGGAAATGGATTTTGTTAATTTAAAATTTGGAAAGTTTTTAACACCGGCTTAATTGAGTTTTGGGTGAGTTGTAAATGTTTTCGACAGTGATGCTAAGAATGAGCCAACTGTATATTCTGTTTTAATTTGGTATGGGACTGGCCACCCGGTATTTAATTAGGTGGGGTGTTACAATTTGGAGATCTACAATGAGGAGGAAGATTGAACTGAACATGTGGCGGTATCCTAGTCGAAGAGTTCTATATTGTATCAATCCCTCACCAATAAGGAAGGGACTTTTATCCGCAAACGGATGTCTCAAATTAAGAAAAATGACAAAGTGGAGGATATGGTTATAGATACACACCAGGATAGTGGTCGACCAAAGGTGAACGAAAGTGGAAATAAAAAGATTTATCCCAATAGTGGGAAAAAAGAAGAATGACAGACCAAAGGGCGATGAGAAGTCAGAGTCTAGTAAAGATCGTTGTGACATTAACAACATTTTCAAAGAACTAACATACAAGATCTTGACCAAGATCAAGTATTAGAAATATTTCAAGTAAGGGACGGATTAGGTGTGGAGGGTTCCCTCCCTACCCCGACCCCAACTTCTGTCCTCTACCCCGACCCATGAAGGGAACCCTTAGAAACCCCGAATCCACCCGAACTTGCTAACTAACACTGTTACTATCCAAAAAAAATTAATACACCTGAAACCATTTTTTATCATTTTAGATGAATATAGATAGTCAGGAATTATTTATCTTTAAATCAAAAGTAAAAATGATACCCATCTCAAAATTAAATCGTTGAAATGAATAATCCAAAATGGTACCAAATCGTTAAGGTATAGTACACCAGTAGGGGGAGAGAAAGAGAATTGGAAGTTACCTTCTTAGGGCCGTGAAAAATATGTTGGTAAGGAAGATAGACCTCCACACCGGCAATAGCGATGACGAGAGACGGTGGTAAAGGTGATTGGTTCTCTTTATGGTGAGCAGTGAACGTTTGGGATGCCGTTTGAGAATCAAGTGACGAAACCCTACTAAATTTAATGTGTGTGTGTGTGTATATATATATATAGAGAGAGCGAGAGAGAGGGGGGGGGGGTAAGGCTCACATACATCATGATGTATATATCACACTATACATCACACCTAGTTCTAGGCCCTAAGAAATCATTTTCCCAAAAATTTTATTTTTCTCTTGAAATTAACCTTCCAGTCAACGCATATTCAAAAAATTAGGTCAAAATACATTTTGTAGCTATTTTTAAAAAATTCACAAAAGGCGCATGCCCTTCTAAATAACTCATTTTGAGTAGTTTTTTGTGATTTTTTTTAAAAAATAGTTACAAATTGTATTTTGACCTAATTTCTTGAACATGGGTTTATTGTAAGGTTAATTTCAAAAGAAAAATAAAAAATTTGAAAAATCGGTCTTTTAGGTCTACAACTAGGTGTGATGTATGAATAATGTATAGAGCAAGATGTAGGTGAAAATTATCCTATATATATGTCTTTGTGTGTGTGCGCGAGGACACAAATGTAATAACTAATAGGGGCTTTTACGGTCTAGTCCATGGATTAATAATTTTGGACAAAAAAACCAGGCCCAATAAATTTTAAACGATTAGGTCCAACATATAAATACCCCGAAATTAAAACAAACACGCACTATTCAGACATCGAAGCGCCAAAAATTCTCTTCGATCAAAAATCTAACTTTCTTCGATCAAAACCCTAACACTCTTTGATCAAAACCCTAATTCTCTTCGATCAAAGCCCTAACTCTCTTCGATCAAACCCTAATCGTTGAAGTTCTACCGAGCATTTTACATTCTGAATCAAATTCTTCCAAACACCACTAACAAGTATGTATACATTCTCTTATCATCTGTTTGTCCTTGTGTATTTTGTGTTCTCATATGTATAAATTTGTAGACACATGGACTGATGAAATCACATTCTTCTTCTTCACGATATGAAAAAATATATTTGTTTCCCTCATTTTAATTGCAAAACACACTTTTTGTATGTTACATATATGTATTTCGTCATTGTACTTTTGCTCCTATATACATCATTTATTGAGGATTTATCGAGGACAAGGAATATATAGGTGATTGAAATATGTACATGTACAAGCCCTGTGTTATTGCGTGTACTCTGTGCATTTTGCGTGTACTTTCAATAAGTACACGCAAAATACACAGAGTACACGCACATTAAAATTGAATTTCTCAATCCAATATGCGTGTACTTTTATGTTTTATACGTGTACTCTATAAAATATATCATTCAAATCCATATTTGATCAATCCTATGTTATTTTGATCCGCTCCAGCGGCATTTGAATGATTTTCCATGTGTTTGTAAGAAGTATTATTAGTGTGTTAATATTTAGGAGTTATTTTGGTCTGCGCCAACGGCATTTTAATGATATTTTATTAGTTTGTAATCAGTATTATTGCGTGTACTTTTTCATTTTTGCGTGTACTTTGTTGAAATTACACGCAAAAAATTCATAAAGTACACGCACATTGAAATTCAATTTGTTCAATCCAATATGCGTGTACTAATGTGTATTATGAGTGTACTATTTTTGTATTGTTGTGTTATTGTTTAGGAATCATACGATCAATCATGTTCAACTACAAAACTGCGGCTTGCACGTTCGAAGATCTTAACAATACAAAACCTTTCACATTGGCAGTCAATAGTACTAATGATGACGAAATTTATTTTCTCCTTCGCATCAATGATAGAGCTAAAAGGTTACTTGGTTTCTAGTACTACTATGAAGAGATTTACTGCCCTTTTAATGTGCAACCGCTTCAAGTAACTGAATCGAAAGCGAAGAATTTAGCTAAACGAATTGAGCAGTATTACTTGAGGTGTTTTGATAATGCTCGAGCTTTTAGCGTGCAGCTATTATATCACTTCTTTACTGAATATGTTAGGAATAGAGAATCTTAGTTTTTGACTTGCCGAACAACCTCTGTTAGGTTTCACCATGAAACGGACGATATATATTACCCCCTTTAGCATGTATTTTATTGAGAATTTTATGAATTGTTTGTGAGAATATTGCATGTACTTTTGTTAAATACGCTTGTATTTTATTGTTTTAGTCTATGTTTTATTCTAATTTGCATGTATTTTATTTTTTGTACATATCATTATAGGTTAATAATTTAAATTTTGTTTACAGATCAATAGAATGGAGAAGAAGATGAAGGCAAGAAGAGGAAAGAAACAAAAAAGAGCAGTTTTGATGATAATTCTTCATCCAGTTCTAGTTCTAGTTCTAGTTCTAGTTCTAGTTCTAGTTCTAGTTCTAGTTCTAGTTCTAGTTCTAGTGTGGCATTAAAAACTAAACGTCCTGTAAAGAAGAATGACCAATATCGATAAAATATTGTTAGCTTTCTTCATGATTTGCATCAGATTAAAGAGAAAATAAACAATAGGCATATTGAAGTTCTTAAGAAGACTCCTTTTTGGTAGCTTTTCAATGCCTACTACAGTGAGAAAGTAGTAGAAGTGGACCATAAGAAGATGGATAAAAATATTTTATTAATTATCCAGCTGGACAATACGAAAACCAAAAGTTTCCGTATGAAGAGTAGTATCGAATTGGAGACAGATGAAGGCATTGTCAATTTTGTAAAAATTGTGTGTCTCCAGTTCTTGAACACGTTGTTCTTCTCCAACTCAAACTTCACCCTTTAGAATTTTGGTTGAAATACATCGACAATATTGAGGAAATGAATAATTATGATTGGGCATCTGTTGTGCATGAGTTTCTCATACATTCACTTAACAAATAAGCAAGTTCCAAACCTAGAACAGTTACTGGATGTGTCATTTCCCTACTGGTGAGCAAAAAAACATCCTAATATTTCAAAATTTACATACCAATACTCACGTGTACTTAATAAATATCACATGTATTTTGTAAATACACGTGATATAAGACTTGTATTTTCAAAATACACATTAAATTATCACGTGTATTTTAAAAATACACACATAAATATAACGTGTATTTTGATAACACACGTGATATAGGACGTGTATTTCAAAATACACGTGATATTTTCACGTGTATTTTCAAAATACACGTGAGAATTTAACGTGTATTTTGAAAATACACGTCTTATATCACGTGTATTTACAAAGTACGCTTCAACTTTATAAAGTACACTTGTATTTTACAAAGTACACGTATTCTATGTTTTGTAAATATAACCACTATACTTTCAAAATACACTTGTTATATTTTTTTGTTAACATTATAAGTGTACTTTAGAAAGTACACGTGAACTTTAGAAAATCACGTGTACTTTCAAAATACACTTGTAAAATTTACAAAGTACACGTTTAATTTTGCGTGCATTTTGAACAAATCACTTGTACATGGCAACAATTAGTAATATCATTTTATTTTTTGTATGATCACAGTATTGGGCATGTGAGAAATTTGAAATTATTTCTCCTGTTGAAGAATTTAAAGGTAAGATGCCAAAATTCCTGAGTTGGAAATTGTCTTCTTTGAGACAATGGTTTGTGAAGAATGACATCGCAACAGTAATTTTGAAACAGGCTACAAATAAACCAGCTTGTAAGGACAATTATGTACAAAAGGAATCTCAATTTGAAGGGCCAAGTTACTCTTTGAACGTTTCTACAGAAAGTCCTATACATGCTGATTCATCATCAGAAAAAGTTGCTGAAGATGTTAATGACAATGAGTTTTCACATGGTTGGAATATTCCCCTTAAAAACATTGTGACTCCAAAGAAAAAGAAGGAAAAATATCAACCAAAGGTTAATTTGGAGGAACAAATTGCTATTTTGAAAAGGGAATTATTGGAAAAAAATAACCAACTATCTAAAGCAGCTGAAGACTTTAATCGTGCACTAGAGAAGGTGACCTCTTCGGAGGTGGAGAGTGCCATTTTGAATGTACAGTTGCAGGTAGATCATGATTCACTTTTGGAAGCCCAAGAGGAAATTAAGAAGTTAAAGGTGGAGAATTCCAACCTTTTGAAGGAAAAAGATTTACTAAATAAGTTGGAGGCGAAAAATGCCCAACTAGTTGAGTTAAACAATTCTTTAAAAGAAAAGCTTAATCAAGTCACAATGAGTGACTTAGATAGAATTAAAGAATTGGATGAATCATTGAAAAAACAGGCAGAACCATCACGAATTTTGGAACAAAAAAATGGATATCTGTCTCTGAGTAATGAAGATCTCAAAAAAAAAGTATGATGACACATTGCAAAAATGGAAAGAAGCTGACATAGAAAACATGACATTGAGGCAGAATCTTGAGGAGTCAGAATTCAAAAGAACTCAACAGGTACTTTTGATTATAAATAATGCAGAGTACACGCAGTTTCCTAAAGTACACGCAGTTTTATTTGATAATATTTTTAATGCAGTTTTATTTGATATTAGAAATAATGCAGAGTAAATGCATTATTTGATTAGAAATAATGCAGTTTTATTCAAGTATTGCTTATAATCTAACATTCTTATTGTATAATAGGAAAACAATAATAAAATTCTTAATGACAAAATTTCGGAGTTGAAGAAAATGCTTGATGAATCAGCATTGAAAAAAACTGATCAGGTATATATAAAGTACAATAGATATAAAGTACACGCGTTTAATTTCTAAAGTAAACGCAAATTATGAAGAAAGTACACGCGTGTATTTATAAAATACACGCAAATTTTGATGAAAAACACAAATTTTATCAAAATACACGTAAGAGAAAATGAATCATTGTTTAAAAAAATGTTTACAATCCAACATTCCTTGTTTAAATATATCAGGCAAACACTAATAAACAACTCATGGATGAAATTTCGAGTTTGAAGATTGAACTAACCTCAAAGACAGTTCAGGGAACCCTCGAAATAACCAAAACAAAAGGGCTTGTTACTAGAGGACAAAATAAAAGAAAAGATGACAACGAAACCGAGAAGCATGAACTAATTAAGAAATAAAAAGAGACAAAGCTTCGAAAAGGCCCTCTAATAATAACTCAACGAATGAAAGAAACTCACTTCAAGCTTATTCAAAAGTCTGAGCCAGGGTAAAGTGTATTTTTTTATGATTTATCACTTTGCTAATTTATATTTTTTTTGGTGCAAAAGAATAAGGTTATTATTATTATACAATTCTTATTGCTTATATAAAATGCGGGGAATTTATTTTCCAAGGGCTGGTTTCGTGTGTCCCATGGGAAGATTTTGTTGAAGTCTTCAAGAATCAAGAAATTTCAAGCCAAGTATGTAGTCCAAATATTAGACATTCATTAAATTTCAACATTATTATTTCCTCACCATTTTATATTGTGTGAAACAGATAATACTTGCCTTTAGTAAAGTATTGAGGTCAAAATTGTCAGAGGAAGGGCTCTCCCACTCACACACTTTTTCTGATTATTGTTGGGTAAGTACAATTAAACCGAAAGCTTTGTGAAACAAAATTTCAGTTTTTTCTATTAACACAATGTCTATAATTTTATTCAGATAGAAGCTTGTAACAAAAATGAAGTCAATAAGAAGGGGGAGTTATACATAGATTTATTTGAATACTTAGGCACTTGTAATAATTTGTTCATTGTACTAAGACATAGCATAGGCTATTTCACATTACTTGTGATATAAAAAAAAGAAAATAAAGTGGTCCACATGGATTCCCTTCGACCGAACGACAAGAAAATAAACACAATATACTTCGATGATGCGAAAAAAATGGTTAGTGCCTAAACTTAATTAGTAATGTTGCTTGTACTTATATTATACACGTGTACTTTATCATATAATGCGTGTACTTTGTATTAGTTGCACATAATCACCCATATTTTCAAAGTACACGCATCATATTTTAAAATACACGTGAAATGAACCAATACAAATTACGTGTACTTTAATATTATGCGTGTACTTTTAACTCTTTAGAAAAAGTACACGCATCATATGTATAAATACACGTGAAATGGACAAATAAAATACACGTGTACTTTAATATTATGCGTGTATTTTTCACTCTTTAATCTTCATATACTCTTTTATTTGTATACACTAAATATTTGTCTTCTTAACAGTTTTTTGTCTTCGAAAAAACACTGTACCTATTGAAGACTGAAGCAAAAATAATGAAAAACAATGGTTTCAAAACTTAGAGAAAGTTTGATGAAGGTATATCAAATGACTTTACATTGGATGATGATCCATTGATAAAGCAAGAAAAAAGGACAGTAGATTTCATGCTGGAAAGTGATCTCAAATTTGACCTAATAAGAGATTATGAATGCCCTAAGCAATATAATGGGTAAGGAAAAACTTCATTTCTAAAAATTACTAATTTGTATATTTTCAAAAAATTTCATTCACATCATACTAATTTGTATATTTGTTTTATTTTAATTTCAGGGTTGACTGTGGGGTGTTCTGCATGTACTACATTGAACAAATTAGCATAAACAAGGAAATGCAAAAATTGTTTCAAGACCCTGACATGCTAAAACACAGAGCATATGTACTAAGGAAAATTCTTCTATCAAAATATTTCTTCCCCCGAAAGGAGAAAAAACTTCTATAAATTTATTCAAATACGAACCATATTTGTAATTTGTTTTGTGTTATATTGCTTATTGTTTACAATATTTATTACTCCAAAATGGTTTATTTCCGCTGGCGCGGACCACAATCCACGTAAGGTATAGACAAACAATGCACCTGAGTGTTATGAAACAATGTACACGCATTTTAACTAAAACTACAAGTGATAATTACTAAGTACACACATGAATTCTTCAAAGTACACGTAATATAAACAATGTACACACACTGGTTAATGTAATAATTTTTTATTTTTAATTAAAAACTGATTTATATATTTATTTAGAAGGACACAATAACCAAAATCAATTTATTAAGCTCAACTACTCACTTCCCAACTACTTCTGGTCAAAGAAATAAATAGCTTTAACTTTTTCTATAAAAGAGTAATATTTGTTCCTTTCTTAATCATTACATCTAGGGTAAAGATTACATAATGACTATTCCAGCAGAAAAGTTGGGAGGTACTCTTGAGAGAGATGAAAGAAATAAAAAAAATAAGGCAAATTACGGAAAATCTTTCCTCATATGAAACTGCCTTTGAGCAGTTTCAAACATAAGTGAGGGAAGGATACTCTGGACTTCCACCCAATCCCATAGATTTATTTGATGTGGATGAGGACCCTCCTCAAACACATGAAGACCTCTTGTCTTTCTATAGACAAGAAGTTCCCTTGAAAATCGTCAAGCTGAAGGAGAAGAAGGCGCACCATGAAGGCCTTGTAGCTGCCATAGAAGAAGAAATTCGACACTGGTCGAATTTAATTGACTCTCTTTCGAACACCATAGATGCCTTTAACAAATTTCCCTAATAGAAGCCTTCTTTAGTTTTTTCAGCTTTTGTTATGTAAAAAAAATGAACTTTATTTTTCTGTTTTAATAAAAAATTTATTTCTTTCATGCATGTATTCTCACTTATATCATACACCGAATATAGTCAAGTACACATGAACCTTTATAAAAATGATCACGTGGATTGTAAAAAATACAAACATTAATATCATTTATTGTAAAAAAATTGGTATGTCAAAATATGAGTGTATTGTCAAAATATGTTTCTATCTATTATAAATTATAATACACGCAAGTTTTTATAAAGAACATGCACAAGGTATTGTCCCATATAATAATATAAATGCGTGTACTTTATATATTACATGTGTACTTTATAAAGTACACGCATAGTCTATAAAGTACACGCTTATTGAAATACTTGTATAATAATGCCGCTGGTGCGGACCATAATACACATAGGAATTTAAGAATATGAGTGACCTAAGTGTCTTTAATAAAGTACAAGCACATTGTAATGTCCAAAACCATTTTCCAAATAGTACATGCATTTATATACGTCTACTTGATAAAATTACATGCATAATACATAAAGTACACGTATATTGAATTAGATTTTGGTCATATCAATATGCGTGTAATTTATAAAAACATGCGTGTACACGTATATTTAAATGCTTGTACTTTATATATTATGCGTGTACTTCATAAAGTACACGCATATTTCATCAAGTACACCCATATTATATTTATATAATATGCGTGTAGGTCATGCGTGTACATCATAAAGTACACGCATATTTCATTAAGTAAATCTAAATTAAATGTAATTAATAAAGTACACGCATGCTTTTATATAGTACATGCAGTTTGAACTGACCAAATCCATTTTTAAATGCGTGTACTTTATATATTCTTCGTGTACTTTGTAAGGTACACGCATATTTCATCAAGTACACGCATTGATAAAATGGCTTTGGTCATCAAAATGCGCGTGTACTGTACATAACATGCGTATACAAATGTAAAGTACATGTGAACATCAGGAAAAATGATCACGTGTATTTTATGAAAAATACGTGTACAGCTTCACAAAAAGCAAATTAAAAAATGAGACTAAAAACTAAAATTAAACTCATTTATGTGAAACAAATGGTTTATTAATTAATTTTTTCAATCAGATGGTTAAAATGAATGAATTCAACAATTTTAAACGTACTCAAATGGGTTTTTTACAAGTAGACCTGTAATGACCCGTTTTACTACACCTCGAGCAAGTAACTTCCCTTACTGTGATCTCACCAGAAGACTTTATTCTCTTATTTCTTGGCCTGCCTATCAATCTCTTAGTCATTGGTGGAAGGACATATGGATTTTCAGGTATAGAAATATTTAAGGAAATCAAATCTGGAAGAGGAACTATAGGTATCGAGTATGATTTTCTGTAGAAATATACCTTATAGTACTCCTCAATATAATCATAAATACTGGTCCCTTTCCTCCGTACAACACAAATAGCATGAGAACATGGAAAACATCTAATATGCCAACTCTTACAAGAACAAGTCCTTTCTCCTAAGTCAACTATTGCTCGCACTTCTGAATGAACTTCAAATACGTTTTGACTTAAGCGAATAATAGTCCAATGTTGGCTTTCATTCCAATTTTCATTCAGTAACTTTTGAAAAAAAGGACATAGCTCATTTGTCTAAGTGTCAGACTCAACAAGTTTGTTTGCATTGAAATTCATAATCTTCACTCTCAATTTATCAAGCATATTCATTACTGGTAAATGCCTTTCCTCTAATATCCATGAATTGAATGACTCTGCAACACTAGATGCCATGTCACCATACCGTTTACCAGGGAAACATGCACAAGACCAATTCTCAGGAGGCAAACTATCAATGAAATCAGCAATAGCAGCTCCTCCTTCCTTCTTCAATGCTTCAATATTCTTGTGAAATACATCTACTAAGACAGCATATGCACAAAATAAAAAATCTTTAACAATTTTCTTTCGAAATCCACTACAATTCCCACGAATTTTCTTTTTTATACTCCCTTGTAAATGATGCATACAATAGGAATGTGCAGACAACGGGAAGACCCTCGAGACAGCTTCAAGTAAACCATTATTTCGATCTGATATAAATGTTATGTTTCGATATTGCTCAACTACTGCACTATACAAATTGACAAGAAACCACATCCAGTTATCTTCGGTTTCAGAATCAACAACAGCATATGCAACAGGAAAAAGGCCTGAAATATAAAAATATATCAAAATTAAAATAAATAGCATATCCATGTAGAACACATCGTAAATTGATGCTGCTGGCGCAGACCTTAAAACACATGGAAAATATATTATGTGTTTAATTTAAATTGTTTGTAAATAAAAAGACAAAACATAAAAATGTACAATACACGTGATAAAGATAAAAAGAAATGCACGTTTACTTTCCAATATTTTGCTTGTACTTTGAATTAGTTTCAAATAACAACACTAACATCAATGTATACGCATAAAAATGTAAAGTACAGGTGAACTAAACAAAGCCATTCAAAGGCACTTTACATTTTTAACGTAGACTTGGCTTTATTATTTCTAAATAACAACACTATCAGTTACCAATGTTGAAACCAACTTGGAGGCTATCATTTTGGCTGATGGACTACGAAAGACACCTCTACATGTATGCTCATTATTCATTGCACGTATGTAAAAGTATCCATTTATTGTAGACAATGAAGCATGAATTCTCCACATGCAATTCTCAGTAGTCTTTTTAGAGAATTCAGCCGTCACTCGAGTTTTATCATTCTTCAAATACATATACTTGAACCCAACATCAACGGCATACTTTCTCAATTTATCCTGAAATTCCACTACACCTCCTTCAAAACACTGCTGCTCATGATTTATATAAGTCTTCCAATCATTCGAAAGATAGACTTTCGACTTACTTGGCTCCACACCTCCAAGATAAAAGCAATTTTCAATACAACTATTAAAATCATTTGCAGTGCCCGATGATAAAGACTCTAACCTCTGTGTATTTGTATCACCACCGTCAACCGTCTCAGAACTTGTATTACTGCGGTCAACCCCTTCAAAAATTCGATTAGAGCATTCAACCCGTTCACAACATGTATTACTTGGCAATGTTAATGAATCAATGACATATATCCAAATGAAATTAGCTTTCACGATTAATTGGGACCGCAACATAAAACAAACATCGTTGTCACAAACCAACATGAACCGACATTCATCACCAAATGAATACCTCAATGAAAAACTCCCACTTCTCAAATTAGTAAACCTAATACACAACTCATTGCATATGAAATCTAATGATCTATCTTCAAATATTTCAATACAAGCCATATTATCCAAATAACAGCACCTTGCTATTATACTACTTACCATAATGTCCTGCAGTAAAAGAGAGACGAAAAACATTTACTTCAAGGTCAACAATTCTAAAAATGTGTGCAATAATTTAATGCATGAAATATCAAAATGTTTATATATAATTAATATAAAATTATAGGCATTATTTAAACACCTATACATGAAGCAATAGAGTAAACGCATATTTTTAAAAAAATAATCACGTCTACTTTATAAACAGTGCGTGTACCTTAAAAACTGATGTCGAACTAGTTAGTTCCGCTGGCGTGGACCTATATCAATAAGTGATTCAATACCAACTCAAAATAAAGTACTCTTAAAATTAGAATGAAACATCAATAATATTCATTCAGCACATTCAACTAACAATTACAAATATTGATAAATATAACTTATATATGAAGAATCCAAACATAAATGCATAAAAAACATAAAATCAAAACATATACATATAAAACATATAAAAATCTTTTCAATCACATGAATTACGAAATTACAATGAGTCTCTTAAATCAAAACAAAATGCATTAACCTATTGTAATCGATCGAAAATAGAAAAACCAACTGCTGATAAAGATAAACTTACAAATGATAGAGCAGAGTAATACAGGTAGAATCAATTAAGAACACTGTAATCGATTATTCGACAAACGAAAAAAGCATCAAGATTGATGTTATTTTTTATTTCGGAGAATAGTGGTTAGTTACAGAGAAACCTCCAATAGCCGATTAGGTTTATAACTTTTTTAGATTGGCAGTATTTATATGTTGGACCTAATCGTTTAAAATTTGTTTCACCGATTTTTTTGTCCAAAATATTTAGTCAAAGGACTAAATCGTAAAAACCTATAATTAATATTACCTCTGATTGGTCAGGGTCGTGGGTTCTACACACTAAACTAGCCCTGAACCTAATGTTTTAAAAAAAAAACTGACCCCGTTTTGTAGATCCAAGTTCACCGCATTATGGGCGGGGGCAGAGTCTCGCCAAAACAGTTTCTCGGCCGATCAAAACAAACTTCTAGCAGATCGTCTTAAGAATTAAGAAATCCAGTTAAAGTTTGCTGGAGTCAAATTAGTTCCTTCCAGGCTTGCTCCGTTTAGATATTTTATTTCTTTCTGATCGACTTTGATGGTTGAGTTGAATCACGGATTCTTGGCAATTTTTTGGCAGTTGCTAGTTGTTGATTTGTAAAGGGCATCGAATGCTGTGCTTGGGTTTGGTGAAGTCGGCGACCACACATTCTTGGCGATTTGATTTGGGCCTAAATGGGATGCTCTATATTCTAAAGTAGCTGGATTGGAGAGGTAAGCGACTAGATTAACCTGAACAGGGAGATGAGTTTTTGTAACTATCCTTGTCGGTGTTATTGATATGACCAGAGAAAATCCCGCCACCAACGGGGTCATCCAAGCCTTGGGCGGAACCATGAGAGGGCTGGGACGGGCTGCAGCGCGTCTCTTAAAAAAGCAAAAAAAAAGGGTTATTTTGGTGAAATTTCAGTTCAGCCCTACCCCCTTTTTTTAAAGTTTTAGGTAATATTTTACTAAAGTTTAAAATAGAGGGGAAAAATGTAAATATTGTAAAGATTAAAACAAAACACGGAGGCTGGAGAAGCCCTCCCCTATTCTCAAAACTCAAACCCACTGTCTTCACTTCAAACCCTTTCAAAAGATTAAAACAAAACTCATCTTTTTCTCATCTCTCCCTCTAGCCGGCCACGCCCACGAAATCAAGAGCTGCTCTCACTTAGGCTGCTACAAAATCAGGAGCTGCTCTCATCTTCTTGGTAAATTTTCAAACTTCTTTGTTCCAAATGCTGAAATATACTATTGTTTCATTATCTCACTTAGTATCAAAATAATATATTGTTAATAATTTATTAAGGCTTTATCAAGGTAATTTATAATTAGAGCTTTTAACAAGAATAAATAATATTTATTTATTTATTGAAATTAGGGATTTTTATCATTTTTGGGGCTTTTATTGTTGTAATTAGGATTTTTATTGCTCCATATTTATTTTGATTTACTGCTGAAATTAGGGCTTTTATTTCTTATTTAGTAATAACTAATTTATATTATTTTGGGATTTATTTTAGGTTCTAATGTCAAGAAAAACTTTGTTATCATTTTTCAAACCAAAAAATGATTCACATGCGCCTATATTGATGGATGATACTCGTTCAATCTCCCCTGAACCACCTCCTAAAATTCAAAGGGTTGAACCTATTGAAGAAGGCAACACTTTCGCCCGAGACCTGGGTTGCGTCTAGAAATTTGGCAATAACCCGTCGATGACCGGGTTGAGATTCGAAAAAGATACGTAAAAATGGGACCTCATCAACCCATACTTCATGAGTATCCACCCATCCAAAAAGAAAAACAAATTCACCTCTTTCAAAGTGGTTGGTTTGAAAGATACCCTTGGCTTGAGTATTCTATTGAAAAAAATAGAGTATATTGTTTTTATTGTTTCTTGTTTGAAACTAATCCACCCACCCGATCGGCATTTACTGTTGAAGGGTTCCAAAGTTGGAAAAGGATTGGTGGCCCCAAATGTTCTTTTCTGAAACACATTGGATGTACTCCTTCAATCCATATGAGTGTTGTCCAGTCAGTTGAAGATTTGATGAATCCTTTTCAACACATTCGAAGGGTTTTGAATTCACAATCTAAAGAAGTTGTTGAAAAGAATCGGTTGCATTTAAAGACATCAATTGAATGTGAACGTTGGCTTGCATTTCAAGCATGTGCATTTAGAGCTCATGATGAATCTCCCGACTCACTAAATGTTGGAAATTTCATTGAATTGATAAAACACACAGAAAATCATAATGAAAAAATTATTGAGGTTGTCTTAAAAAAAGCTCCAGGAAATGCGAAGTATACTTCTTCATTGAGCCAAAAAGAAATCTTGAATATTCTTGGTGATAATGTGAGAAGTAAGATTCGTAAAGAAAATGGTGATGGGAGTTATTGTATATTGGTTGATGAAGCACAAGATGTCTCTATTAAAGAGCAAATGGCAATTGTCATAAGATTTGTTAATGAAGGAGGGGTGGTACGCGAGCGATTTTTTGGTATTGTGAGCATAGAAGACACCACTGCCTTAACACTCAAAAAAGAAATTATCGGGGTACTTTCTTGCAATGATCTACATGTTGATAAAATACGGGGTCAAGTATATGATGGAGCTAGCAATATGCGGGGAGCTTGGAATGGATTACAACCCTCTTTCTTAAGGAGTGTCCATATGCATATTACGTGCATTGCTTTGCCCACCAGTTACAACTTGCATTAGTTTTGGCATCTTGAGATGTGCAAGATATATGGTTGTTCTTCTCAAAGTTGAATGTTGTTGTCAATATTGTTGGTACTTCTCCAAAAAGTCAAAGTGAATTACATTCGAGACAAACTGTTGAAGTTGAAAATAAGGTGTCACTTGGTGAACTTCAAACGGGAAGAGGTATTAATCAAAGGAAGTTATTACATCGTGCTGGAGCCACTCGTTGGAGCTCTCACTTGAGTTCTATTCGCAGTTTGATTGATTTGTTTGGCCCATCTTGTGAAATTATTGAAAATCTTTGGTTAAATGGTGCTAATCATCCTACACGCTCAGAGGCTAAAGGTGCTTATGATGCGATGACTTCATTTGAATTTGTATTTATTTTACATTTATTGAATGAGATCATGGGGATCACTGATATACTTTGCCAAGCACTTCAGCAAAAGTCTCAAGACATTGTAAATGCTATGCAACTTGTTTCAACAACAAAAAGGCTTCTTGAAAAGTTAAGAGAAACTGGTTGGAATTCCTTCTTTGATAAAGTGCACTCATTTTGCAAAAAACATGGTATTGAGATCCCAAATATGGACGCTTGTTATAAAGTGGGCACTCGGTGTTCCTGTCAGCAACAAGATAATATTATAATTTATCATCACTACCAAGTCGATACATTCAATATTGCGATCGACTTTCAAATAATGGAGTTAAATTGTAGATTTTTCGAGGGGGCAATGGAAATTCTTATTCTTAGCTCTGCTTTATATCCTCGTGATGCTTATAAGTCATTTAACATTGATGATATATGCAAGCTTGCAGAAAATTTTTATCCTCGTGATTTTTCCAAAGATGATGTATGCACATTGAGGTGTCAATTGCAACACTATGAGCTTAATATTCCAACTCATCCTAGTTTTCAAATTTTGTCCAAAATCTCTTAATTGTGTTGTACATTATCTGAAACAAGGAAAAAGGATATCTATTGCTTGCTTGATAGATTGATTCGTCTTGTATTTACTCTTCCCGTCTTCACAACATCAACAGAACGTGCCTTTTCAACTATGAAACTTGTAAAAACAACTCTCCGTAACACTGATTTGGATTTTCTAATAGATGATTTTAATTCACGAAAGGATCGTAGGGTTCAACTTCATTAGCTCATATGATGTATTTTTTTGTGTCACATGTGACTAGATATAGCGACAACTCTTTTTTATCTATTTTGAATCGACGATTTTGGTATGCTATTGTCTAAATGTTTTAATATTTATGTTTATTTTATTTGAATAATGTGTAAGTTACTTCTTATCCCGCCCCAATGTAAAATCCTGGTTCCGCCACTCACTGGAAATTCTTCATTATCAAATAAAAATCACTGAAATTGCTAGAACTTGAATTATCCATCATGCAAGATAATCGGGCTTCAATTCTTGAAGGAGAAGATTTTAGATCCTCCCTTCCTATGGGAAGACACGTCTCCGGTCGATGGTGGTTGTTGATGCATGCATGATCAAGTCTAACTCCAGAACTACCAAGACTCATATGTGAATTTCAACTTTACTGCCAATAAACGTCAGAGTGGAATCATCTATATCAAATTTTCATGAATTCTTATTCAGGGATCTGTCCAGTTGAAAAACTCTTTTTGTTTAAAAGAAATATTTATTTGGATTAAGATTCTCTTCATTGTGTTTGATGAAACGATACAAGATTCATAAAATACTGCTCATATTTTCTATTGAGAATTTTGAATTTGTGGCATCTTCGCCATCTTAATATGATTTCAATATTGTTGAACATCAAATCAGCATGCTAAACTTTTAAGAAATAGCTTCCCAGCCAACAGAATCACTAAAATCATACAGGTAGATAAAAGGAAGAAGAAAACCTATCTTTATCATTAACCGCTTGTGTAAATCTAATAGATAACAACATCACTAATCAAATCATTAGTTGTTGTTATTTTGGATCTTCAATATTGAACACGACTTCTTGTATCATTTTCCACATACGGGTCCGGAAGGAACGGCAGTGGTGAGGGTGTTCTCGTTATAATATAGAGAGAAATTACATGAAAGTGTACTCTAGCCTCCAAGCCCCCTATTATAATAAGGTTTTCCCCTTTATATAGAATTAGGGGTTACCATTGGATAAGGATTCTATATTAGAATTTACATCATAATAAAATACTATTGTTGTGATATGATCGGTCTTCTATCTTCACTTGGGCTCTCGACGTCTTTATCTTGTCAAATTAGTTATGAAGTGTCATAAGGACTCTATTCGTTCAATGTTGTCATGGTCGGTCATGTGCATTCTTAGGCAAGCTATCCACCGACCTCAAGAATAATCATGGGTCCTCCTTTCCATGTGTCACATTATTATTAGAAATATATTTTTATCCTCCTCAATAATGATAATGACAAAGAGGGACCTCTCGTTGGTTGAGGCAGGATTGTTGTGAAGATTTTAGGTGTTAATGGGTAATTTGTTTGTGTATCTTTGGGAAGGGTGTGTGTTTGTATCGAGGTATGGTTGTATGTATCGTAAGTCTGTAGGTGTGTATGTTATTATCTAGTAGGCATGGTCTTTGTAAGTGTGGGTCTCCCCTGATGATTCATGTAACTGCTATGTTTGAAATAAAAGGTGTTGAAATAAATGATGGTTTGGACATATCTTGTTATGCCTTTTAGAATAATTTCTTATTTCTAAATTATCTATACTAATTGCCAAGCCATACATAATCCTTTTATTCATTAAAAATGATGAGAAAGACCGATGTATATTGATGAAAAAAAGAATAACATTTTGCAAAAGAGAAAGGATAGCACCCAAAGTCAATTTATGGGATTCCTACATACTTTTGTGGGGATAAAAGTGTTTGTATTCTATATTTTTTAGAGGATAACGTCCTACGTAGATCTTACGAAGGGATAAAAGAATAGTTTTTTTTATAATAAAGTATAATGGGGGTGAGAAATTCATAACGCGTCGAGTGTTAGATCAAAGGTAAAACTTCTTGAGACAACCTATATTGACAGGGTGTGCCATCTCTTCTCGGTTGAGGTCTATAAGCATAATGGTGCGTCTTGACAATATTTACTTCACAAGGTATGGCCCCCTCCAATTGGACTTGAATTTCCCTCTTGGGTTCCAAAAGGGTTCTATAATTTCCTTGAGAGCGAAATCGCATTCACGTACACCGCTATTTTGACTTTTTTGTTGAAGGACCATGCGATGCAATGGTGATACCTCTGTAATTGGTATAAGGCTTTTAACTCCTTTTCATATAATAATGTGAGCTCATCATAATGGCTTTGATACTAATCAACTTCTCCCACTTGACTTTCGAGCATGACTCGTAGGGGTGGTATTTATAATTAGATAGGCAGGACTATTTCCAAGCCATAGACTAAATAGTAAGGGTAGACCTAACGTCCTGACTGACGTGTGGTAGCCTGTAACACCCCGTGTTTTTATTTATTATTTTAATTAATTAATTGGAATATTCTGGTAAAATAAAATTTTGAATTTATTAATTTTTATTGGCTAAATATGTTGTTTATGATTTTAGAAGAACAGAACTTCAAGCGGAATTAAAATCGGAGTTAAAATGGATTTTATATTGATTTTACAATTTTTGTCCCTTATATTTTTTTGGGCGAACTGTCAGTTTTTGGAGGCGATCGATCGATCGACGCCTGGGGGTCGATCAATCGACCCTCCCAGAAAACGTGAGCAGCAAGCTAAATTTTTTTAGTATTTTTGTAGGATTAGGACTCCTAATCACTACATAATCTTGATAATCTGTAGGGGGACTTCTCATAATCACTTTTTCTCCAGTTTTTCACTAGAGAACACTTCCAAATATTTTTCCTCTCACCCATAATCATCAACCTTCTTCATTATCAAGCTTTTTGTCACAAGTTTTGGGAGGCTTAATTTGGGTTTAATCAAGTTTGTTCAAGAGCACTCTTTTGCTAATTTTTCGCAAGGAATCCAGATTTCAAATCAGATTTTCAACACAATCTTTACAGGCATGAATACTCTATTCTTTTCCTTTAGTATTATGCGTTTTAAGTTTCGCTAAAACACTTAATTACATGTTTTCTTAAAATAAAGTAGTGACTTAATTAGGAAAAGTTGACACTAATTATGGGACTGTTTTTATTAAATCTTTTAATCTGAATAATATTCATAACCCTTGGGTACGTAGGATTCATGAGTGATTTTAAATTTTATTGGTGTAGGTTGCATATAGAAAAAACCTAGCTTTAAAATAAATAATTTTTGGATGCGTATAACTCATGTAATACATGTAGAGATAATAAAATTTGGTTTTTAATGTATATATGATGAGAACTTGGTATATTTAATTTAAAATAATTAAATGAGATTATTTGGGTATTGTTGGCGTTGTGATAATTAAAAAGATTTAATTGAATTGGACTATCATGCGTAGTTTTATACGTTGATTAATTATTCTTGTTGGTGTGACTTATTGGTATTATTAAATATCATTGTGACGACGGGTTGTTGGGTATTATTGCTCTCCCTATATTTTAGAATGCCTTCTAGGAATGAAAATAGTGAGGAAAAATTATCACGGTTTTATTGTGTTGGGGTGGGATAATTTTTATTACTTTATCATCGTTACGCTAATCTAGGTATGAGACTAGGTTATGATTTATGTTAGAAAATCTTCCTATACATAGGTTAGGATGTATTGATAACTTGGGAACCCTTAGTTATGGAATTAAGGGGTATTTTGAGGATCTCGCATCGATTAAAAGGGTGGGGTGATTATAAATTGAGAAATTGAGAATTAATGCCTAAGATAAAAACAGGTATTAAAATTTGTGGCGACATAATGTGTCGGGGCCGACAGTTTAAACGGGCCAAAGGGCGATTTATATCGTGTCGTGTATGGAACCTTGTCATGTGTCGGGGCCGACAGTTTAAACGGGTCAAAGGGCGATTGACAAGGGGAAGTGTGATACTTTAATAAAAAGTGAGAACTATAATAAAAGCTGGTTAATTTAATTAAATTAACATCGTGGGACTTGGAAATTTAAAATTATATTGGTGTGCCTTTATAAATGGAATTTCTGTGGGTAGTTAGTGATTTATAATTATCGCGTTTAATTATCCCGTTTAATTTAAAATATTCTATTGTGATATTTATTGAGTATAATGCTACTGTCTGGATTCAAGGATCCTATTTGAGGGGAGTAATGTGTATTCTTGCTCGGGGCTTTGGCTCTGGCCCATGTGTTGACTAATCTTTTTCAGGATTAGAATTGGAGAAGCTGCCTAAGTTTATCGGAGTTAGCATTTGGAGGTGCAGCTCGAGTTATTCATTTTATGGCATAGTTTAGCTAGACTTTCTTTTCCAGTCGTATTTAATTATGAGACTTCATTTGAGTTTTATTGGGCCATTCGGTTCCAAAGTTGTTTAGAGGATTTATTTTGGGATTATTTCAGATTTTATTTAATCATTATTGGAGAATGAATTTTTGGAGTTAGCATGTGATGGATCTTTTATCGCTTAGTTGTTTATGAGCATTTGAGTTTGATTCAATTATGTATCTTGTGGAGTGGTTTATTTATGTCTCATATCTGTCTCATGCTAAGAATGGTAATTATTTACTCACGCCCGACATAGTTTTGGTGGCGTCCGACGCCAGAATTAGGCGGGGTGTGACAGATGGTATCAGAACATGGTCTTAGGTCTCATAGGTTATGAGTCCGTTTAGCTTCCGCACTGCCGATCTTTGATTTTCTTTGATTGATTCGTACTCCTTAAGGTAGAGAGTCTAGCATACATGTTAGATGTGTTTCTTGGAGATGTGAAGTTTTGAGTTAAGGACGTTGTAGGCATTGAGTTTAGAATTAGTAAGCTTGATGTGAGGATCCTTAAAATGGATTTTGGAGACGATAATTATTTTGGAGATTTTAGTACAGATGTTAGGTATCGTATGTATTGATTTTTGCTGTTGAGATTTAATTTGAGGACGTTAGCATTTTGATGACTTTCGGAGATAGGATCGATTGGGGGATTTCTGAGAGCATGTGGTACGTCATTATTTTCATAGTTATGCGTATGCATATAGGCAATATATGTTATTTTGTTGTTCGTGTGGTAGGTGCGCATAGGATTGGGTGTATGGGCGCTCAATTATGGCATTCTACGGATAGGCATATGTGAGCCATATTTTTCTTTTGCAAGATTTGTGTGATGATGTCTATGCTTCGTCTAATTTCGAGGACGAAATTCCTTGATAGTGGGGAAGTATGTAACACCCCGTGTTTTTATTTATTATTTTAATTAGTTAATTGGAATATTCGGAAAAAATAAAATTTTGAATTTATTATTTTTTATTGGCTAAATATGTTGGTTATGATTTTAGAAGAATAGAACTTCAAGCAAAATTAAAATCGGAGTTAAAATGGATTTTATATTGATTTTACAACTTTTGTCCCCTTTATTTTTTTGGGCGTTTTTGGAGGCGATCGATCGATCGACGCCTGGGGGTCGATCGATCGACCCTCCCAGAAAACGTGAGCATCAAGCTATTTTTTTTAGTATTTGTGTAGGATTAGGACTCCTAATCACTATATAACCTTGTTAATCCATAGGGAGACTTCTCATAATCACTTTTTCTCCAGTTTTTCACCATAGAACACTTCCAAATATTTTTCCTCTCACCCATAATCATCAACCTTCTTCATTATCAAGCTTTTTGTCACAAGTTTTGGGAGGCTTAATTTGGGTTTAATCAAGTTTGTTCAAGAGAACTCTTTTGCTAATTTTTCGCAAGGAATCCAGATTTCAAATCAGATTTTCAACACAATCTTTACAGGCATGAATACTCTATTCTTTTCCTTTAGTATTATACGTTTTAAGTTTCGCGTAAACACTTAATTACATATTTTCTTAAAATAAAGTAGTGATTTTATTAGGAAAAGTTGACACTAATTATGGGGCTATTTTTATTAAAACTTTTAATCTGAATAATATTCGTAACCATTGGGTATATAGGATTCATGAGTGATTTTAGATTTTATTAGTGTAGGTTGCATGTAGAAAAAACCTAGCTTTAAAATAAATAATTTTTAGGTGCATATAACTCATTTAATACATGTTGAGATAATGAAATTTGGTTTTTGATGTATATATGATGAGAACTTGGTGTATTTAATTTAAAATAATTAAATGAGATTATTTGGGTATTGTTGACGTTGTGATAATTAAATTAAAGATTTAATTGAATTGGACTATCATGCGTAGTTTCATACGTTGATTAATTATTCTTGTTGGTGTGACTTATTGGTATTATTAAATATCATTGTGACGACGGGTTGTTGGGTATTATTGCTCTCCCTATATTTTAGAATGCCTTCTAGGAATGGAAATAGTGAGGAAAAATTATCACGGTTTTAATGTGTTGGGGTGGAATGATTTTTATTACTTTATCGTCGTTACGCTAGTCTAGGTATGAGACTAGGTTATGATTTATGTTAGAAAATCTTCCTATACATAGGTTAGGACGTATTGATAACTTGGGAACCTTTAGTTATGGGACTAAGGGGTATTTTGAGGATCTCACATCGATTAAAAGGGTGGGGTGATTATAAATTGAGAAATTGAGAATTAATGCCTAAGATAAAAATGGGTATTAAAATTTGTGGTGACATATTGTGTCGTGGCCGACAGTTTAAACGGGCCAGAGGGCGATTTAGGTCTTGTCGTGTGTGAAACCTTGTCATGTGTCGGGACCGACAGTTTAAACGGGTCAGAGGGCGATTGACAAGGAGAATTGTGATACTTTAATAAAAAGTGAGAACTATAATAAAAGTTGGTTAATTTAATTAAATTAACATCGTGGGACTTGGAAATTTAAAATTATATTGGTGTGCCTTTATAAATGGGATTTCTGTGGGTAGTTAGTGATTTATAATTATCGCGTTTAATTATCCCGTTTAATTTAAAATATTCTATTGTGATATTTATTGCGTATAATGCTACTGTCTGGATTCAAGGATCCTATTTGAGGGAGTAATGTGTATTCTTGCTCGGGGCTTTGGCTCTGACCCATGCGTTGACTAATCTTTTTCAGGTTTAGAATTGGAGAAGATGCCTAAGTTTATCGGAGTTAGCATTTGGAGGTGCAGCTGGAGTTATTCATTTTATGGAATAGTTTAGCTAGACTTTCTTTTCCAGCCGTATTTAATTATGAGACTTCATTTGAGTTTTATTGGGCCATTCGGTTCCAAAGTTGTTTAGAGGATTTATTTTGGGATTATTTCAGATTTTATTTAATCATTATTAGAGAATGGATTTTTGGAGTTAGCATGTGATGGATCTTTTATCGCTTAGTTGTTTATGAGCATTTGAGTTTGATTCAATTATGTATCTTATGGAGTGGTTTATTTATGTCTCATATCTGTCTCATGCTAAGAATGGTAATTATTTACTCACGCCCGGCATAGTTTTGGTGGCGGTCGACGCCAGAATTAGGCGGGGTGTGACATAGCCCCAGAGGGCATAAGGGATTATTGCATCCCAACCTCAACAAATGTAGATCATCTTGATGACTATGTACTTAAGACTTTTGTTTTCAGCTTTATTATCCCCATCGGTCTATGCTCGGTAAGGCGAAAACTTGTACCTTTGAACTCCATATTCTTCGACTACTTTTATGACTTTCGCTTCGAAATGGAGGCCATTGTCAGATACCAGCTCGTGATGGACCTCGTAGCGGTAGATGATATTCTTTCAGATGAACTTTTCTACTTTTTTTTTCATTTAGTATTGCGTACGACTCAATTTCAACCTATTTGGTGAAATAATCTGATGGCGACTAGGATGAATTCGCATCTATTGGATACCTTAGGGGTAACTTTCCCGATGATGTCAATGCCCTAATTTGAGAAGGGTCATAGAAAGTTCATGTTATACAACTTTCGAGGATGTAAGTATTACAGATTGGAAAATTATTAAAATTTGAAGTACCCTCTGATGTAGGCAATTCAATCTGGACCATGGTAGTCCAATAGTATCCTTATCGGACGATTTTCCTATGAAGGGTTATATGAAAATAACACTAAGTTTAATTTTTCAATTTTTATATACGCATCAATTAAACCAAGTGTTGTGTTAAATAATTTACCAATTTGATTCTTGACCCAAGCATGCATCTAGGTAAGAAGAAGTTAGAATAAAACAGTAAATCACAACACGGTGATATACGATGAAAACCCACAATGGATTAACCTCGAACGGCCCAGCCACACGAGTTCACTACGATATAGGTACGTTTACAAGAACAATTTAGACTTACTCATAGACATCTTCAAGCCTTGACGTGCTTCCTTATTCCTTGTAACCTTATTTACAACCACTATTGGACGCCTTCCAATAGCCACACAACATAGTCACTTCCCCTCGGTACATCTCTCGTGGCCACTCCAATCACCGCACAACTCAAACACGGTCTCCACTGCCTTGAAACACTCTTTGTATTAAGAGATAACGGTAATGGTACGACACAAAATAGAACTCAAACAGACATATATATGTTGGATTCTTGGATCTCAAGACTCTAAAATTTATTTTCGCAAAAATCTTGTTTAAAAACTGATGCTAAACCTTAGTATTTTTTCAAAAACACGGATTTGAAGGCAACACATTTTCCAAGGAATCTCATTCGAATGAGAAACATAGGTTCATTTGAATGATAATAGCAATCGCGTTCTAACCAAAAATAAAATCATTGGAATGACATAGTTATTCTCATTTGAATGGAGATCAAAAGAGCTTTGAACGCGATTGTTTTGACAAGTAAAAAGATGTCGTATGAGGTCCGTTTGAATCTCGTTTAAACGAGATGCCAAAACTCATTTAAAATAAGTGAATAACTCGCTCGAACGAAATAGATAACCTCGTGTGAATGAAAATAAGTTCATTCGAACGAAATTAAACCCCAAAAGAATCTTTTCTTTAAAATTCATTTTACGAAAAATGGCTTAAAACATTTTATAAACAAACACCTAAACGTATAAAGGGATCAAACATTAATATGCATTCATACCTCATAGACATCATTCAAATGATGAAAAAAAAACTCGATATGAAAATTGATGTGTTTGCATTATGGATTTATGTTGGTCTCTACGATCTTCAAACATGCATCACAATCTTAAAGGACAAAGAACTGAAATCCTAACAACCTATGACTCAAATAAGTTTTGTCCAAACACAAAATAAATCCAATAAATAAAAATTAACTCTAATAATAGATATATCCTTACATCTTGTCAAGAATATGACCATTCACATGAGGCCCAGATTCCCCACCATAGATTTAATGCGTTACCTCTTCGATGTTATCCCCTTATATGCATTGCAAATGGGTGCCATAGAAATTTCACTTGAATAGTGCCTTGTCACATATGATGTATTGGGTTGTGATTTTGCGAAGCATCATGCGTTTTTTCTTATCAGCCCATGGAGGATATTGACTATGTTCGAGAAGACACCAAATGTCATAATACCAACCCCTTATTTTGTTTGAATCTTCTTATGTAGCGACCTCGGTATGGTAATTATGATTTGGCAAGGACTAATTATAAACTTATAAGGGGTCCATTGTTATTACTTTGGTCATGTTAATCATGGAGGCTAACGTTTCTAATACATTGGAAGCTCTTTCGTAAGCGGGAGAGCTAACTAAATGTGACATATTTGAATTAGGACGGGCTCTTCAAGGTGAGGAGGGAAGGGTAGGAGTTTCTCATCTTTAACCTTCCACTTTTGGAGAACTTGTATAATGATGAGGGTCGAATCTTTATAAACATCAAGGTATTGAATTTCTTTCTCAAAGGAGAACTTGTGTCCCACAGTGCATGCCCCATATTTCGTCATGTTATTGATGCAGGGGAAATTTAACTTGATGGCAATGGGAGTGTGGGAGTCATAGGGTGCAATCAGAAGTATCCCAATGCTATATCCCTTTTTATTGGGTTCTCTTTCAAATAACACATGCCAATGGGAGCTCTTCATAAGTGGCACAAAGAATATATCCATTCAATATTAGGCGCATCTGGTATTACCGCAGTCGTTCAAAGAACTTCCTCAAGGTAGGAATGTGACCTTATCAAGTTTTGGACTTGATGATCATAAAATCAACATATACTTTAACATCTTTATGAATATTATCATGCAAGATAGTTATGGTTGTCTTTGAATAGTAACACCATCATTTTTTAGATCGAAGGGCATGACAATGTAGCAGAAGGAACTCCATGGCATGGTCAAAGCAGTCTTCTATTGGTGTTCTAAATGCAACCCCGTAAATTCATCGATGAAAGAATTAAGGGCATGGTTTATTACGTTGTTGATGATCACACCAATATTGGACATGTGTAATCATCCTTCGAATAAGCTAAGTTTATATCTCGATAGTCGATGCACATGCGAACATTTCCTCTCAATTTTGGCACATAAAAAATCTTGGCAAACTAAGTCGGTTACTCGACTATGCAGATGAAACCTTCATTTAATTATTTGACTAGTTCACCTTTCACTTTAAGGGAACATTTAAGCCAAAAAATAGCTTATATTTGACATGTTTGCATTCTGGATAAGTGGGAATCTCGTGTTGTACGATATCCACATCAATTTCAGGCATGTTATTATAATACCATGCGAAGATGTCTACGAATTCTTTCAGAAGCTCTTTAAATTGTGACCACACACACTCATTAAGGGATCACCCAATCCTAATCTCGCGTGGAGTGCTACTAGAACCAATATTAATAATAACAGTCTCATTATAACTAGTTTAAACGTGGTTATGTTATTTGATTCTTTCCTTATTGAGATCAGTTAATAATTGTTCATTTATTAGATCGTCTTCATAAATTTTTTATTACTATCAATACAATTAATACAAGGCACAACAAGATACTCAAAATCTTCATTTATTTCACTAATAACACTTTTAGAAAAAAAACATCATTGAGGACCTCATCAAAGGACGCATCATTTAAATTTGCATAAGAAGTAGGAAAAATAGATGAAGGTTCATTCTCTAAGTGATAAACAACAAGTTTTGGGGTTGACATTTTTTTATTGGTCTGAGCGCTTTGCCAGTTGAGGAAAGACTATCAACAGGATATATCTTCAAAGAAGGGTCAGATGGCTCAGTCTCAACATGGATCATGCAAAGTCCATTCATATTTTGGCATGACCAAATGATTTGCCACTTTTAGGGATTTTCGTATCAGAGGAGATTGAGTCACTTGACTTGATGGTTAAGGGCTTCACATCATGTTTGGAACATTCAGTCCAAATGAATTTATCTTCGAAAAAGATTTAAAACCTAGGCTCTATTTTCTTCTCAACTATATCGCGCCATGGCTCCTGGAAGACGCAATAAGGGAATTATTCATCCTCTTTGATAAATCACCCAGTCAGAGAGTCTCTAGAGATCACTTCTGTGATACCCCATAATTTTGAGGGCTTTATTTATGAATATAGTATATAATTTTAATAATACTATAATTTTATTAATTGGGATATTGATATTATATTTATTTTAATTTTAAATGAATCGAATATTTAAATTCAAATTGAATTGGCTTTTGGACATTTTGAAACGGTTTAAATAAGTAAAGTTGACAGTTTTTAATTAAAGGGCAATATAGTAATATGTGTTAGCTTCGGATCCAAGCTAGGGTTTGAGAGAGAGACTATATAAGGAATATTATGGGTGATTATAAGGAAATGGAGATGAAAAAGAGAGGCCAAAAATGAAATCAAAAGAGGCAAAAACGAGTGAAATGAGAAGAGCCAATTTGGAATGTTTATATCTTGTTTTTTAGTACATTCGAATGAGATTTGAGAAAAACACAAAACACATACCTGACTCAATTTTTCGTGTAGAATCCAAATCTGAAGTCGGATTGGTGATTCAAATAATCTTTGGATCTTATTTTTTGGGGGTTTTAAAATAGGACTATTTGGGGTCATCTCGTGTTGGGACTAGAACATGATTTGATTATTTTCATAAGAGGAACGTGATGGTGCGATTAGATTTTGAGGCTGAATTTATATGGCAGTTCATGCAATGATTTTAAGGTATGGGGTTTTACACAATATGCTCCTTTAAATCTCTCGAGAGTTTATTCCATTGATATCATGTTTAATTGGACTCATATTTGAATTGATAAATTCTTAAAATTTGGAAAAATAATTGTTGGAATTATTTTAATTCATGTAGTATTATTCATGCTATTGTTGAGCACGTTTTCATGAGATTTTAATATGGCACAGACGTTGGGCACCCGCCAAAATTCCTGCTTCCCAGGATATGGCTTGATAAAGCATATGCGGATGGGGTGAGGCCTGGTGACGCGGTTAATGTGTTGTTGAGAAATTTATTGATAAATGCTTTGAGGTTTGCATTTGATTTGAATATTTGTACTCGTGTTGTTAGCTTTATTCACCGCTAATATATTTGTTGAGCATATTTCCTGTCGTATTGTGTACTTCCCCATATTTTCTTTTAGTTGGCAGGTTAGCATGGATTTGGGCGCTACGGATTAATTGTAGATTGATTTTTATCTTGGATATTTTGGGAAGAATATTCGAGAGAGAAGATTTGTATTTATTTTTGTTGTATAAAGCATTTGGTGATTTATTTTTATTTCGAGATAGATAGTTGTATTATTTCGAGAGACAATTATTGTATTTAAATTTGAGTATTGAGATTAGTGGATTTATATCATTGTGGGATTCTTTTAGATGCTCTATACCTTTCTATTTGCGGATTTGGTTAGTTTTATTGATAGTGGTTCTTCGCTCCGCTCTCCCCGGACGGGCGGGGTGTTACAACTTCTTTCCTCTTTAACATCATTTTCCAGTACGATTTATGGAGAGCCATTAGTTAAGTGGGAGATAGTTGATATTTCAGACCACAAGGAAGATAAGATTTGTTTAGAACAATTAGCTCGAGGATTACTTGGTGCCTACGGCCCATCCCTATTCCGAGCATAAAGTGTATATTATTAAACATCTAAATTACTTGGTGCCTACGGCCCATCCCTATTCCTATTAGGGATGTGTTCAGGACTTACTTTGATTTTGAAATTATCTCTTGCCGAGAGAGCAAGAGGATAGATATTAAGCCCGGTAGAAACATATCATTTTCAATGTGCTTGATTTTCGAAACTGGATCATTGGTGTTGATGTTATCATCCCCGACAATGGCAATAACTTGGTTGTCCGTAAAGAATTTCAATTTCTGGCGAAGAGATGATTCAACCCCTTTATGCTATGAATCCATAGGTGATCGAGAAGTATGTTGAAGAAATCAGGGATGTACATGAGTTGGAATTCTATTTATGGTCATGTCGATCCATCCCATGGTATGAATAGTATCGACCCCATGACTCCTCCATGGGTATTATCATAAGCACATAAAATGGAAGTTGTCAGAGTGAGATCACCAACTTGGAACCCCATGCATCAAAGTGTTTGCAACGGATATATATTTAGGGTGGAACCATTATCAATAAGTATCAATAGAATCATTTTATATAAGACTTCTATCGAGATGTTGAGAGCATAATTATGGTCTGGACCAAACCCAGGAATTTCTTAATCCACGAGGGAGATAAGCCTTATAGCAGTTACAGTTTTCTCTCCTCAATTATAATTTATGGCACTAGGTTTTCTTCATTAACACTTTTTCCTTTCTCAA
Source organism: Sambucus nigra (assembly GCA_949130495.1). Lineage (NCBI taxonomy): Eukaryota > Viridiplantae > Streptophyta > Magnoliopsida > Dipsacales > Adoxaceae > Sambucus > Sambucus nigra. Next base: position 881,379 of record CASBWL010000094.1, read on the forward strand.
GGAGTGCTCTTTCTGATGGGAGGACTGAATCCTTATAGTACCGGCCCGGTCACGAGGTTTAGGATCCTGGGAAGAATAGGAACCCAATGTCTTCATCTACTTTTAGAAAAAAGGAAACCTCACTGATCTCTAACATAAGCTCTTCAAAGGAGATCATCCCACATAAGGACGTGAATGTACCGGGAGCTCGAATATCGAGATCATTATCTAAATAATCTAAGGGATCGAAATTATCTCCCTATCCAATTGCGATAATTTAACTATTATAGGAGAAGTCACTACGCTATAAAACTTCAATACTTTCGTTATATAAGTCTTTCCATGCAACAAAGAAATAATGGGGGAAGGGATGATGAGCGAAATCATAAATATCTCCAAGTTCAAGACTTCTCTACATTATAAAGGTATAAATCTTTTAGGATTTCGAATTTATTTACATTTATATTAACGAGATCTAATTTTATTAAAAATCGATGAAATTTTTTTTAAATTAAAAATTATTTTTAATTGACCTCGCTCAAATGAGATGACCATCTCGTTTGAACAAAATGTCAATTTCGTTAGAAGGGTCATTAGATCTTACATCGAATGAACATCCAACGAGGGCATTCTATTTGAATTCGTTTCAATCTCGGTGGAAACTGGTTTAAACTAGATTGGTGTCTCATTCGAACGGAGTGTTGTTTTCATTCTAACGAGATGACACTCTCGTTCAAACGATATATATTTTCATTCGAACGAATTCGTCGACTTGAATTTTGTTTGAGATCTATAAATACCTGTTTTGAGTTCTTTTTTCACGGGACTTTGGAAAAAACGTAAACAAAATATCTTTACCAAATTTCTTCAATCTTTTAGGTTTCTAAACACTTTTTATTTCATAACTTTTCATCCCCAATTATTTTGTGAATATTTTTGAAACCCTTACAAGTTTCGTTGTTTGCATACACTTGTGAAGAGGATTCTCTACGACTGATTTTGTTACCCAAATGATCACGGCTGAAGAAGAAAGAAGGTTGATTGGTGGATACCAAGGGTGGATTGTCGAATGGGACTGCTCTGGGTCTAAGTAGTATTCTTTAAATGTTCTGTGAAGAGACTGCGCATTATACTTGTGGGTTATATCAAGTAGTCTGTAAGTCTACTGTCTTGTAAAACGTTCTAAAGTGCTGAAATATAGTTTTTGCCCTGAAAAGTGATTTTTTTCTTATTTTTCGTGTTTGATTGCATGCTTAGTTTAATTTTTATGATTGGATATTTTATCATATGCAAATCTAATTTATTCACAAAAATAAAATTTTGGTAAAATTTGACTTGTGTTTGGGGCATTTAATTAAATAAGTTAATCATAAACGAAATTGAAGTAAATATTAATTTAAGAGTTAATATTTATGAGTATTGCATATTTACCTTTTCGCGAATGTAAATAGTGTAATATTATGTTATGTTAAGTCTTTGGGCTTTAAAAACGACGGTTATGATTTATATTCCATTCGAGTTATTATTAAAATGTTAATATGACGTTGGAATAGAAATATAATGAACGATGTCTCGAATGTCAGTTTAGAAGGCACGGTTAGTCCGAGAAGGGTCGAGATAGTCAAAATAAGTGCCAGGGTTATTTTTGGGTTACGGGGTACATTTATCTAGTTATGACTTAAATATGATGTTACGAGTCATTTTAGGTATGCAGTAGCATTTAATGTTATACTTAAGATATTTAGGTATTTAAGTCTTGTAAGAGCATTTACATCTCATTTGTGTATTTTCTAAATCTAAAAGTTAGAGAGAAGTGAGAGCTTGAGAAAGAGAAGAGATTGTTGGTTTGAGCTTGGAATCGCAACTACAAAGAGAAACCCGAGGCTACAATCTTGAGGCAAGTTATAATACTTGCAATACTTTATGATTATGTTGAATAAATGGTGTAAATAGTTATTGTTCTTAAGATTGAACCCATTTAGAGTTTTGATTGAGTTTGTTATTCAATCTTCACCTATATAAGTTAGATATGATTTGAGTGTTGTATATTGTTAGGAGATCATATAGAAATGATTCGTTGATAATATTTGTTAATAATAGTTGGTGTAGAGGGAAGTAGAAGAGTTGGAGATTTAGGTTTTGTAAGAAAAATGGGGGATGAACGATTTATCTGGTGTGACCGATCGACCGCGTCCAAGACACCGGTCGATCGGGCCTAAAGGGAAAAGCCTACTGGTTGGCTAATAAGGCAAATTCTAAATACGCGGTCGATCGGGGGTCAGGGGTCGGTCGACCGGTACTCTATTTTCAGCCCAAGAATATGATTTCTATTTACTCTTTTTCTTTTGAGTTTAAGGCTTAGAAACCTTCTCTTAGGATGTATTGAGAAGTAATATAACCTCACATAAGGAGAGTGGTACTCTAGGATGGTACAGGAGTGTCCGGGCTTATTTCGGACTATTTATAAGGGTATAATGTCTCATTTCGTCTTGTAAACGAGAGTAGGAGTGGTGTAGAGTCGGGTAGCTAATATGATAATAATTATATCTTGTAGCCAAAATTGTATGTACATATGGTTTCAGAATTTAAGAACCATATATTTAACTTAATATAGTTTGTAACTATGGCACATTTACACATACCTCTCTAAATGTTATCATATGGAAAGTACGCATTAGAGGTGAATCCCCTGGCTAATGATGCAGGGCGAGTATGGTCCTCAGACCATGATACCGGTTGTTACGTTGTATGATTGTGTAGTTCGAAGTGAGGTAATTTTGGGTATGGTTATGACTCACTATCGAAGGTATATGGTCGTTTCCCACGCGTTGCGATTTAGGATACCCAGGTGGTCTTGGTTATAGGCCCTGGAAGATGATAGTATTTAGGGGCGCATACAGTGGGGTGACCCCCAAAAGGATGGTCTTAGAATGATTATTATTATGATTGTAACTGTTCTCACTGAAATGGTATTTCACCCAATTGATTAATTGACTGAAGAAACTGTGAATCAACTTTAATTACCTATGGTCCCTAATGATTATTGACTTGTGAATATATTTCCAATTGATAAACTTGGCATGTGGAATATAGTTAGGTTACTCATATTAAGTAGATGGGTAGTTTAACTTAAAATGAATTGTACGCATTAGGATGTGCACTTAGAAGAGAGGTGAGGATGATTCCTTAAATGAAGAGCAAACTGTATTGTTTATGAAAGTAGTATTCATAATTGTCATGAATTTATTCACACGTATATCATATCAAATCGGGCCCTGACCCGTTTACATTTCTCCTTCTTGTGTGGTTCTTATATATGTTCAGGTGCTCTGCCGCATGGGCTCCCGATGTGACTTTCCTTCCCAGTGTTAAGGAGCTACGGCATTTTACGGATGTTGTAGGATTTTTTTTTGTTGTAGACACATCATTTCTTTTGATACTCTAGCTATGATCCGTCTGTATATTCGGGCATGTTGCCCTAAGTTTAGTATTCGTACATACTGTCTTACATGGTGAAATCTTTTGTATTTAGTCTCTTAAACGACAACTTATTCGGTTATACTCTTTAGTATTGTTGTTAAACTGTTATATATATATATATATATATATATATATATATCAACCTTTTGTTATAAACTGATTTATGGAAATTACTTTTATCCAATTTGCAAAATTATATATGACATATGTTTTCAAAGTATTTGGTGGTTGTCTCGTATTATATTTATGCGACAGTGATGCTAAGAATGGACCATTTAAGATTCCTATTTTTATTGGAGTAGTGGGTTGGCCACCTCTTATTTCAATAATCGATGTGTCACAAATGGTATCAGAGCATCAGGTCCTAGAGTCCTTAGGATCTATGCAGACTTATCACGTTCTACCGTAGCGTTCTTTGATATAGAGAAATATTATTAGGATTGTTTTGTTTATCTGAATTTATGATTTTCCCGAAAGGATAAATTACTTCAACTGTATATTGATTCAGTTGCTTTTTATCTCAGATGTCGCCTAGACTAGGTGGCCTGATAAGAGTAAATCGAGTTGAAGATGATGTAGAGCCCCCCTCCACACCCACCTCACGGCACTATAAATGCGATGGAGGTGGCTAATATTGTGGCCCAGGCGGTAAATGATGCAATGATCGCTGTGGCGCAATAATTTCCCCAAGCTCGACAACCGGTAGCACCGATGGCTCAAGCCCATATGGGACCTTCCGCATGGGAAAGAATTAGAGAATCCTTCCTGAAAGGTCACCATACAGAATTTCAGGGTGGCTCTAATGTGATTATTGCAAATCAATGGAAGAAGGATGTTCAACGCCATCTTCGCATCGTGGAGTGTAGCGAAGAGCAAAAATAGATTCTCGCCACTTTTAAACTTTTGGGAGCAGCTCTCCAATGGTGGGAGTAGGTGACCACTCCAGAACAGAGGGATACGATGGCGATCTCGGAATTTTGGGCCCTATTTGAGCGAAAGTACTTTCCTCTAGCAATACAGAAAGAGATGAGGAGGAAGCTTCAGGATGTTATTCAGGGAGAGCGAACAGTGGCAGAATATTAAGAAGAATTTACTCGCTTGGAAAATTTTGTGCGGACGAGGTAAATCCAGAAGAAATGAGGATTTCAAAATTTGTTGGGGGT